>JAFIRS010001425.1:0-315000 GCA_018342105.1 Gonioctena quinquepunctata | reverse complement strand
TGCACGATATTCGTATTGGCCGGAGCCGAAAACTTTATGACGTATTATGTTTTCTGCTGGCGATCGAATAGGAGTAGTTCCAATGAATTCGGCACTTCTCATTCACCACAACGAACTCAATATTCCCCGGAGCGTATGGCAGCACTGGTGTCTCATCAATACCGTACGAGTGTCGTACATAGTAATACGGCACTCATAACGCCGTCATATAACGATGGATATAGGCTACGACCGCATATGCTGAACATCCTGACAGCAAGTCTTGGCAAGCCATGATGAATCCCTCAGTCTCCGAATTGAGTCCACCTGACCTAAGGAAAGCGAACTTTTCGAATGAGCCATGGTCATCGATATGTTTGTAGAAGATACCATGCATCGGCTCATCCTTGTGGAGCTGCAGATGTTCAGTAATCTCTGCAGCTTCCATGTGGACTTTCCGTCGAACAAGGTTCAACTCGGTAATACGGTCTTGGACTTCCTGCTCGGAGTCGAATACAATACTGGGTTCATCGGCTGCGCGGATTGCTGCCTTGAGGAAAAACGCTCCTCTTCCTGTGATATCATGATCTTTGACCATGCAGAGGAAAGGATCCAAGCTCATGGATTTCTTTACAGGCTCCATCCTTTACAGTCACTCCAAACTTAGAAGTCCATGGCCTTCCTGTTATCAGGGGAGGTATAGCCGTGGAGTGGACAATTTCGGATGCAAACTACGTGAGTGCATCATTTTGCGAGTCTTCACGTCAATTTCACGCAGCTCTCCCAGTGTCCACTTGACCAACGGAAAGAAGTAACGGCAAGCATGTTGGAGGCAAAAACTTTGTTCATGTCCTACAGTTCAGATGACCAGATCTGCCGGAGTCTCTGCTGATAATTGCCGTGGAGAGCGTTTTTTACCGCCACTACCTCTTGGGTGCAACGTTGTTGCACTCCTGGGTGGGTATACACTTCTCCGGCATGCAGATGGCAGAGGATGTTGTTATCTTCCAGCTCCGCGACCTTCCTGTTATCCCGGCATGGTCCTCTTCTCAGATGAACCGGTGCACATTTATCGATCCCGAATTCCATACCAATAGCATGCGTGTTCTCTTCTCCCTCACCTTCTCCCTCACCCGGGGCATAGAGCTTCAGGTCATCCATATGAAATAGATGGGCAATCTCATGCCTTCAGTCTCTGAGGGTGCCGTGAATGTAACCACGGATTTTTCTGAGCGCAACGGATAATGGCATAAATGAGATGCAAAAATGAGGGGGCTTTGAGAATTCCCTTGGAACACACCACGCCTGAAAATAACCCGTTTCGTTTGTACTTTGGCTCCACCTGATGTTATGGTACAGCGAGTCCTCTAGAGTGCTTTCAATTGTTCAATGCATCTCACTATTTAATCGGGTACCGCAAGGCATCTGACCAAATGCAAGATCAACTCATGCGATGTTGAATGGAATGCCTTACGGTAATCGATATATGCCATCGAGAGGTTGCGCTCATACTGCACGGAGTTCTGCCTGTTACGTCTATCGATCAGCAGGTTCTCCTGGCAGGCAGCTACACCATACTTCGACCCTTTCTGCTCATATATCCGTTGGTACACCGTGTCAACCGCAAGGAGTATTCGCGTGTACAGAATGCGGGTAAACAATTTGTAGCACGTGTTTAAGCATGTTATTGGTTCGTAATTCTTGGGATCAGACAAATCTCCCTCCTTGGGAATGAGCACGATTCGCCCCTCGACAATCCAAGCCGGAGTCTCCTCTTCGGCTGGTTCGACTCGTGGCACTTCTGCCACTTCGTTGATCTGCCTAGGAGGTGGTCTCACATAGCCACGACCACGAAGGTGTGATACATATTCCCGTAGATTTTGTGTGGAAAATACGGCATACTCTGGCTGTGCCACGCACCACAGAGCATGCATTCGCACTATGTATTTCCTGCCGGTGGGCTCACTCCTCTCATAGCAACGCAGGAGGACTTTTCCCATTTCGTCTGTCCACTTGTGAAGGATTCTTTTTCCCTACTATCAAACTTTGGCGGCTTTCACTAATCTCGGTTTTTCCTCGGGCGCCACATTTTGGTTTATAGTGGAAAATGCCACTTCTGCACCAGGTAGTGTCAGTGAAGAAAAACACTCTAGAGGTCAATAAAGTAGTGACAATATGACGGGGCCAGAAAGAAAGGCTCAATTTGTCCTCAACTGTGTTTCGAACCTGGGTGCCGACTGCACGCTAGATGATTCTATTCGGCTTTATTTCACTTGGCAACACGGTCGCGGTTTATCGATGTTCGCACGTGGTGATTCTAAGCACATCACGACTGAAATTACTAGCGCAGCATCAAAATCAATATGTGCCTCTCACGGCTATGGTTCAATCATGCGCGAATCGCACCTGTGGTACTAACAAATATTTCCGATACCTTTAACCTGATAGAGAATACCAAACTTCGCTATCACTGCTTCGGCAAGGCTCGGGACGGTGGTAGGCAACTCCGGTGGTTAGCTCACACTTCGGATGCTAGTTGTCCGTCGCGTGACCGCTGGTGCTAGACTCGGTAAGCTAATGATCCTCTGAAAACTTTCTAAACGGAGCTCCAGTCGATATCCCCCTCTTTTGCTGATCCCTCTCGACCAAGTTGAGGCGCGCGCCGATTTGTGGACTCTGCCGATTCAAATTGAATCTACCCAGCTTGTGAAATTTTCTCTGATAGCAATCCACGTGATGTGATGTCAGCCAGATGACGTCAGATGGCAGCGGGCGCTTTGGCTCGAACGATCTGATTTCTCAATTACTTCCATATTTTGGTAAATCTGAGGTATTTTTTTGCCAAATTGGGCGCCTACTTATTCGGAGGTCGAATTTCATCTTACTGTGAAAATCATAAATACGGTTCATTATTATACACGTATACTCTCCATTTTGCTTATATGTAACCCTGCTACTTCGATCTATTCCTTCAAATGAAGTCTTTGGAAATATTTTTGTTCCAGCAGGATGGTTTTTTGAAATGATCTGTGCTCTGCGGTTAAATCTATTGTCCAGGCCATATGGCTCAACTATATAGATTGAAACTTACCGACACTGAGTCGATTTATCGCTTTCAACACCACTAATGCGTTGATATTTGCCCTAAAGTGATATTCCAAAGATATATAACTCTGCCACGTGGACATACAGAAGACTACATTGAATTTTCAAGGCCAAAATATGAATCCATATGGAAATATTTTGCTGAATACGTGCCTCTCTTATGCGACTTTATCAGGTTCGATATTCGTTTCACGTGCGACATCTCCAGATTTATATCATTTTCACATGCTCCATTGTTGATAATAGGAAAGTATACTGGCTGGTTTTTGTCAATTTGATGCGACAATTGTCACTTTGAACTGTAGGTGCATTGTGATTATATTTATGGGACTCTATTCGGTTTTCTAAGTATGTTTTTGTTTGTCCGGTGTAAACAAAATAATACTTAGGAAACCGAAATGCAGTCCCATAAATATACCAACAATACACCAACAGCGCAAAACAGAACAAAATACAAGGACAAGAGAAATCCTCGAAATGATTCAAATTAAAAACACACCAAATTGCTCAAATGATAGAATCACCAATTTAAACCAAATTTTTTTCATTCTAATATAATACAAATACATAAATCTTCCCCTTTTTCGCAAAATATAATACCCCTTCCCGTATAATGACCATAAAGAGTTCATTTTCGTTAATTTTTTTGAATTAATTCCAATAATTATTCCAATTATTTTTTCACTGTGTTCACTTTCACCTTTGGGGAAATTACTCACTCAATAAAAATATAAAAAAATGTTTTTTTATATATAGGTTTCATCTAATTTTTGCTAATTCTACTAACGCCTCCATCTACATAAATACCGAACAAAAAGAGACAAATCGGTAGAATCCTAATTTTACAACAATACCTCACAAAATTAATACAACTTACAGAACATAGATGACAGCACACATACGCAAATCAACTATAATACAGTCTCCCTACATTACCGACTCATCTTAATTGAAATTTGACAAAATGTATAACTACGTACATTATCATAAAAAAACAAACCACGCTGCCTTGCAAATGCTACCCAACCAGATAAAACTGAGCAGAGCCTTTGTCAAACCCATGTTTGGTGATAAGGACATTCAAAAGAAATAGTGTAGTAGTAGTAGTGTCATAAGAAATAGTGTACGAAAATATTTTTTTGTTTCACAGCTCACAAACCTTGTTTATGGCACTGTTTCGATAAGGAAAAAATATATTGAAAAAATAAATTGTTCAGTGAAGAAGACGTCGAAACGCCAACTAATAATTGAAACCAAAGCAGAACTTTTTGTGATTTTTTAAGAAAGATAAAAACGAACCTCATCCCCAAGAAAAAGTCTCCTCATACCATTCGGAATGTTCAAGAAACTAAACCACACATATCTATATATAATATATATTAATACATGTTCATGTTATTATTGGATATTATGGTATTTTGGATATTTCGATCTACAAAGTATTAAGTAGTGTAGGAGACTAGCGTGCCATATTAGACACACCAACAAATAATATCTCGTATTTACAAAAAAATCAAATATATTTTTTCCAACATATATATTCAAAAATGTTAACAAAAAATTAACATGCGATAATTGGATATATTTTTCCAAATAACAGTTCAAAAACTAGTTTACCTTTTATTAGAATCCTTTTTTATCCACACAAAAGTATGTAAACGAACTGAAGCATGAAAACAAAACAACTAACACCTAAGGATCACTTTCCGCTGCAACATTCAATACAACAATATATAACCCGATCTAAAAACGGCATCGACACTCTTAATTTCAATTCGAGGGGAATCTATGTGCATTTTGGAGAAGGGTTTACGTGTATGCCATATAAGACACGCTAGTACCTAATGGGTTAACTAACCGGTTGGAATAGAGGCATGAAATTCCACAGAAGAGTTCCTGATATAACTAGGTGAGCACTAACAAATTATTTTCGAAAATTAATTCCTATAGATATTGAAAAGGGAGATACAATATTCAGATATATATTTGATATTTTTCCTGGACATAATTCTATACAATTATATACTTTTAGTTGTATAATTCCGTAGTTGTTTTTGTTACCTTATCGGCCACAATGGGATTTTTTTTTAATGTAACTTTTGTACATATCCTACTCTTTTAGTTATATTCATATATATATATATATATATATATATATATATATATATATATATATATATATATATATATATATCTATCATATTTCAAAAACGAATTATTATTGAACTTCGATATATCACGCAATTACCTCGAATATGCTTGTAAATAATTTGAGATCATCGTTATTAGTAGCTGAACGATAACTTTCAGTTTTCCAATTCTGCGTTTATAATGGAACAATCATCATCATATGAATAAGCTACTACTGAACTGTAGTTGGTACGTGAACACGTTTTGTGGAATGTTTCGAAATGGATTTGAATGCGTTGCTTCGGTTGTAAAGTTTACATGTAACAACTTGATGCATTTGATTCAATTTCCCAATGCCAAAGTGATAATAAAGTTCTTTATGGCTGTTTCCTACAAATGTTTGTTATTTATTTGGGGAAGTTTACATGTATAAACTTGATGCATTTGATTCAATTTGCCAATGCCAAAGTGATAATAGAGTTCTTTATGGCCATTTTTTACTGTTAAAATGGCAGTGTTCCTGATAATGTTCTGTTATTTATTTCGGGAACATCAGTCCTATACGGTTCTCTCAAGTTCTACAATGGTCTTCTTCTTGTTCAATTCTGAAATATACAGGGTGTTCCATAATTGAATACTGGTCCTAAGAGAGGATGATCCTTGGATCATTTTGAGAAAAATTCTCCATACGAACATAGATCCGCAACCACTTTATTTCTGAGATACAGGATGTTGAAATTTAACGAAAAAATCAGTTCTTCCCCAATACATCTGAAACCGCTTAGGCTTTTCTTTTCGATTTTGATACATGGAAAGTACGCATTGAAATACATTTTTTCCATGATAAAGGATTTCTTAATTTTCATCAGTGGCGTCCTGTTAACATGCCCTGCCATATTTTCGATCAAAATAATGTTACGCCACTGTTTTTTTTCCGAATAAATATCATCTTTGTAGTTGTCCTCTATCTTCTCATGAAAATGGTCTTATCCCTTTTTTGCGTCCGGCAAACGGTTTTTGAGTTAGAAAATAAAATGCATTCATTTGCTTGTCCCTATGCGAAATCAGCCGTTGGAGAGTAGTATAATCATCTTGTGGGCTAGAAACATCTAATATGCTAAGAACACATTCCGTTGTTCTCAACATAAACAATTTTGATACTTCTTCAGCTAGATACGTGATATTATTTACGTTATGAGAACTTGTTTATTAAAAAAAACATGGTAAATTTTACAAATACCGAATTAGCAGACATGCAGTACTTGTATGGGCTTGCTGATGGGAACGCATATGAAGCCAGGCGACTGTATCAAGAGCGCTCTTCTAATAGAATTGTTCCTGATGCTCGAACGATTTCAAGCACCCATAGAAGGTTATGTGAAAAAGGAAGTTTTGAGCCAAATCATCACTTGAAGGGAGCACATGGGACTGCAAGAACTCCTGCAATTAAGGAAGCTGTTTTAAATTCAGTTGACAAAAATCCTGAAATGAGTACGAAGCAAGTTGCCAATAATTTGAATACCGTCCATGGAGGATTCTTCATGATTATTTATTATATCCCTATCACATTCAACGGGTTCAGGCTCTACTGCCTCGAGACTTTCCATAACGAGTGAATTTCTGCCAATGATTTTCCCAAAAAGTTACCAAAAATCCTTTATTTGACAGGGAAATTTTATGCATGTACGAAGCTAGTTTGAGTAAAAACAGGATCTGAAATTTTCATAGAAATCATTTTTGGGCCGAGGAAAATCCGCATGCAATCGTGGAATCTCATCACCAGGAGCAGTTCTCATTAAATGTCTGGGCTGGAATTATTGAACATTACCTAATTGGACATTTTTTTTACCACGCAGATTAAATGGACATAATTATCGCCGATTTCTTGAAGATAATTTGCCAATTCTGTGCCAATGCACGATGGTGCACCCACCCATTTCAGTTCTCTGGCACGCGAATGTTTAAACCAAAACTTTCATAATCGCTGGATAGGTCGTGGGGGAACAGACTCATGGCCAGCTAGATCCCCAGACTCAAACAGTCTTGATCATTTTCTTTGGGGATATCTCAAGACTTCGGTGTACATTCAACCAATTCTAACTGAGGAAGAATTGCGGAACCGCGTAATAGTGTCCTATGAAGCATTGAGGAATACTCCAGGAATTTTCCAAAGAGTACGCGACTCAATGACAAGGAGGGCTGAAGCGTGCATACTTGATTTTGGTACTTCTTGTTCATAATAGTTATGTTTTCAAAAATTAAATTTTTTTAGGCGTACTCATTACAAAACTAAATAATAGTTACCATAAAATTATAAAAATCTTGCCTAGATCATGGAAAAAATGGATTTTTATGCGTACTTTGCATGCACCAAAATTGAAAGAAAAAGCCAAAGCGGTTTCAGAGATATTGGGGAAGAATTGATTTTTTTGTGAAATTTCAACATCTTGTATCTCAGAAATGAAGTGGATGCGGACCTATGTTCATATAAAGAATTTTTCTTAAAATCATCCGAAGATTATCGTCCTTCAGGTTCAGCATTCAGTCATGAAACAACTCGTATAGCTGATATAATCAATAATGAAATATTTGATTCTCTATTTTCATGTTGTTCAATCACATATTATGTCATAATTATTTGAACGAATTTGCTAATATATCAGATATTGAAGGACAAACATTTTTCATGTGATGATACTTCAGTTATGTATGTTTTCCATAAACCAGATCAATAGCTGAATGGAATCCTCTCAATCATGTACAGGAAAAAGTCTCCGAGTGAAAATTCTAGAGATCATTTTCATACTGAAAGTACTCTGGAAATCAACACCTAGTTTCCTACATGATTAAAACAATGACACAACGCACCTTCAATTATTTGGCACTGATATTATATAATAAATTACCTGGATGGTTGAAAACTTTGATATACCTTCCAAAATTCTAAATAGCATTGAAGAGATTCATACCTGAGCATCCAAGACAACTAGTTTACCACCATTTCGATGCCCCCGGTGGCTAGTCAAATCCTGAAGCCTAGTATAATACTGTGTGCTGCTCACATAAACGAGGAGTAAATTATCTATTCATTATTATTCTCATCACTTTATATACTATGTTTTTGATATTTCATTGCTTATTATGTGAACATGTTACTCCCAATCACATTGTTAAATATCTGCATATCTGTAAACATTTTATGAAATAATTTTTATTATCCTTAACAATACAATTTTTCTGCAAAACAAGTGCGATGGCACTTATTGCTCATTAGTTTTATTCAGTTGTTTTTTTATTATTGTAACATACCTCTTATATTTGTTGAAAGAGGATTATTATTATGAGCACTCCAATTTCACACTATGAAAAAACTAGAATTGAAAATTCGAAATACCTTGAATTCAAAAAAAATAATATGTATTGGTCTTTTAAGTGTTATGTGAGTAGTAATATTTTGATCCAAGCGTCATCGCGGCGGGACCGCTAATTAAGACTCAACGCTTTGTTATTGTTGTTTTGATATTAACCTACGTTGCCTAGGTGGCTTACTTCTATTTAAATTCCATTCTTAGTGTTATTCCATTTTTAGTTTATTTAATATGTGGTCACGATGAATTTCTTCAATATACTCTAGGGAAGTGAAATGTGATCTCTGGCTAGAGTGAAATTTCAACTCTTTATAAAGCAAAATGAATACGATGTGATGGTGAAATTGTAGAATTCATGTTTTACCTACCGTACTTTTTCTTTATTCCACTAGGAGCAGTTAGAAAATATTGAATGTGATCAGATCTTAACCCTAAGGATAGAAGTATAGGCAACCCACTTCTACTCTCAATTAATGTATATGAGCTGAACGAAAGGAGAGAATAAACAATAATCTGATAAGGAGACCTCATTCCCTATAAGACAATGGTGGTACCGATGGAAAGAAATGAAAAGACATATTGTTACGTCATGTGCCGTAAGCCTGCATGTTATACCCGTCTTCAACATTCATCAATGGCGGAGTCTCATGCCCACAGACGTCACTATGACGCGTTTGAGCTGAATTATTTCTGATTAGCTAGAGCTGATCGAAGTCTTCTGTCTTGCCTTGAAACCCTGGTGTATTCACTGATTTGATTCTGTTCAGAATTTTTAGGGGGACAACAAATGGAAGGCGTTGAATTCTTCTTAGAACTTCATCAGTAGATGGCGCGGATTAGGAATGTTTTTGTCACGTCAAAAGTCAAACTTCATACCTATGATTTTTTTTTTCTGTCAACATTACTGCATATTTTTATGCAAAAAATTGTGAAATGATCGTTCACAAAGATTTGAGTTCTACGAACAAGATCCCGCTCAGAACAGTTGGCGCGAAAATGAGATGAAATCCTCGAAATTTACTGTCAAAAATCAGATTTTTCTTGAAGTCTACGTGGCGATTTTTCCAAAAAGTTTTTCTCAAATGACCTTTTTGGGATCATGGAAACTTCCACGGAGGAAAACGAAAAGGTTTGAGAGTGGACTGATGTCTCTAGTAAATGAATTGACTTGAAAATTCAGGGGATTGGAAAATGTCCCCGATGACATTGTTCCATTAAACTTTCCGATATAAACTATTACCAAGCCATTCACTGCCCATCTCTGCTGGACTATTACCTCTCTAACAACCTTCTGACCTGAACAAAATCAGAGAGTTCATTGTAGATATCATAAAATCTGTTGATGCAGTTGAGAAATCGATGAATCCTGGTCTACGACAGTCTAGGCTGCCTCCAGATATCTTCGAATGACTTCTCCGGAAAAAATGATCCCTACTAACAAAGGTGGGGGGAGAAAACTTCAGCTCTCCTTTTATTTCTGGGTGAGTCGAAGAAGGAGAGCGATTTAAACCAAGCAGTTGTTCGGTAGAACAATGCCCACTCCCAATGACTATTATAAGGATAATTATCACTTTTTGATAAACACATTAGTTTCACAAGTAAGCGTGGACTTTTCATTCTATGAAAATATTTTGATTTTGGCTAGTGAATTCCGAACCGTCACAGAGGGTCCCATGGCTTTCGAAGAAAATATTATCCACTATATTTAGAATTTTCCAATACTTTTAGTCAGAAAATTATCTCATGGGAATTTTTTTAAACAAAATATATATAATATAAAAAATAAATATAAAAGTAATAATGAAAATATTTGACCTGCTAGTTACTAGATACATTTAAATCACAAGTTGAAAATAATTATTACAATGGGCAGAGGTAGTTCAGAGAAGATACCAATCAATGTATATACGAGCCATTTTACTATTAGTGGAATATTATTAGATTTCAGCTTCAGAAAGTAAGGGACTGCGGTCACTTTGTACTGTACATCAGTAATGATGTTAGGAACAACATATCAAAAGTTACCAACCAGAGTGTGTGCTTAATTTATTATTCAACAAATAAGTTGCAAAATTACATTGTTTATTGAATATCTTGAAAAATATATAAAATTTAAAAAAAAACCGATACCGCCATTCGAAAGAATGGAAGATTTTTCATAAAAAAAGAATATTGAGTTTTTTTTTTATGAAAACTGTAAGCTGCAGATCTTTTTTTTCTAAAGTACCAAAAAGTGATGCAACGACATTGACATGCATCTCTCGAGGAGCCCGTAGCCACGAGCGCTTCACTTGATTTGTTATAACTGTTGATATAATTGATCAAATTGAACTAACAAAAATTTGAATGAAAGAAGGAAGAGTAGCTTTGAAGATGTCCTGTTTTCAAATGTAAAAAAAATAAATAGGTACATATATGAAGATACGTCAAAGTAGAATTTTCTATCAAATCAATCAACGATCTGCCATTCTTGAAATTACTCTAATTACTCCAAAAATGACACTTGAGAAGGTTTGCAAATGAATAAAAAAATTATTAAAAAAAATATAGTTTTCAATATATTGAATAATTTCAAAAAATGACAAATGTGAATTTTTAGGGCATGCTTTAAAAACCAAAAACCTTAGTTCAAAATGTGATATCAAGATTCTACAATAGTACTTCCTGAAGTTGTTATCTGTACTTAAAGGAGGTTTTATTGAAAAAAAAAATTAATTAATCATAACATTTCGCCCAAAACAAAAAAATAAACAAATGTTGCTCCAAAATTCTTGAAATTTTTTGTTAGATAAACTTTGATAACGTTTATATAGAAAAACAATACGCTTACCTAACCAACATATATTTATATTACGTCAAACAAGGTATACGCAGCGTAAAATTCTGTTTTTTTTAATATAAGTGTAAATTGTATCAAATACGAAAATATTAAATTTTTCAGTAAATTGACAAAATGTCCATTTTTATAAATGAGTTCCTGCTTAAAATTCTTGTTCGGAATAAAAATATAAGTTTATCTTTCGATGTACTTTATATTGTATCGAAAATATCATATTTTAATGTTAGAGAGAGATTGAACATGAGAAAACACATGATAGGTGAGTTTAATGCTCACCTGATGCTCTACGTATACTAGTGGAGTAATATTAGATTTTAGAAGTTGGGGGATGGTGGTAACTTTTCACTGTACATTAGTGATGATGTTGAGAACAACATATGAGAAGTTACCAACCGTAAAGTGTGAGCTCAATTAATTATTTAACAAATAAATTGCCAAATTACATTGTATATTGAATATAAAAAAAAGAATGACTAATGCTGCCACTCGCAGAAATAGAGAATTTCACATCAAAAAGGTTCATAAAATTTCTCTTCAAAATGAAAACTGTAAGCTGCAGGATTATTTTGCTAACGTGCGAAAAAAATGTCAGGTGACTCTGAAGTGCAGCGCTGGAGGAGCACGCAGCCACTAGCGCTTTACACTAAATTTGTTATAACTTTTGATATAATTGATAGAATTAAGATAACAAAAATTCAACTAAAAGAAAAAAAAATGCAGCTAACGAGGAGTTATGTTTTTGAATGTAAAAAATATGTATAGGAATAGTACGTATATGAAATTACGTCAAAGCAGAATTCTGTCTGAAATTCTCACCGATTACTCTCAAAATGACAAATAAGAAAAAACAATTAAAAAAAAATTAAAAATTTCTTTTGAAAAATACGGAGCTTAAAATATTGAATGATTTCAAAATATTACAAATTTGAATTTTGAGGCCATGCTTCAAAAACTCCAGTTTGAATTGTGATATTAAAACTTATATATGGGATATATCGATATACGTTAGTAAAGGCCACATTTTTCAATCGAATGAAAAAAAATACCACTTTCGGAGGTTCAAAGATCAAGAAAAGACCCTTTTTCGCCTGTTTTAGCAATAAGAAACGTTCAAAACACATCTCAATTATAATTTATGGAATTAGTTAGGCCTTTTCCGCTATCCACAATTATTTTGAATAAGCACCGACTTTGAATTTATGTTTATGGGACAGGGACAGAAAAACATTAGTACCAAATCGATGGAGCCGCATCAATAAAAAATTAACCATACAAAATTGGTACGCACTACAATTGTTCATAATTAGAATTATTTCGGAACATTCCTCGAAAATTCTATATAACACTGACATAAGTAGATGGAATAGTTTGTTTACAAAAACACCTTGTGTGGTCTGTAATTGCAGTTTATTAATTATGACAAGAATGTGATATCAAAACTTATATATGGGATATATCGAAATATGTTAGTGGAGGCCACATTCAGTGGAGGCCACATTTTCCAACAAGGATACTTCTCATGAATACTTCGGCTAATGTCGAAAATGGTTCAATAGTCTCAAAATGGCAGCTGCTGAGAGATAAAAAAAATCGCAATATTACATTTCTATACCCAATATCGGCAAACTATGTCGTTTGATAGAGCTTCATTAGCTCCACAACTTTTACCCAAAAAAATTTTCTCCGAGATGTACACATAAATAAAAATAGCTGTAAATGATCATTCATGATATCTACTTTTACGACTGGCCACGCCATCGTTTTTTCAATGTCATATTATTGTTCAGCGACGTCAAAAACCCGTAGAGCATCAATTTGGGTAAAATTACTTCGAAATTCATTGAGTTATTTCAAATTTGTCTAAAAAAATTGTTTCTCATTATTTAAACAATTAATAAACAATCAGCGCACAAATATAAGTTCATTACTTTTTCGGCAAGTAATTTCTAAGTTATATCGGAAGGTTTTAGGAAAATGAATGGAGTCCACCAGGATTCCGAAATAATGCATGATTTTCAACTATTTTTACTCCACAATATAAAGGTAATTTGAGTTTTTGCGATAGTGAACAACTCTCCATTATCTCAGAAGCTGAGAGGTTCTTACACTCAGATAGGATTCGAACCAATTGAAGCTTCGTCCTCTGAAGCTGTAGAGATGAAGCTTATTTAACAGCCAAAAGCTTTAGATATGTCGCAAAACACTGCAGCGCCAACTTCCTTCAGATTAAAATATATATTTTTCAGAAAGCGAAAGGGATCGCATCTCCCGTACTTCCATTTGTTTGAAAGCTAAATTAAGTTATTGTATGTAATTAACAGCACTTCACAGAATCATTATCCGCTCCATCATAAGACTTTCATCATGAGCAAACGTTCTTTGTAATTGTGGATCCATCAGGTATGTCGAATTTCTCAAAATATTTTCCTTCAGATCTATTCCGATATCATCACTCATTGAAAATATTTTCCCGTCTATTGTATATTCATAATCAATAATCAACTTATATTCCAAAATAAATGTGGACAATAATGATAAACAATGGAATACACATACTGAGATAACATCGAATGCAGTGATCACTATGAAAATATATATATATATATATATATATATATATATATATATATATATATAACATGTTAATGTTTCAATCGAAGGAATTTCGGAATCAATTTTTTGACTGATTATGACAATATAGTCTCATAATTTATTTAATTTCACCCAAAAACAGTATATTTTTAACGATCTTACAAATACGAAAATACCCGAAGCGTTTTCTCATTCTACTTCCTATTTTTAATTCATTGCGAAAAGCATAAAAGCCATGAGATTGGATTTATTATTCAATGATTAATTCTATGTCAAAAATTCAAATCTTGTTTTTCTGATCATTACCTGTTTCCAGAATAAAGCAAAAAGAATTGGCTACCCTCGAAATAGAATAAAAACATAACAATAAAAAATATTTTCCTGATAATACTGTTAATTGGACAGAGGAGGATTTTTCAACACTTCACATAATCTCAAGGGAAATTTTGGTATTCCTTTTATTCATCAATCTGTCCAAATTTCTTTTTAAAAAGAAGTAAGTAAAAAAGGTTTCGTGGAGTAGAGACATTCATGCATTCATTCATGTCATTTGCTGAAAATTATACAAAACATATAAGTTCTTTCCTGCGACTCGTCTGAATATCTTGAACAGAGAAAATAATATGAAATTCAACTTCTTAAGCAAAGCGGGATTGTCCAAATTAATTGTTGATACGGCTCCGTCGAGTCGAGTCAAAACGCGTTGTTTTCAGATATTTTCAGAAGTTCAAAGATCAAGAAAAGACACTTCTCTGCCTTTTTTAGCAATGAGAAACGTTCAAAACACATTTCAATTATAATAAATGGAATTTGTTAGGCCTTCTCCATTATCCACATACATTTTGAACAAGTACCGACTTTGAATTTATGTTTATAGGACAGGGACAGAAATACATGAGTACCATATCGATGGACCCGTATCAATAGAAAATTAACCATACAAAATTGGTACGCACTACAATTGTTCATAATTAGAACTATTTTGGAACATTCCTCAAAAATTCTATATAACACTGACATAAGTAGATGGAATAGTTTGTTCTAAAATATGTTACATCGCTCGATCAACCTCAGAATATTTCACAACGAATTGACATAACCTTGAAGGCGACAAAAGCACAATCACAGTACGGATCCGAGACACAAATCACAAAAACACCCTGTGTGGTCTGTAATTACAGTTTATGAATTATGACAAGAAACGACATCGGCGCCATCTGAAACTCTAGATACCTCCCTTCATCGAGTGGGCTGGTGTCCTCCAGTTTGTCCCAATATTATACAGGTATAAGTTTTTAGACATCTTACTCCTGTCATTATACTTTCTATCTTCTGTCCAAACATATGTCAATCAATTGAAGCAGGGTATGAGCTTCGTGTAATGGTTCCAACTTCTATCAAACCGTGGCGCTGCTGTGCCAGAAACTCACGGCCTTTCTGCCACTTCGGCCACTTCGTTGACCTGCCTAGGAGGCGGTGTAACATTTCCCCGTCCACGGAGACATGATCTCCTAGATTGTGTGCTGGGAAACATTAATTTGCGCCATGTATCCCCTTCGTGCGGGCTCGCTACTCTCATAGCAACATGGGCCATTACTCATTTCGTCTGTCCACTCAAAACGTTGTCCATTGGGTGGTCGTCATCAGGCTGTCCTTCGATATGGGTCCACCCCCTCACCGTTGACCTCTATCCAGATGGGGTCGGTTGTAGGAAGCCTGTATCTTTGATCTAGAAACTGAAATCCTGCGAAAAGGCTAGCCTAGCAAGGTCATGACCGGCATCAGAGGTAAAGTTCAATTTTTTCTCCCAGATTTGCCCGTGCCGCCGCTCTAATTCTGTAACCATGTCCAGAAAGTGCTTGAGTCAGATAGTTGTCAATTCCTCCATGAACTCCATTTATCCAAGCTTCAATTTCCGGTATTAGCCGCCAAGTCCATCGTCCGAATGTTCCATTTCTTCAAGCCTTCTGCTATTTGGTCATGAGTGTTGCTCTGTCTGTGTTTCTTGCCTCACCATCGTATGTCTGCCGTCTTTCTTTAATAAGAAGTTTTATGGGTGGTAGTCCTGCTATAACACCCACTCCTTCTGCCGATACAGTTCTATATGCACTGCATATCCTGATGCATATCAGTCCTTGGATTCTTTGTAGTTTATTCGGCAGTTTTTTGTTACCGATAGCTGAGTGCCATACTGGAGCTCCGTAAAGAATCTGGGAAGAGTTCTCCTTTTGGATGATCTGGGTCCTTTGATAATCGGAAGTAGACTTATCAAAGCTGCAATGGTCTTCTCGGCTTTTTCTACAGCTTTATTTATATGTTCGGCGGAGGTAAGTTCAGTATCCAACCATACCCCAGGAAATTCATTGCTTTGCTCAATTCAACCATTGTGCCTTGAACTTCAAACTGTATTGGAGCTATATCCCTCCTCGTGGTTGAGAGGACTGCCTCCATTTTTTCGGGAGCTTGCTGTAGTCATCTGCTTTCCGACTCTCATGAGTGCGATTAATCAGAGTCTGTTCCCCTCTTGCAACCACTACCATGGCCACATCATCTGCAAAACCTATTAGTGTGATACCATCAGTCAATTCCACTTTCAGCAGATCATCATATGAAATATTCCACAGAGTGGGCCCATCAGATCACCATCAGTGTACGTGTACGGAGGTACATTTTCTGCGAATTCTCCAAGGGTGCCTGTTGACAGTTCGATTCTCTGCATATACGGCTCCATTTAGATTTTCCCGTGATAGTGGTCACGTGATACAGAAAGAGAAAAGGAGGTGGGGAGCCACCTTTTTCAGACACTTTCCTGGTGGAATTAGTAATGGAATATTATGCTAAGTCTTGCAGTTTTTTTTTAATGGTTTCGAATGCCGACTTGGATATCTATAATGAACGGATGCTAATGGAACGCTCACACTGATTATCCGAAGGATTCTGGAGAGTCTCTTTCGGTTTGGCCAATGTCGTCGGATTTCAGAATCGATGCTAATTGTTGGCCTGGGCCAGACATTATGTTTTTGAACTTAACACTTCGCAGTACAACCCTTTTATAATGGATTTTCAGGATGCATGTACAGATGTGGATAGTTTGTAGTTGTCAACTCCAAACCTGGAGGAGTAATATCCGACTGCTATCCCTCTACGAGCTGTTTTCAGTTTCAGCAGCTGCCACGGGTACTGGCTGGTTGTCAGATTATCATGACTATCATCTCTCTTCGGGTCCCAACTTTGACTATCACTCCTCTACGGTTCCTGGCTGTTTGTTGCTGTTAGAAAGCTATGCTTCAGTATGGCTCGACACCTTCCACTTCAACACACCCTTACAACTTCTAGAGGATATTCATCAGGCAAAGTTATGTATATCTTCAGATAGATATTGTGAAAGGTGAAAAAAATCTGCAATGAGTGAAAAGTTGCATTTTTATTCAGATAGTTATTTGATTTCATATTCCAATCTCGAATAGGAACTCAAATTGAAGAATGAATCAAAGAAAAATATTTTCCAAAAAGCATTACTTATCAGAAATTCCTTGTGAACGTTGAAGGAAGAGTGGCATCGCATTCAATAGGTCTTCAATACATTTTTGTCGACAAAAATCTATTTTCCTTCTCAACACACTATTCATCTTTGACAATGATTTGTTCAAATGGTGGAACTTTAACCAAAATCATTCGATAACATTCATGTTCCAAAGTTCAAACGAAATGTTAACAAAAGACACGAAATTTCCTTCACAATAGCAAAACACGTTTCGTAGTTTTGTGAACTTTATTCAGTTAAAATCATTTAGTGGTGTGTCTTTTGTTCACCTCTATGTGGATTTGTTATATCCAAAATGTATGTCATTCTACGCAGTAAAACAACATTGTTGCCAGGATACATTCAGTCAGCGACTAGACATCGTGGCTCCAGAAACGTATCGAACGATAAATACGATGCAATTCTGAGTGAGGACCAACAGCACCCATAAACGGTTTTCAAGCGGGAAAAACGTCACGTTCGTGTATTTTACAACATTAAAAGACTATTCCCATAATACCGACCGTCAGCGTTGAGTCACGTACCACCAACATTACGAAAAATGTTTTTATTATTCAAACTACACGTTAGTTTCTTTCAACAGTCGAATCAATAAAGCGAAAAAAAAAAAATCCGAACTGTTCGTTATATTCAATATCAGGAACATTTCAATTGTGACATTTTCTGATTCATGAACTGTAATAAACACGAGATGCCTCCAGGAATAATATACACAAAGAAATATCCAGCAGTTCAATGGTGGAATATATGGTGTATGGAAATTCCTTGTTGAATTATTACCCACGGAATCGAATGTTTAATACGTAGTTTAAGAATAAATTCCTGGTGAACTCAGTAACAGTTGGAAAAAACATCAAAGAATCTCTAGGTGATTCATGTTAGGTATTTGCGAAAATAATCAGTCAGCCGCTAGAGGCGCATTGAATAGTCTGGATGCCATTCATGAAAGAACAAGTATAGCAACTCAGTTGGCATCAAGAAAAGGGTTTCTTTGTCTCAAGCTAAGAGGAGACCTGAGCTCATTGCAACATTTCACATGTTTTGATGACTTTATATCAGAAATATTTGCTGCTGGATCCAAACAGGATATAATGGATGAAATATATCATCTGTTACTCACTCTGCCTTCATCTTACGACGGAGTAATCACAGCGTTGAAAACGTTAGGCGAGAATAATTTGAACCTATCCCTTGTTGGAACTGGACTTCTTGATTATGAGGTGAAACTCAAAGAAGACTCAACATCAGCGAGTTGAAAGGCACTGACTACATTAAGTAGTTCTCACACCATCTTCATATAAAAAAACCCACAAAATAATTCTTTCAAAATAAAAGCAAATAATACAAATCAAAAGGGGGCAAACAACTTTCGCCATATGAATCATCGGACATGTGGCCATCGTGGCAGAACAACCATTCGAAAAGGGATTGTTATTTTTCATCAACAGATGATTGAAAAACAACGCACTATCCTAACGGATCAAGAGGAAGGTTTTGCATTTATGATGGGTCATAATCGTTCCAATACTCAAGTGTAATGATCATGCATCATTCCTGCAAGACTGGAGCAACTGAACATATCGTGAACCAAAAAGACATGTCCACAAAATGCTACGATCTACCTACTTCCATAGAAATAATTGCGGTTAAAATGGTACTACTGTTACCGCAGCAATAAGAGGATCTATATATGTAATGGACAACCTGATTTTAGTTCCACGTTTGCAAGATATTCGATAAAAATAACTTGATAATTCAAATGAACAATATCATTATCGCAACGGGTAAGCCCATGGATAGTTTAATAGGCATAAATTTTCAAATGCCTATTGACCATGGGAATTTCAATAATATGGTGCTCACTACCAAATATCGCATCTCAATGTCCAATAATTTTTCAAATGAAAAACTGTAAATGGTAGAAAGTTTCAACCATTTATACACACACCATTTATGTCCAGAAAATAATGTAAATCAAAAACACATGTGGAACTCTGGAACGACCTTTATTCATGATTCATAGTGATGTTTGTGGTCCGATATCACCTTCCAAAATCAATAACAAAAACTACTCAGTAACTTTTATCAACGATTTTATACATTATAGAGAAACATATTTATCATAATTCAAATCAGAAGTTGTGACGGTATACAAAAATATTGTATTATTTTTGTTGAATTATTTGTTTTCGAAAAGCTTGTCGTGCGGAGTGTTCATAAAAGTGGGTACCAATTAATTTCATTGGACAATGATTGGTTGGTGAGCAGAAACTTGTCGAAGTATCAATTTGACAATTCACTCGACGAACTTTTTTAAACCGAATAGTTCAACAAAAAATAATTAAATCCTTGTATTTTATACGTTTCAGTACACGGCTCACGTGAGAACTTCTCTTTAAATATGTTTATTGCTTTTCAGTTAGTTTCTCTGAATCTGTTCATTTCTAATAGACCATTGTTATTACAAAGTCTCTTCCTTGTGAGTTTTGAGCTGAAATAAATCATGATCTCAGACCCCAAAAACTACCACACACCAATTTTGAATAGAATCCGACCATAATCACAAAACTCGTTCGCCAACCTGAAGTCGCCATCTTGAATTTATAGATTTTGACAAAAAATTCATAATATTCGAAACTAAAAACCCCCACATACCAATTTTGGATAAAATATGACCATAACCAGAAAACTCGTCCTCCATTTCAGGGACCTTCATCTTGATTTAATACATTTTGACAAAAAATTCATAATCTGTGACCTCGAAAACCACCGCATACCAATTTTGAATCGAATCGGACCATAATCAAAAAACCTGTCTACCGTATTGTAGCCGCCATTTCGAATTTATCAATTTTGGGAACAAAATCATAATCTCCGACCCCGAAAACCCTTCACAAACCAATTTTGAATCGGATCGGACCATAATTACAAATATCATCTGCCATCTTGGAGCCGCCATTCTGTTTTTTTCCTTACAAAAAATCCATAATGCATTGTCACCGGAGTGATGAACACCTGTCAAATTTCAAATCAATAGGACGACTAGAAGTCAGTCAAAATTCACTTGCAAGATTTGACCCTAACGAACCAACGAACTAACAAGTGAAACTAAATAAAAACTTGTAAAATCTTCACTGCTTTTATTATTATCGAAGATCATTATATAACTTTGAAGAAGTAATGAAAACACCGCTGTGCATATCGCTGCCATCATTCAATTGCCTAATTCAATTGCTAGTTTGTTTGGCGCCGACTCAAAATTAGTTACTCAGATCAATTATCATTAAGACTGAGAAGATTTATTTTATTCTTTGCTTTTCAGTTGATTTTTTAGTCGGTTTAATATTTTGTTGAAAATTTTTCATTTTTCCATTTTTTGTAGCTGTAATCTACTAATTACTACCTATTTCATCTTTGATCAGTTCCAAAATACTTACTTCTAGCTTACTTCAACCATTAACTATTGAATAATATGGATATCTACTTCAACTATTCATTGTTATATAATATACATTATTTTTTAACCGACGAAACCAAAAAGGAAGAGGTTCTCTATTCGACGCGTATATTTTTTTATTATTTTTTTTATGTATGATCACGCACAACTTTTCACAGAGCGGTTCGATTCCGATGATTCTTCTTTCATTGGATGAAGTGTACTTTAAAGGTGGTCCCATTTCAATTTGAACATCAAAAGTCATCCCTAAGAGTAGCAAAATGAAGGATTTTGATCGTTAACCCTCTGAATTTTGGTCCGTTAACCGATTATATCAGGCATAACTTTGTAGTGGGTATTTCGATTTGGATGATTTTTTTTATTGGAAAGGGTAATACCTCATAGTTGATCATATTTTAATTTGGAATAAAATGATCCACACCTATGGGTAGAAAAATAGGGAATTATTGATTTTTCACTTGTTAACTTTGGCACACATATGTAGTTGACCCTCCTACATTCTATGAAAGGATAGAATTATATACAAAGTGATGAAATCAACCAATCAGAACTCTCAAAATTAATTCATATTATATAACAATTAATAGTTAAAATAGAAAATAATATTATTTGATAGTTAATAAGTAAAGTAAGCTAGGTAAGTAGGTATTTTGGAGCTAATCAAAAATTGAGTAGGTAGTAATTGGAAGATTTCAGAAACAAAAAATTGAAAAATCAAAACTTTTCAACACAAAATCAAACCGACGAAAAAATCAACTGAAAAGCAAAAAATAAAATGAACCTTCTTAGTCTAAATGATAATTGAGTTCCTAAACTAATGTGAGTAACTGATTTTGAGTCGGCGCCAAACAAACTAGCAATTGAATTAGGTGAAGCGTGAAATGATGACAGCGAGATACACGGCTGCGTTCTGATTACTTCTTTCAAAGTAATATAATGATCTTCGATAATTGTTTGTTTGGCGCCGACTCAAAATCAGTTTCTCACATTAGTTTAGGAGCTCAATTATCATTTAGACTAGAAAGGTTCATTTTATTTTTTGCTTTTCAGTTGATTTTTACGTTGGTTTAATTTCTTGTTAAAACGTATCGAAAGTTCCGGTTAGTTGATTTTATCACTTTGTATATAATTCCATCTTTTCATAGAATGTAATTATTGATGTAGGAGGATCTGCCAATGGCAACTACATATGGTGCCAATGTTCACAAGTGAAAAATCAATCATCCCCTATTTTTCTACTCATAGGGGTGGATCATTTCATTTCAAATTGGAATATGATCAACTATGAGATATACTCTATGTAAAAAAAAACATCCAAATCGGAAAACCCATTACAAAGTTATGCCTGATAAAATCGATAAACGGACCAAAATTCAGAGTGTGAACGATCAATATTCCCCATTTTGCTACCCTCAGGGATGAAATTTTTCGTTAAAATTCGAATGGGACAAACTACGAAGTACTCCCTATCCAATGAAAGAAGAATCGGAATCGAACTGCTCTGTGGAAAGTTATGTGTGATCATGCATAAAATATATATATATATATATATATATATATATATATATATATAAATATATATATATATATATATATATATATATATATATATATATATATATATATATATATATATATATATATATATATATATATATATATATATATATATATATATATATATATATATAAATATATATATATATAATATATATATATATATATATATATATATATATATATATATATATATATATATATATATATATAGGCGTCGACTAGAAAACCTCACCCTTCTTGCTTACGTCGGTTGAAAAATCGGTTTGTTTTTACTTTTTTTTCCTTTTGGTGCTCAGGACGCACCCATGCATCTGTGGAAATTCATTTAGCCCATCCGCGAGGGTTGAAATCAAAGATCTTGATTTCCACTACTTCCTTCGCTGTTTGGTTAAGGTACGCCTGGTAGTTCCAAAGGTACCCCTGAAAGTTCCAGTTGCTCAATCTGCTCGTGAATCAATCAATAAGCATCCGGACCCTCCAATCAAAGTATTTGTGAAACTCGGCCTGAAACGTTGATTCAATCTGCTTGATAAATTTGTCATTTCCTTCAGAGATGGGGATATACTCGGTGTACCAGTGATCAGTTAACAACTTCTGGAAGAGGTAGTCAACAGGAGTGTCTGACAAACAAAGAATTGACAGTTTGTCATATGAATTCAACTGTGTGGTATATGGATAATGTCTCAATTGATGGTTTCAGGTTTCAGAATAAAGTCCATTTCTCAAAGTGGAGTAGATGAGCCTACTCATTTCTTCTGTTTAAAAAGGTTCTCTCGGAACAAACTGGCATTGAACTCAATTTTCAATAAGTATTAACTGATTTCAATCAATCAATCAATATTATTCATTGTACTCAAAGAGTATTCTCATCACAAGAGAATTGGTGCTAGGGGTTTATATTGAACAGAGTATTAATTGTTATTATCCAATGAATACGCATGAATACATTTCAATTACTATAGTGATAATTGATATGGATATATAGTGATATTTCTATAACTAGTGATGAGTACAAACCAGGAGACTAGCAGAGGAGACAAGTAAATAGGCAGGAAAAAGTTTGTGAATTATTCATCAATAATGAATGATCGTAGTTTCAGTATATTCATGATAGCAATAACTAGTTGGTTGAGGATCACATATGAGTGACAGTTCAGTATTCCCATGTGATTTCAATACTCGACACAGAAATTATTTCTGTATTTGAATTCGTTAAGATTCTGGGTAAGTCAGAATGCAGCAGCTTTCTTGGGGCAGCGTTTTTAATAAATGAACAAATATTTCAAAAAAAAATTGTTATACATTTGAGACGTGTTTTTTGAACCAATGGCAATAGATTGCACAATGCATACAAAATTTCGATTTGGACCAGTCAGCAGTTAAAGATGGAATGACTATGCCCTATATCATCACTTCTCCATATTGTTTGTTGGCACCTTTCTGATGTATCCCACGTATAATCACAAAACACGCTAACTACATAGAAGCTTGACTGAGAGTTGGCACTTTGATATTCAAGGGGTGAGTTTTCGCGACCTTCCTTCTCTGCTAGGCGGTACGTCTGTCACTTTCGAGTGGCAAATTTGAAATAAATGAAGTTTAAGGTGCACCTACTTTCAGCACACTCTTCAGTTTGGTTACCAACTCGATTGGAAAATATATTCTGGGTTTCCTTCTCATTTGTATAAGAAAACAGACTGTAACAATAAAACAATGAAATATGGTGGAAAGAATCACAAATGTAAGAATGAATATTTTTCTGTTCTTCTTTTTTTCCTTCTCAGTTTTCAATTGTCTATTGGCAAATTTCCCCAGCCTGAGAGATGAATTCTACATATCTAACAAATTGCAGTAATAACTAATTTTACAAAGTAACTTGGAGTAAATCAAAGAACAATAGAATGCACACAGAGTCACTCGATTCATTGCAAAGAGCGAAATCAAAATGGACACTTCAAATACAAATACGAATAAAACCAGCGGGAAGTTTGGATTTGAAAACGTACCCTCAGCATAGCACAAGCGCTCTCAAATGAAGTTTGGGCGGTAAGGCGGACATCCTTCTGTAAATTTAGGGTTTTCTGTGGTGTAATCATCCCTCAAGGAGCTTGAGTTCTTTTCCTAATTTATATTTCGAATTCTGATGATGTGTGTTTTTCCGGATTTTCCTTCCACTGAAATCACGACTGCGTGACATCTCAGTCCCAGACAATAGGTAACATTTTGATCTTGAATGTATCTTATATTCGGATTTTATATTTTTAATACTGACTCAGTTATCCGCAACTTCTTCCACCACCATTTAAGTTCACTAATACCGTATTTCACTCGATACATTTTTATGCGAGATATTTTTTTGCTTGCTGTTGATGAACTCCTTATGATGAATGTTGCTGATGAGTGAAGTTTACATACTCTTTTTCTAGTTACTCTGCTCATTATGGAGAACAAATATTTGAACTCGCTGTAATTTCCGAAGAACTGGACAACTGTTAACTTTGAAGATAAAAACTGTAGTTTGCAACACTTAGGAGAACGTAAAGCGATTGCTCCCTAATATTTCATCCAGTTCTGAGTTATTTCTGAAGTTTCAAGTCTCTAGTATATCGGGAAGGTAGTTTGAAATCGATTGTAAGATTTATACTGGGCAAACAGACACGAAAACAAGCTGGTGAAATTATTCCTTTGGTAAAAAAGTGAAATGAATCATACCAAGCCTAATTCTGCATTTGAATGCGCTGTAACAGAAGTTGTCGAGTTGGATTGTTTCAGCAGTGAAAAGCAATCGCTTGAATCGAAAATATAGGTGAATTCAATCACTGGATACCCATTTATTCAAATTGAATAATTTCGTAGAGCTTCGTACTTTGAGTGCTTTATAATTACTTCCATAATAAACAGAAACATTGAGTATTATTGGAAACTACTACTCACAGAATTTTTAACTTCGGTAAATATGCTTGAAACACATCAGGCTGAATTTTCAGTAGCTTGGGAGCTCGATTATTATCTGAAAAAAAAAAAATACATTATATATATATATAATATATATATATATATATATATATATATATATATATATATATATATATATATATATCGAGAATGAGAGAAATCTGTTACGAATCCAAAAAGACACACCATCCGTCTACAGCCTGTTTCATGGTTTCCCAATCATCAGGACGGCTTGTGGTCTCTTTCAAATTCGCATCAGATTTCTCGTTGGTTCATAGCCTTAGGCCAATACAAACAATTTTTTCGCATCAGATTTCTCGTTGGTTTGCACTTTAACAGGTCACTAACAAATTGTTAGAAAGGCCTACCCACGATATCAATAGTCGTACTTCTCATGCGTTAAAATTCCACGATATTAGGTCCAAGCTTCACCGCACAGATTATAGATGTCACTATCAATAATCTGATGCAATTCACATGTTTGTATTAGCCTAAGGCTATGAACCAACGAGAAATCTGATGCGAATTTGAAAGAGACCACAAGCCGTCCTGATGATTGGGAAACCATGAAACAGGCTGTAGACGGATGGTGTGTCTGTTTGGATTCGTAACAGATTTCTCTCATTCTCGATATCGATGTTTGCGTTAAACGCATGAGAAGTACGACTATTGATATCGTGGGTAGGCCTTTCTAACAATTTGTTAGTGACCTGTTAAAGTGCACGAAATCTCGTGATTTTAAAATTCCACGATATTAGGTCCAAGCTTCACCGCACAGATTATAGATGTCACTATCAATAATCTGATGCAATTCACATATATATATATATATAATATATGAATATCTTGAATTCTACGAATTTTTCATAAAGTATATTCCCCAAGTGAAATATTGAACACTCAATAGGAAACTGGGATTGTTACGCTTAGAGGTAACTTTCTAAAAGACAGACAAAATCAATGTAACATTCGCATCAATAACGTGAATTCACGCAATATTGCGTAACACTCAATTCAAGTTAATAGCCCGTATTCTGAGTATTTGAAATGCAAATATCCGGAAACATTATATCAAATACTTTTTTGTGATTTGAATTCTTCATGTCGTATAATTCCTCATCAGGTTGTTTCTCATTGGACTTTTAAAATCTTTAATTTATAGATATTTATATTGTGGACCATGAAAAATCACTTATTTTTCGAAACTTCTCTCAACTACCTCCTAAACAATAGCTGTGTGTTGGATCAACTACTTTCCTGGCTTACTGCCTTGTAACTCTGTAGAGAGGGATCAGTAAAGAAGGGGAAACCGACTAGAACTCATTTCAGAGCGCATTCAAAGAGTTAGTATCTCACCGAGACCAGTCCGAAAAGTCACGCGCGCGATAACCATAGCCAAGTAGTGAACCAGTGTTGTCGAATTTGTGGGAAGTGACCGGTGACCATACATATTTGTGAAAGATAGTCGGTGTATCGTTTGCGGGAATTTTGTGATTGCTTTGAGGCATTAGGCATTCCATGTTTCAACCCACTAGATTTCCTGTAGGTTGGATCAGGAGAGGGAAACATCAGAGTTACCTCTGAGTCGTAGACGTTTTTTATAGTCTCGCCAGATAGGACCCCTGTTGGTTAGATTAGTAGAGGATAACATCCGCGTTTCCTCTGAGGCGGTAGACGGTTCGTTAGTCTTGCCAGATAGATTTCCCTGTAGGTTAGATTGGGAGAGGGGAAACATCAGCGTTACATTTGAGGCGTGGACGTTTTTTATAGTCCCGCCAGATAGAAGCCCTGTAGGTCAGATAAGTAGAGGATAAGATCCGCGTTACCTCTAAGGTTTGTTGGTCTCACCTGATAGAACCCCTGTAGGTTAGATTAGGAGAGGGGCATATCAGCGTTACCTCCTTGGAGTGGACGTTCTCCATATTATCGCTGGATAGAACCTCTGTAGGTTAGATTAGTACAGGATAACATCAGCGTTACCTCTGAGGTGTAGACGTTTTTTTATGGTCTCGCCAGAGAGAACCCCTGTGGATCAGATTGAGAGAATAGAATACCTCTGGGGCGTAGACGTTTTTTATAGTCCCGCCAAATAGAACCCCTGTAGGTTAAATCAGTAGAGGATAACATTCGCGTTACCTCTGAGGCGGTAGATGGTTTGTTAGTCCCACCAGTGGGTTAGATCAGGAAAGGAGCCATCAGCGTCACCTCTGAGGCATAGACGTCCTTTGAAATTCCGCCAGGTAGAACCCCTGTAGGCTAGATTGGGAGAGGATAACATCCGCGTTACCTCTGAAGGTGGTAGAGGGTTTGTTAGTCTCACCAGATAAAACCCATGTAGGCCAGACGTAATAGGAAAGCGCTATGAAGGAAGATAGCTTTGAGAAAGTGAGATGGAGCCCCGCTCACACGGAACACCAAGAGCAAAGGGACTGGCAACCAGACGCATAAGTGTGGCCGTCCATAAAGATTGCTTCAAACAACCGCTTTCATGCTTTAATCACTGTCGATTTTGCATACCGCTTTTGAGCTCCGTACTGCCATCGAAACTTCTGTCCCTGTGGGTGAGAAATTACAGATTCCAGTTGATACAGTGGCATACCAAAAGAGCACCATTTCCTTCGATTGATTTTTTACAACCCTGAAAAATTCTTCAAAATTCTCCATTTCTTTGGTATTTCATTGAATTCCTAAGAAAAATGAATAACACAGCATTTAGTGGTGTGTCTCATCATTTTAACGCCAAAAAAATATTTGTATGCTAAAAAAAATTGAAAATTATAAAATTATTGAATTCTTTTTTCAAAAATGTTCCATCTTTGTAACTGTTCAGGAGGTCCACCATTGGAGTGTATCTCTACCACGACCAATGCACTTCTCCTACAGACAGTGCATTTACAATAGAGAGTGAAAGACTGTCGATTGTAGGGGGTTCTAAATAGCCTCTCGGTACCTCGACCTATAAGGTCTTCCGTACATTACTCTTCATATATTCAAGACCCGGAATTTCGATACTCTTTGCGACGCGTATCAGTTTCCTCATGATGTGTGAGGGCGGTAATGGAACTCGAAGAATTTAAGCCTTTTTCAAAACAGCGCTCGGCAGTTGCAAAGCAGATGTTCTGCAGTTTCAGCGATGTTCTCGCAGTAACGGCACAGTTCCATCTATTCATCTATAAATTTTTTTGGGGTCATACCTCAGAGGACAATGGCCGGTGAGTAGTCCCGTTTTCAGTTCCAAGTCTTTTTTGTCCAACTATCATACTACTATCATACATAAACCTTTGCCTCACAAGTTCATAAATTCCAAAAATTGTGGTTGATCAATGTTAGGAGAATCGACACACTTATGTTCATTTGGGTTGTGTGTGTTAGCTTCAAAGTTACGTTGTTCTGCCATTTTTTAACTGAACTTCACCCCAACGAAGGTACCAGAAACTACAGCTTGGAGGATGGAATCTGTTCTCCGGTGTATAGGGGGGGAGAGGCTGGATGTCCTGGCTTGAGCGGAAATCTGCCTGTTACAGACTGTATTTTCAGCTAGTGATTACTAGATATACGTGAAGGCTTGTAGACGAGAACTTCTGTGGAAATCTCCACAAATGCAAGGTAGGACAGCATTGGCTGAAAACTGCATGACTAGTAGGTGGACGTGTTACGATTATGTGAACTTGGGGGTATCTGACGCCCACCGGTTCCACAAGCCTTTTTGCAGCATGTGGGGCTCTGCCACAAGTGACTGTCTTTCGCAGGTCTCTTGAGGGGCCTAATATGGTTAAAAACACGACAAGAAACAGGGCGAGGAAAACTCCTCAATAACCATGGGAGGATGCAGAATGGAGTTACTTCATCTGAAAACAACAAGGAACTCCAAAACTACAAGAACAGAACATGGAGGTAAATCTGTAAAAACACATACCAACTATATCGGTCTGATCAAGAAGTCAAACAATGGATTTTCAAAAAACCAGATAGATAGCGTGAGTGTTCTCATTCAGACACACTTTTCTAGGTCCAAGGTTGCTGAAGACGAACTGCAAAGTGGGAGGCTAGCGGGGGAGATCGTCACCCCCCAAAAAATCAAATGAGCCATTAGGAGCTTCAAATATTCTGAATCGGCCGGAAAGGACGGAATGTTCCGCGCCTCAATATAAAATGGCATTGAAAAAATAGAGCCTTTTTTGAAAGGGTTGTTTGAAGGCCAGTTTCATTCTTGGTCACATACCGAAAGCCTGGAGAAAAACTGCTTCGATGGTATTTAAACCAAAGGCTGGGAGACGCCCAGAAGACAAGTCTCTCTGCCCCACCAGTCTAACATCTTCTCTCCTAATAACATTGTAAACACTCATAGACTGTATATATGAGGAGTGATCTTCTCTTGGACCAACCTCTCTACAAAAAATAGATCGCCTATCGGGCAGGCAGATTTATAATTGATGCTCTACAATACCTGGTTGGAAATATATACTTCATTGATTCTGTATTCTCTTTTTATTCAAAGTCCGTTCCAGTAGATTGGTTATTTTGTTTGCAATCCCGAGTGTAAAAAAATGGTCTTGTCAAGAGCCTCCTTGGAACTCACCTACCTGTATCAAAAGTCTGTTTTTTGTGATCCTGGCAAGTACTTTATAACAACATCTATCAAAGTCGTGCCTATATAATTCCTGCATTCAGTTTCATCTCTTTTTTGAATATAGAAAATATCATAGCATCACCCTATGCTTCGGAAATCTCTTCCTGGTCCTGGAAAATTTTCACTATACACTATCCGCACTAGATGACTTCAGCTGTTACACCGTTGTTACCTGAACTTTAATATTGTTCCAAATTACTGATTATCTCTATGGATTCTTCCTCAGTGGAAGCTTGGAATCTTTGCACCTGTACAATGTCCGGTGGTTTAAATTTTTTCTATCTCTAATTAAGTACCATTCTTCACTCCTATAATATTTCAGACCTATCGTGGAAGTTTAATCTTATTATTTCTGTCTCCCGAGACAAACTATTTGTCTTCGTTGACAATTTTTGTTCCTACATATCCCTTTCGGTAATTCACATTCATTTTTATTCCTGTATGTTGGGTTATCTGGCTTCATTCTCTTCACAATATTGATCTCACTGCCTGTTCTTCATGCCTGATTAATTTCAAGAATAAAGTGGGGTCGACTGGTAGACATCATGCCGTACTTTCTAACCGCACAACTGCAAGTTCCAAACAGTTAGAGAAAATTCATGGAACGATATTCTAAACATATCTGTTGCCACGTTTGGTAAATTTGAATTATTGCGTTCTTTGAGAGAAACAAAGTAATTTCAGTCACATAGCAGTATTTTAACAGTGAACTGGGATTCTGATTCGTTCAATTTTCAGAGTGCATTATTGTGTCATTCTTGAGATTTATAAATGAACGGACTATAATAATGTCGGTTTTTCAACGGACCCCCGATACGTAACAGTTGGTGTCAGAAGAATATTCGTGGTTGAATTGTAGAAAATTCATGGTGAATACGTGAAATACATCCAACGATAAAATGGATTTAACTAGACTAATTTTGCAGATTAGAGATATAAATGACATTATCAGCAAGTGTATCCAAATACAGTAATCCTATCTAATTTTTATTTTTGATGCGTATATATACGTCTAGAGCAGTTAAGCGGCTAGCGTATATATATATATATATATATATATATATATATATATATATATATATATATATTATATATATATATATATATATTACATCATCCATCACTCTTACTTGAAAATGTGTTACAATTTTTGATATGCGATAGAACTGCATACACACCGTTTTGTCCGAGTTCACAATTAGATAATTTTTTTCACACCAGGTTGTGAATTCCTTTGACAATATTTCCAATTAACCTTGGAGTTCCACGGAACTGTCAGCATCAGCAGTCAAAGTTGAAACCTCAGCATAGAGAACTACGCATTGTGTGCTTATATGAAGTGGTAGATCGTTTATGAATAATAAGAAAAATAATGGACCTAAGATGGAACCCTGAGGAACTCCCAGGTCCATAGAATGGAAATCGGACCTATGCTCTTCAATTTTGACAGATACTTTTCTAAGGCGCATGTATGAGACCAACCACGACAGAAAGTTACCACGAAATCCTAAAGAGTAGAGTTTGCTTCCGATAATGTTTGGGTCAATGGCATCGAATGCTTCTGATAGATCGAAAAAGAGTGCTCCAACATATTTTACTTCATCTATAGAATCGTAAATATATTCAAAAAAGTTGTAGGGAGCAATTTCAATTGACTTTTCTGTTGGTACTCTGATAGAATTTCAAATCTGGTTAAGAATGCATACATTTTGTTATAGACACATCTTTCAATAACTTTACCTATCACAGTCGGTACTGTTATTGGTCTGAAATTACTCATGATATATGTATCACCCTTTTTGAAAATAGGGGTCACTTAACCTGTTTTTTGCTAATTTGGAAATTCTCCTGACTCTATTGATCGATTTATAATATAAGCCAAAGGTTCAGCGATGTACACACCCATACTCTCAATGATTTTGGTGGATATACAGTCTATTCCAACTGAGTTAGAATTCTTCAGTGAACCTATTGCATCGCAGCTCAAAACAGGAAAAAAATAGAATGTGTTACTTTCATACATTGAAGTATATTTTTTGAATTCTTTCGAGCCGAAATGTTGCTCTATGGAATTTTTTTAATTGGAAACAGGCACCGGAAGCGTTTGCAATGACTTTCTTGTTCTCAACTATTTTATTTTCTACTTTTATTTGAATATTTGATGTAGCTCTTGAATTTCCTATCTTTTCTCTGGCTATATTCCATATTTGTTTTTGTTTCTGGTGATGACCTGTTTCTTCATTTTTTTTAGTAGAATGCGCTTTTTGTATTTTGAATTGTTCGTAGATAGACTTTCTCAGATTCCTTGTAGATTTCAGTTACATGGCTATCATTTGAGTTCCTCATCACCCAGAATACTTCTTTTGATTCTTTGCTCTAGAAATAATATCTTCGTTCACCCACTGGTATGTATTTGAGTTTCTGTTACAATCCTTCAGAACTGTAGGACATGATAAGTCAATGAAATACTGAAGAGTATTTAGGAAAGTCTCATATATTATATGAATATTTCCAGAGCATTCGGAAACTGACCAAAAGGATTCTTTCTCTAGGAAGGATTGTAAAATGCCAAGATTCTCGTCACTTGTATTTCGGAAGGATACGGTTTCATGGTTAAACCTGTGTTCATTGATGGGATTCATGTCCAGAATCAATTCGAATATGATACCAAAATTTTACTCTCACTCGATTTGCCATTTACATTTGTAAAGACCCTCGTAGGTTCAAAATTTTGTATGTTTTGTTCATAGCTACCCAGGAGATCGCTGAGGCATGATTTATTATTTGATTCACATAAAAAGTTTATGTTTATGTCACCACAAACAATTATATTTTTGAACTTTTCATTACAGTAGTCCAATGCGACAAAAAGTCCATTTATAAATGTTTCAATGATTTCAGCGGGTGGTCTATAAACTGATAATATACAATATTTGTTTTCGAAGACATACATTGGAAAGACTAGAAGCCATTTAACTTTGAGGATAAACTATACAGATCAAGGAAGAGGTCAAATATTTCGGAGTGGTACTGGACTGAAACTGACCTGAAACCAACATCTGATGAAAAGCGGAGACCACATGCATTGTGGCAAGATGCACTTTTGGAAAAAAATGGAGGCTGAAACCACATGAAGCCCACTGGCTGAACAACATGGTGGTAAAACCGGGCATAGCGTACGCCTTCCCAGTGTGATGGCCAAAGATAGCACTAAAGTTGAACTAGGAGCAAAGACTTGACTGCAATGAAATCAATGAGGAGTGGCGAAGCTAGGTGCCTTCAGACTGAGGAATACCTGGACAATATTAATGTTGGGACATGACACAAGATCATCGTGAGTATTGTGACCAGTGACGTGTTAGACCTGAGATCAGATCACATTGCGAAACTATTCTCCTTCGACAAGTCATACAGGGTATCTATATCAGACAGAACTGTATGGAACAACACAGAACTCAACACCATTCTACAGTTAGGTTAGGTTGTGTTCCTTCCTCTTACGTAAGAATTTTGATGAGACTGGTAACTTTCTAAATGCTACACATTAACTTCATGCCCAATTCTCAAAAAATATCCACACTCCCAAAAAGCGTGGTGAAATATTCTCTGTATTTGAAACTTCTGCTAACACATATATCCTTCAGGATTATCAGATCGTCTCTTCATATGCTGAGACTGTTATAATTTATATTTGAATTGGGTACTTTTTCTTTCCCTCTGGAGACATAGGCAACGTCGCATACCAATAAACTTACAAGATCCACGAAATTATATAATATATATATATATATATATATATATATATATATGTTATATTCTGAATAAAGCCTTCCCATGAATATCAAATTACAATGATAACAGCTTCCCTGGAATCCGAGTCAGCAGTATCAGCGGAATATAGTATTTCATTTCCCACAAGTTTGTATTGCTGACACCGCTGGCCAGAAGGTATAAAGAGACCCTGCGTGGTCTCACGATATCATTATTCATTTATATTTTCAATCTAGTTAGTTAGTTGCAAGTAGTCATAGAAACACTTTATATTTTCCTGTAATAAAAGTATTCTTGTTTTTAAAGTTGTGTACCGTTTTCAAAAAGTGAATTTCAAAGATAAGAAAATAACAATTGGCGCAGTCGGTAGGATCTGACAACGTTGCTAGAAAAAGGACACCCTAACTAGTGGCGGCAGATCAATTCCTCAACAGAAAAAGGACTGAGCACCCTCAGAGAAGTCATCACTTGAAGAAAACAATGGAAGGAATACCCCGTGAAGCCCCTGGTTCGACAACTTCAAGAACAAAACGGATCAGAATGTGCATCGGGCTATTATTGTAAGTCAATTTTGAATCATCTCGTTTGCCGATTTACAATCTATTTCCAATAATAATCGCATAGACTGATTATTCCCTGTTTAGAAAATAATTTTGATAATTTTATAGCCAATAATCAAAGTAGAATCGTACTGTTCGATTGTTTAGACTTGTGATATTGCAATTCAATAATTTTGATACAAAATGCCTGATGTTAATGATAAGTTATCTGAAGTGTTTTCGCTAGTGCCTGAATTTGAAGGAGACCAAATATTTTTGAATACATTTTTGAACGCATGTGACCATGCGTACCGCATGACTACAGTAGATTAAAGAGCTTCTCAGTGATTCACATAAAAAATAAATTGAGAGGTAGAGCTGCACAATTAATTAGTTCTTGGAACCTTGGAACATATCACGAAATAAAACATTTATTGAATCTATACTTTGGAGATTCTCGCGATCTCACGTCATTGAATCACGACCTCCAACGCATTTAACAACTGCCAAATGAATCGCCTTTGACATTTTTCAATCGCCTTCAATTTCACAATGCAAAAATGCACGCTTGTATTAAAAAATCTGGTCTTTCTATAGAACAGAAACAAGCGCAATCCGGACTAATAGAAACAATGGCATCAAATACGCTTTCAACTGGACTCGAACCACGTATAGGTCAAGTCGTACGTGCTTCAAATCCGGCTGATTCACTTGAAGCCCACATTAGAATTAGGAGAGAAATTCAGTTATCTTATTTCGAAAATCAGAAAAATGAAAAACCAAGTCAGCCTCGCCAACCTCAACCAATGATCAGAAGAAATCAACTACCCTCACCCCAAATATTTTGTTATAGTTGTGGTCGTGTAGGTCACACTTCCAACGAATGTCGATCCAGACAGCAGAGAATTCAACCGAATTCTCAAAATTTATCCCCAAATTATTCTCTAAATTTTAATCAGAACTTTCCAAGACAACCAAACTATGAACCGAACCAACAACAGAATAGACCCCAAAACGATTTCCAAACCCAATCGCGACCCCAATTCCAGAATCAAGCCCAACCTCGACCAACTGTCAATCAACGAAATCCTTATTATTCAAACTATTTCAATCAACAGCAAAGAGCTCATTTCATGAGACATGAAAACCAGAAATATCATACCGATGATAACTCAAATCAGGAATTCAATGATTATTACTCCACCAATAACGATTACTATACTGATAGCAATCAAAGTCACCAATATGATCAATATAACCAATACGATCAAACACAAATGCGAGATGACCCCTCAACTTATCAGGATTTTCTGTCACTTCCGAGCACAAACCACCCACCAAATCAATTATCAGAAATCAACCAACCGATAGACCCAATATCGAAAATTCAGTCCAATCCCTGAACATCGAAGATTATCACCCAGATATAAACTTCCCAGAACAATCCTTCATGTGAGTTCCCTGTACTCTGTAAATTCCAAAAATCTTGATTATATCAAAGACATAACAAATACATTCAAAATTCTAATCGATACTGGGGCAGGTATATCAATTTTCAAGCCCAAAACATGCGAAAAATACTGCCATAGATTCCCAGAAAACGCCACCATACAAAGTATAACTGACGAAAAAATAATCATAAATGAATTTCAAACAAGACGATCCCCACAAGGTATATATCTACAACTTAAATATTGACTTTGATGGATTACTTGGATCAGATTTTCTGGAACACTATAACTGCATATTAGACTTGAAAAATAAGCAATTGATAACTGATTTCAAAACTGTCCCATTGTTCAAAGTTTTGGAGATAAATCAATTAAATCATGACATCAAAAAACCAAACCAAATCGATATTGAACCCCGCATAGAGAAAATTTCTAGGCTTAAATGCGATCTCAGAAATACTGACGCTATACTGCTAGCGCAGGAGAAAGAAAAGGTGAGAATACCAAATGCTCTAGTAAAAATTGACAATGATGGATTATTCTACACCTCGGTCATTAACAGTAATGCAATCCCAAAACACATTGACTTTTCAGACATCAAACTAGAACCCTTTCCAGTACGCGAAACAATATTGAATCTCAACCCGACAGACTATGAAATTAACAACTCACCTCCCATTGATCGAATCGAAGAAATAAAAAACCAATTGAGAACTGATCACCTCAACGAAGAGGAAAATCAGATGATTACCGATTTATGTCTGCAATTTGAGGACATCTTCTATCTAGAAGGTGATAACCTCACATTTACCAATGAAATCAAACATAGTATCGAAACAAAAGATGCCAGTCTTTACCAAATCTTACAGGTACCCGCAGGTACATGAAGAGGAAGTAAAGACCCAAATCTCCAAAATGCTGACTCAAGGCATTATACAGCCGTCAATTTCACCATGGTCATCACCTGTTTGGGTAGTTCCCAAAAAGATGGATGCTTCGGGAAAACAGAAGTGGAGAGTGAATGAGCTGACGGTAGACGATAAATACCCTCTGCCCAACATATCAGATCTTTTAGACCAGCTTGGCAAATGCCAATACTTCACGACTCTCGACCTGGCATCAGGATTTCACCAGATAGAGATCGAACCTAAGGACATACAAAAAACAGCCTTTTCCGTTGACAATGGCCACTATGAATTCGTTCGTATGCCATTCGGACTGAATAATGCTCCATCAATTTTTCAGCGTGTGATGGACAACATTCTTTTGGGTATACAGAACGAACGATGCCTCGTCTACATGGACGACATCATCGTCTTTCCACCCACCGTCCATGAACATATAATGAGACTCACAGAAGTGTTCAAAAGACTTCGAAAGGCTAACCTGAAGATTCAGCCAGATAAGTGCGATTTCTTGAGAAAGGAAGTAGCTTATCTTGGGCACATTATCACTCAAGATGGAGTTAAACCAAACCCTTCTAACGTAGAATGCATCCAAAATTTTCCGGAACCCAAAACACAAAAAGAAATCAAGTCATTTTTAGGACTAGCCGGTTACTACCGACGATTCATTCACAACTTTGCCAACATTTCTAAACCACACACGAAACTGTTACAAAAAGACACACCATTCAATTTCGACACAGAATGCGGACGATCATTTGACGAACTCAGAAACGCACTCACTTCTAGCCCTGTTCTCATTTACCCCAACTTTGAAGAACCTCTTTTTCTCACGACAGATGCTAGTGCTTTTGCCATTGGTGCTGTGTTATCACAAGGACCTACCAATAGCATTTGCACCCAGAACGCTCTGCAATGCTGAATCAAAATACTCTACCATTGAGAGAGAGCTTCTCGCAATCGTCTGGGCAGTGAAACATTTCCGCCCGTATCTCTTTGGACGAAAATTTTCGATAAAAGACCCAGGAAGTAGGCTGGCACGTTGGAGACTAAAACTCGAGGAATACGACTATGAGATAGTTCACAAGCCAGGCAAAATTAACAAAAATGCCGACGCGCTATCTCGCATTGAAATAAATCACTTTGAAGAGTGTGCAAATTTTCAACAGAAAATATCTGTATTCACCTCAAATGGAGAAGAAGACGAAGACGAAACAAATATTGACGAAATCGAAAACGATACAGAACACGACCCCGGAATTCCTATCGAAACACTACAACAAGAGTTCGACACCTTCGCAAATTTGTACAAATCAAAATCAATTATTGACCATTCCAAAATTGAGTTCGACAATTCACAACTCCTCGACAAACATCACAAATACATCATTAGCTTCTATTGACAAAACAAATCAGAATGTCTCCACTACAAAATCATTGAAGACTTTTTCGAAGAACAACCCAAATTTCATCATAATACAGTAAACATACTTGCTAGCAGTTAAAGACAGGAAATACTTCATTATTTCCCTTCCTTATGATCCAGAATCAGTAGTAGAGCATATGTTCTATGTGATCTACATGGCTCAAAACAAATTCGATTTGAAGAAGACATACTCAATTGAAAATAATTTCGAACTGCCAATAATGGAAATATTTTCATTCATATTTGCCGACAAAGAGATAAAACTGAAAATTTGCCAAAATGTCACCAAAACCCCTGATCCGGACCAAATCCCCATAATCCTTGATCAGTGCCATTTAGGAAAAACTAATTTGTACCGAGGCATAAACGAAACAGTAAGACGAGTGAAAGTAAAATACACCTGGCCAGGCCTTGTCAAAGACGTGGAAATTTTCGTGAAAAAGTGCGAAATTTGCCAGAAGGTTAAAGTTTGCCGAAAAAATCTTAGTACCCCTCTTGTCATTACGGAAACCCCAAGAACATGTTTCGAACGTGTCAATATCGACATATTCGAGATCCCAAGCAAATACTATGCTTTAACGGTGAGAGATGAACTGACAAAGTTCACCCAAGCATATCCCATTGAGGATAAAACCGCAAAGTCCGTCGTAAATACCCTCCTCGTGTACTTCCAACATTATGGAACACCCCTGAGGATACATTGCGACTATGGCCGAGAATTCACGAGTCAACTCTTGAAAGATCTCTGTGCCTTGTACGACATCAAATTAACTCACTCAAGTGTGAACCACCCTCAGTCAGATGGATCCCTGGAACGGTTCCATGCGACACTCGCTGAAATGATTCGTGCTCATAAAGCAGAGAATCCCAGTGAACAGCCCCTAGAACTCTTGCCCTACGCAGTTATCTGCTATAATAATACCAAGAATAAAACGCATGGCTTTACCCCATACGAATTGGTATTCGGACATACCTCCAGTAGACCCCCAGAAACCCTGTATAACCAAAAGGACCTAATTGCGAAATACGTTAGAGATCTCAACAACAGAATGTCATATTTTCACAAATTCGCACGAGCCAAGACAGACCGGCAGAGAAAAAAATCGAAAAATAGGTTCGACAAAACCATATCTGATAATACTCCCGACTACAGAGTGGGAGACAAGGTGTACCTAAAAGAATCCCAAATGAAAAACAAATTCGAGAATAAGTTCAATGGACCCTTTGAGATTGTTGAAATTTTCCCAAATTCCGCTATGCTTGTCAATTGGAAAACTCGCAACAAAACCAAAGTAAATTTCGACCGATTGGAACCCTATCATGAAACTTAACTTCTTTCAGAACACTCTTGCTGTCAACAACAGCGTATTGCCAATACAACATCAACCCAATCAACAATTCAATAGGCGTCTTCTTCCATGAAGAAGGAACCCTCAAAATTACTAACGAAAAATGGACCCTTTTAGTCAAAAAAGCTTTAGACAATAATAATAAGATTCTGGAAAATTTATTATATTTTCCCGAAAGAGACGAGCCACGAGTAGTTTACTTCAAAGCACAAGTCAAAACACACCTTAGCCTTTTGAATCAAATTTCATCCTCGCTACAACTGAAATATAGAGAAATTTTTGCGGAAACCGAAAAATTCACAGAAAGAACCAAACGCGGCCTAATAAATGGCATCGGCACTTTTTGGAAATCAATAACGGGAAACCGTGATGCATCTGATGGTGAATACTTCACGGATTGTATCAATAAAATCAATCAAGACGAACATCAGATAGAAAACCTATTGAAAAATCAAATTTCGGTTACCACATCCGTGATCAAGAGCTTCAACTCAACAATTCAAAAACTTCAGGTTGATGAAGAAACATTCAATCGAGATATTCAAGAAATAGAAAAATCAATAATGGATATTTCAGACAGACTGGCATTTCATGTAGCGCAAATCAAAATTCTCGAAATATGTGAATCGCTCATGGAAAGCTATTCATTTCTAGAATCTTCCATCGAAGATATAACCGATTCAATTACTTTTGCCCGTTTGAAAATTCTTCACAGCTCAATAATATCCTCCAGAGACTTGGTCTTTTCACTTCAGGGCATATCATAAACACTCAATAAGAATAATTTACCACTGCCGACACACCTTGCTAATGTCGCTCAGTATCTGGAAATTATCGAATTGCAGGCATATCAAACAGATCATAAAGTCGTGTTTGTTTTGAGAATTCCACTTGTGGAACCAGAAACATATACCCTTTATCATCTGTACCCAATACCAATTTTGGATAACATTCATAATATACCCTTTATCATCTGTACCCAATACCAATTTTGGATAACATTCATAACATTCTATCAACTTTCCAAAAATTCGTTGCGCGTGATGATGATTCAATGTTGTACATCTCTCTCCAAAATCTGGACAATTGTAAAGTGATAGGACACGGTGTGAAAATCTGTTCAGAAGTGCTTTCATACGCAATAGACAATAACGCAATCTGCGAAGCCCAACTCCTCAGACAGACGACCACTTTGCCAGATTCCTGCCAACCAACATTGATTTACGCAAAGGACTACAATGTGCAAGTGATTTCCCAAAATCTTTGGCTGGTCTCTTCATCCGATCCACTACCTGTCACTATCAAATGTGCCAACAGAGAGGCAATCACGAAAATTATCAATTCCAATTCTCTCTTGACACTCCAACCCGAATGCAATACCTTCATTGGTAACACCAGAGTTCATCCAAAATACTTCGTCGAAGAATCCAGAAACGTAACCTACAAGAATCATGCAGTACAGATACCGTTTCGATGTTGTGACCATCTCCCAGAGAGATCAAAGCTACCAGAACTCAAACCTCTCAAACTTAATAAAATCAATACCGACGATCTCAATATCGCCGAACATAAGCTCAACCAATACTCAGAGGAACTGGACAAGATCATCAACGAACCTTTCGTGAACAAACACATTTCCTGGTTCACGTACTTTACGATCACTCTCATCATCCTTCTAGTGATCCTATATTTCTTCTGCAAATGTCGTCGAAAGAAATCGATCAGAATTGGAATCGCTTCATCGAACGATAACCATCCACCAAGACCTCCAAGTACGAGAACGCCACCACACATCATTACCAGGTTCATCCCCAGAAGAAGACCCAGCGTCCGATTCAAGGAACCAATAGAAGGAGACATCGAATTAAACACAAATTTGGACAAGTCATTAGCCTAGTAAAAGTTGTTGCAAAAGCATTAACTCTTTTAGATAAGGGTGAGTTGTTATATTCTGAATGAAGCCTTCCCATCAATATCAAATTACAATGATAACAGCTTCCCTGGAATCCGAGTCAGCAGTGTCAGCGGAATAAAGTATTTCATTTTCCACAAGTTTGTATTGCTGACACCGCTGGCCAGAAGGTATAAAGAGACCCTGCGTGGTCTCACGATATCATTATTCATGTATATTTCCGAACTAGTCAGTAAGTTGCAAGTAGTCATAGAAACACTTTATATTTTCCTGTTATTTTAGTGAATTTCAAAGATACGAAGATAACATATATACGAAGATACGAAGATAACATATATATATATATATATATATATATATATATATATATATATATATATATATATATATATATATATATATATATATATATATATATATATATATATATATATATATATATATATATATATATATATTGTTATGAAAATCGCCTTTTCACACGATAAAACTTCATTTCTAACTTTTACGCAGCTCTAGGCACATGAAACATGCTGTACATAGCTTGCTTTCATTTGGGATAAAATTTGTGTCTACTGATTTTGACCAAGTGAAAAACTTTGTGATACGCACTTGCACGTTGAAAAATTTCATGATATTAGAAAGAGAAATTTGCGACTAAATGTTCGTGAACTTTTTCAAAATTCAATAGTTTTTCCGAATGGGGATTTATCGGTTCAATTTCGGAACGGAGAAAAAGTTCATATTGTATAAATTATATTCATATCGAAGCAGATTCTTCCGAACGACATTGGGCATGATTTGTTTAGATTTAAAAATGCCTATTTCTTCGCATCTTGTCAACTAGGAATTTCCAGATCGGCGATTTTCTACAAATCCTGAGAAGCTACTCCAGGGAAATAGCTGGAGCAAAAAGACATCTAGATCTTTCCATCTTCGCTCTCTATCAGGCATCAAGTCAATAAAAGTGGCCCACGAATCTAGAGATTAATTTGTCCCGGGGCAGGTTAGTTACTACGAGTCTATATTTATTGGGATTAAACATCCTTGCCTGTCAAGACATCATTAGGGATTCCTCGAGAATACCCCACCAAAGTGAACCCCTTTGGACCTGGATCAACAATTCGCGTTCCTACTTTCCACAAATCCTGCAACGAAAAGGTTATCTTCCTGCATTTTGTTTTGGGATAACGAGTTAAAGTTAAATATTCTTAGTTAGGCGCGATCCACTACGCTCGTTATCCACCCTAGTTTTTGAAAAACCGTGATCCTACCTCCAGTCCTCCCAGGCTGGTCTTGCGGCATTTTTTTTTCAGTAGTTATAGGAATAACATTGCACATCGTTATTCCTCGCGAAACCCAAAATTTATGTCTGAATTCAACACCTCTGTTAGGCGACGGAAAAATAATTTTTCTAATATAAATTTCACTGGCATTCGGTATTTGCGGCTATGGAAGAATCCACGAAAGAAATCGACGAGTTTCAAACACGGCTTTCAATTATTCGAACTCCAGTAGGCACGACTAGCCAGAGTCGCTTGCCTACAGACAAACAGACAGAATTCGCAGCGAATCTGTCTAATGAATTGTTAGATTTTGCAGGCTTTCCAAAAGCCGTTTCCTTGGTAGATGAGCCCGTCTACAATTCAATTAGGTCCGAGGAGCGTTGCTACAGACATTAATCGCAAATTTGTTCGGCTCTTTTTGAAAACAATAATGGCTCAGAAAGCCATTCAACTCGAGTCTCGACACCAAAATTAGATTCAGATAGGAATTTGAATACTCCGCGAAAATATGAGGGTATGTTTTCTGGAAATGAATTCTATATAAACGAAATGGGATCGCGAGAGGCGAGCCCACAGAGAGTGGAAATTCGGGAAAATCTCCCTTTGAGATTTCCCAAAAATTTGCCAGAAAAACCCTCTTTGGGATTTTTCAATGAATTAGAAACTGAAAAACCCACTTCGGGATTTTTCCAAAATTTGAAGAAAAAAGTTATTTCGGAACTAGACTCTTTTGGCGAGCTGACCGACAGGGTTAGCAAATTGAAACAGGATTTGACGAAAAAAATTCTGACTCCGCGAGATTTCGGAAATAGCCCGTCGGGTAGAAATTCTCAAAAAAAGATTGTCGTTCACGAAAATAATAGGTTTCAACCCGCATCTTGCACATCTGGCGAGATTACGGGGAGACAAGATGAGTTTTCAATGAAACCTCCGCGAAACTCAAACTTTTCTAAATTGGGGCAAAATTTTTCTGTTGACCAAGAGGCCTACGTGGAGGAACGTAGGGGTGGTGGAAGGTTTTCCCCCGACTTCCGTTCCAAAAGGGAAGCGGAAGTAGGGGAGAGACGGGCCGAGACGAATGGGGGGGATAATGGGCCTGAAATGTTTGAAAAACTTTTTGGCATAATACATGATTCCTTAGAAATTATTAAAGATAAGAGTTTTAGGCCGGGCAGTTTCCGCAGTCGCGAGGAGTCTGTCGCCGGAAACCGAAATCCCTGGCGAAAAGCGGCTGAGGGCTCTGCGCCTATTATGGAAATTACCCCACGTGAAGGTTTTTATCATAATAGGAATATCGACGCCCGTCTCAGTGAGGACGCTCGGGAGACGGCACGAGAATCGGCCGTCTGTGAATTTTCTCAAGTTATGGGACCTCCTCGTGCAGAATGGGCTTCGGAGGGGAAAAATTGCGAGCGGGGTTTTGAAAAATCCAAGTATACGCAACCCCCCTGAAACCGTTATACGGAACAATATATATTATATATAATCATAACACAATCACCATCATTTGATTTTTGATATTCATTGTGTGTGTGTAAAATCAAAAGAAAAGTTTTTTTATCAGTTAAATCGAAAATTCGGTGATTTTAATATTACTTAAACGTCAGAAGAGTATTTCGTTACTATTTGGGTGTGAATAGGTATTGTTTATATCAGTTTACAATTTTCAAAAGTGACATTCCATAAGCTCTCTCTATGGACCTTGGGGGGGCCCATATTTCTTGAAATTATCTTTTTCGCGCAAAATTTTCAATTGCTACATTGTTTTTATTCTGTTTTGAGGGGCCTGTGAAAATTTCGTGACAATACTGGGTGATCTCATATTCTTGACCTATCCCGACATTTTGAAATGTTTGGATCATCTTTGAAAGCAACAAGAAACTTGCCTGGACTCGTGACAGGTAATGAGGACAACGCAATAAATGTTTTGGCATACTTCTACGGGAAACCCCAAACTTCCATTCGTATTGCAGTTCATGATTAAGGTGTGAAACTTCCATCAGTTCATAGGATTCTGAAAGAACATGGAATGCATAACTACAAATTTCATGAAGTTCAAGCTCTTAAGCCTCAAGACGCTCCAGAAAGGATCAAACTATTTGAAATGTTGATGGTGTGTACACACGTAGTCGAAGATTTCTCTCGAACTGATATTCCACCAGAAAATAACCTCTTAAGTCCGAGGTCCAACAGACCGTGGACGAGGAAGTGACGGTCGATGTATTCATGGTCGAAAGCGGAGGGAATCTACTCTTTTTCCCAAAAACAGGAAAAATAACGCTCAACAAACACCACTGTGAGCCCTTATGATACCGTTATCGAAAACTTACCCTGAACAAACCTCAAACCCAACCATCTGGTGTTAGACCCCCTGAAAGATGAAGAAATCTTCAAAGAACTGAATGGTACCCTCTCACCTGTCAGACTCGAAAGGAGATCGAGAATAATCACCACAAGCGTTGAAGAGGGCGGAAGCTCAAGTTCACAACCTGGAAACCATGCAGACGGCCCAACCGAGTCCACAACTAGAGGAAAAGACTGAGCCCCGAAGAAGCGAAGATTGAACGAACTCAAAGGAAAGCAAACTTGATAGCTGATGAAAACGCATCTTGCGACTGTGGAGGCACAGCTAGCAAGCAGAATTTTGTATACCTCAAATCAAACCTCGAGGGAATTTTCCTCAGACAAAGATGTATTGGTTCTATAGCAAAAACACATGCTCTGTTCCATTGCGAAATGATCACAAAGGCAGAATATTGCGAATTCACTAAATAAGTCGAAGACTTCAGTAGCCAACATAAAATAGAAAAATATCCCCCCCTTCTCCCAAACACGGAGGGCATGTAAGTCGATAAAACCAAGTCAAAAGATGATCTTCTCTCATGAAAAATTGAAAAAAAACAAAAGATGAACTAATAAGGAAAATAGCAGAAAATAAAGAAGCGATGGAGGCGAAAAATGAACAGAATCGAACCAGGGCCCCCCAACCAACATAAACGAGAGAAGGGAAAAAAGAGACGAAATACTGAAACAGAGTCTGACTGGCAACAAACTCAGTCAGTCTCAGGAAGAGAAACGAAGAACAAAGAATGGAAGAAAACCACAAATCAAAATCCAAAAAAGACGTAGCTCTAAACGAAGGAAAAGACGAAATCAACCGAGTCGCCAAACTCAATGCTTTGAAAAATAAAATTGATCATGAAATCAATATTGCTGCCAACAAAAAAGTAGCCGAAAACATGAATATATTAAATGCTGCCTACTGAATGGTGAACAAGAACGATAATGTACCGTTGGCCCACCTCCAAGCAGCCAATGCCGAAGCCACAGAAAAATATGGATGGACCACTACACAGAACAGAGACGTGCAGAACTAGATATGTGTGGACCAAAAGGACTAAACTACATGAAAATTTTGGAACTGCCTGAAAATGAAGTTGTCAAAGAAAAAGAAGCCACTTCATCTCCCCTAGAAAAACCGCAAAAAATAGCAAAAACCACAATAAGCAACCAATTTCAAGCTCTCTCTGCCAATGAACCGGAGGAAAAAACGGATGAATCCAAACAACCCCACGTAGGACGCCCCAAAAATTCGAAAATAGCTCAGCCACGCACGAACAAATTAATGCCAGCTATTATTATGGAAGGCATCCCAATAGATAAACCGACCGTGGAGAGATGGAGAGTTATAGTTGAACTGAAACATCTCACACTCATGAAATATTCAAGAGAGCAGTCCTTTGCCTACACGATAAGGAGGCCCACACAAAAATGCAGAATAATTTGAAAGATATAAGACTTTACTTTCACTTATTCACTAAGTCAAATGAAAAAAGCTACGCTTCTATTCTAAGTGTCCTTGACACTGATGCCGCACTAGAAGACGTAAGGGAAGATTTGGAAAGACAGAACCTGAACGAAGTGAAAATCTTCAAATGAAACAACACCGTGAGACACACATATATGATCGTAACGGACAATCGAACCGAAGTTAACTTTCTACGGAATAATGTAAGGGCAGTTTTGAACACTTCCGTTGAATGAGAAATAAAGCATAATGATAGGAGGATAACGCAGTACCACCGCTGCCAATTATGGGGCCATGCTACGTCCAAATGCATTCGGCAAGAAAGGTGCCTGAAAGGCATAGACAAACACGCAACCGAAAACTGTCCAAAAAGCGAAGATGACCAAGCCAAATGTTGCAATGGCGATGGCAACCATACCGCAAATTCCATTCCAGTGTATATAAGGAAGGTTGGAAAACTCGACGAAAAAACTTCCAGGATGCAACTCGCACCGCCAAAAGAGCAGCAATATTTTCCAGCACCTCCCTCCCCCCAAGAGAAACATCTGGACCGATAGGCAAAGTGGCTCTGAAGTTGATAGCTCGAGAAAACCTCAGGAACAAGTTGGCTCTAGAGCTAGCGATCACTTGAGACAACCACGGGAAGGAACTCGAGACCGCCCAAGACTGCAAGCACTGCCCGGATATTTCTTCTCCCCCCTCTCACCTTGTCACTCCCCCCCCCAACAAACCACTCCTCTCTCTCAAAAATTCCAGTTGATGAAAGAAATTACTTCGGCACGCTCATTATCCGCGTAAATAAATTAGAAAACCTTATTAATATAACGGAAGTCATCAACATCTTTGACGATTTAATTCAAATTCTCGAAAATACCCCGCGTAAGAAACGAAACGGCGTAACCGTCACATGTCTTCCAAATGCCAGGACGAGTTCGGGATTTCAACTCAATAAGAGCATGCATGCTTGAGGTGAATGGGGTAGGTGAGAAGTATCCGCTTCTCATCAACTTCATTCACGTGCATTCTGTTGACATGCTTCTGTCCGAAACCAAACTACGACAGGAGCATAATCTGAACATCAGGGAATTCACCACTGTTATATGTTATATTTTGTTCGATACTTTGTATTTTAGAATAACAGTTACCAAGCGATGATTATGTACAAGACAGTTAATGAAGATATTTCACGTAATACACCGTTAGTTGAAAAAGCTACTAAAGCAATACCTTCAAGGTCAATCCCAGCTCAGGCTACCTAAATTACAAAGCGTAAAACATGGTGTCAGGTTGTCCTGGAAGGAAGTAACAGAAAACTGAGAAAAATTAGGAAAACTTAAGTGAAAAATTAAGTGACAGATTTGACAAGAGAAATGACAAGTGTTGAAGATAAAATAAAAGAGTTAGAAGACAAGCTGAAAATTTATGAAAGGAGCCAGATTTGTGTTGAAAATACGAACTCCAATATTCTTCTACCAAAGCCAATTTCATTATCGGAAGGAGATGTGTCAGAAAATTTCAAACTATTCAGACGTTTCTTGGAGAACTATATTATAGCTAGTGGATTGGAAAAAAGATCAGAAAAATAAAATATCGCGATTCTTTTGACTGCACTTGGTGGAGAGATATTCAAAAAATATGATAATTTCACCATATCAGATGCAGAAAAGACTCAATGTTCCACGCTACTTGAAGCAATAGGAAGAAATCTATTTCCAGAAATCAATAAGAGGTATGAACGAGCAATATTCAATATGCCCAAACAGAATGATGATGAAAGCTATTCAGACTATTTCAATCGATCGAAGTCATTGATAGAGAATTGTCAATATGGTACCCTAGAAGGAGATTTATTGCTAGACAAAATTATATATTATATCAAAGATATTAGACTGAGAGAAAATCTTTGGCTCGATAAAAAAATCACTTTGAGTCAAGCTATCGATAAATGTAAAGCAAAAGAGCTTTCCGAGAAGCAATTGAATACTTTAAAGAATGAAAAAGAAGCCGAAGTCAAGAAAATCGCTCGTAGTTCGACAGATAAAGTTCAATACAAAGAGAGGCCATGCAGCAGCGGAAACTACGCAAGTGGAAAATGTGAAATGAAATATAAAGAAAAAAGCTAGAAGAATTAAACTAGTGTGGATATAAGCATAAGGAGCACATGCAAATACTGTCACAGAAAAGATCATTTTGCTAAGGTGTGCAGAAAAAAACTTGCCCGAATGAAGAATTTGAAGCATATTCACGATAGTTCTGATGACGGAAGTGATTATTCCGACAACTGTGGAGAAATAATCTTGAGTATGAACACAGAAAAGAAGTGAACGCAGAACTCATATTCATTGTCAAAGGTGACACTTGCAAAGTGAAATGTCAGTTGGATACAGGGGCGACGTGTAATGTTATAGGTTACGAAGAGATATGTTCAATAATGCGATGTAGAACACCAAAACTGATAAAATCTACATCTGAACTTGAATGTTCCGGTGGGCAGATCATACATCCAGTTGGTCAGAAAATTTTAAAATGTTTACGAGGTGGAACAGAATACAAATTGATGTTCGAAGTTGTTGAACAGCACCACAAGCCTTTGTTATCAGCAAATGCATGCAAGAAATTAGGATTAATCAAGGTATGCAAGCAGATATCAAGAAAAGATTTGAGAAATATAGAAGCTGAGGCTATTATAAGCGAATTCAAAAATGTTTTCGAAGGAATAGGAAAGTTTTAGAGAAATATTTCCTTAAAAATAGATGAAAAAATTAGACCAACAATACAGCAGTCAGGGCTAGTACCTGTAGCAATGAAAGAAGAATTGAAAAAAATGAAATTATTGTAAAAGAAGAAGAACACACTGATTGGACAAGCAACATTGTTTTAGTGAAAAAAAGCAACAAAAAAATTACGTCTATACATAAATCCGTTAAAAGTCAATCAAGCCTTGATGAGTAATAAATATCAAATTCCTACATTGGAAGAGATGATGCCAGAACTAGCAAATGCCAGAGTATTCACCACACTAGATGTCGAAAATGGCTTCTGGCATATTGAGCTAGATGAAAAGTCGAGTAAAATGACAACTTTTTGGACTCTTCAAGGAAGATATCGTTGGTAACGACTACCATTTGGATTAGCTCCAGCTATGGTAATTTTCCAGAAGAAACTACACCAGATCGTTCATGGATTGAAGGGGGTGATTTCAATAGCAGATGACTTGATTGTTTATGGAAGTGGCCAGAGAGATGAAGAAGCTTTGATTGATCATAACAAGAATCTTAAGAGTTTACTCGAATGCTCACAGAGAAAAAATGTCAGACTAAATAGAGAAAAAATGAAATTATGTCAGGAAGAAGTTACATTTTTTGGTCATAATTTAACAAATAAGGAAGTGAAACCTGATATAAGAAAGGTTGATGCAATCAGAAACATGGCATCTCCAAAAACAAAGGTTGATGTCATGAGATTCATGGGAATGGTAACATATTTGAGCAAATATATTCCAAATTTAGCTCATGTAGCAGAACCTCTACGAAAACTCACCCACGTTGATGAAAATTTTGTTTGGGAACGAAAACATGAAAAATCATTCAGTAATATCAAAGAACTGATCCAGAAGGAAACCATTTTGAGATATTTTGATGTGGAAAAATTAGCAACCATTCAAACAGATTCGTCATCTTTCGCTATAGAATGCAAGAAAATATACCTGTAGCATATGCATAAAAAATGCTCACAACTTCTCAAACAAGATATTGCCAGCTTAAAAAAGAAATGCTTGCAATTGTTTATGCCTGCAAAAAATTTCATCAGTATATTTCTGGAAAAAATGATGTTGTTATACAGACAGATCATAAGCCCATTATGAATATTCTAAAAAAGCCACTGACAGAAGCCCCAGAGAGATTGCAAACTATGATCTTACAACTACAGAAATATAACCTGAAAGTAAAATATATCAAAGGCACGGAAATGTATATTGCTGACCTGTTATCGAGACTACCAGGTGATAACGACGATGGAAAATATGAAATATACGGAATCCATACAATATTCCAAGAGAAAGAACACATTGATCCTTTAGAAAACAAGCCAATATCGGACAAGACCTTCGGAGAAATTCGGGAAAAAACAAAAAAAGATGAGAACATGAACAAATTGTTTGAAATAATTTATAATGGATGGCCTGAAGAACTATCAGAAACTCCACTATCAGTGCGACCCTATTGGAAATTCAAAGAAGAATTACACACCCAACACGGCATTATATTTCGCAAGGATCGTATTGTCATTCCACCATCATTACGAAAGAAAATTTTGGATAAACTGCACTACAGCCTCTTAGGAATGGAATACACTATCAATCTAGCAAAAGAACGAGTATTTTGGCCTTCAATCACCACACAAATTAAGGAAAAAATTCAAAATTGTGAAATTTGTTTGAAATATTCCAGAAGTCAACGGAATCCTCCTATGAAATCACATGTGGTTCCAGAAAAACCATTCGAAATCACCAGCATGGATGTATTTGAAGTCAGGATGAAAGGAAAGGTAAGAATACTTTTAATCTTAGTGGACCACTATTCAGATTTTTTCGAAAAAGAAGAACCAAAGGATTTATTTGCAAAAACAACAATTTTGATGTGTAAAAAAATATCCAGTAGATATGGAATCCCAAAACTTGTCATAAGTGATAATGGAACAAATTTTTTCAATTCAGAATTTGTGAATTTCCGAAAAGATTGGAACTTCAAACATGTGACATCAAGTCCAAACCATTCACAAGGTAATGGTAAAGCAGAATCAGCTGTAAAAATTGCGAAAAGTCTTAAAATGAAAAGCATTGAAAGCAAGAACGATTTTTATGAAATGCTTCTGCTCGAAAGGAATACACCTGATAAAATGGGTTCAAGTCCTGCAAAAAGGTTGTTTGCTAGGAATCTGAGGTGCCCCATACCAATCAAGGAGAATAAACTCATTCCAAAGATTGTTCCGGCAGTTTCCAAAACAATTGGAAAACAAAGGCAGAAAACAAAAAATTACTATGACAGGACGACAAGATCACTACCAAGTCCAAACATCGGGGATGAAGTGTAATACAGAAGAAAGAAAGACGACAAATTCTGGAGTCCGGGAATTATAAAACAAAAAATGAATCCAAGATATTTCACAATAGACAATGAAAGCGGTGAACTGAGAAGAAATATAACATATATCAAACCAATGAAAAATGAAGTAGAAACACCAGAAAATAATATAGTCGAAGAGAGAGAAAAATTTACGGGGCCTAGAAGAGAAACAAGACTACCTAAGAAATTTTTAGATTATGGAATGTCTTAGATTTTTATTTGAAGTATAGGGGATGTTATATGTTATATTTTGTTGAACACTTTGTATTTCAGAATAACAGTTACCAAGCGATGATTATGTACAAGACAGTTAATAAAGATATTTCACGTATCCCACCGTTAGTTGAGAAAACTACTGAAGCAATACCTTCAGGGTCAATCCCAGCTCAGGCTACCTAAATTACAAAGCGCAAAACAACCACCATTAGGGAAGACATGATAGGAGGAGCTAGAGTCACGGGTGCTGTAGCCATCGTCATCAAAAATAATATTGCTTTCACAAAAATACCTAAAATAAATTCTCAAATTGAACACGTTGGCATCAAACTGGCCGACGGGACTTGCATTTTGAACGTTTATAACCCACCCAATGAGCAATTCTCTCCGCAAGACTTGTACAACTTTTTTTATGGGAGCCAATAACGTTCTGCTTGCCAGTGATACCAATGCTAGGCATCGTGAGTGAAACGGAGCCCGACCCAATCATGCGGCAATGGTACAACACTGCTGAAATACTTTCTAAATGATAATATAATTATAGAAAGGAGCGATACCCCAACCCACTATCCTTTTAACGGATCAGAACCGACAGTAATTGACTTGAATGTCCATGGAAATATCACTGACATTTCCCAACTAACTGTAATTGAAGTACTCGCATCTGAAAATTTGTTTTTTGTATTGTAAAATGGTTTTCACCCGCTTTCTTAGTTGTTTGACCAACCCTCAGAAGTTAATGAAAACTTGTACGAGTTAAGATCACCGAAACCACTTGTGGGGCTTCGAAAAATTTTTCACCAGCTGCCGGAGTCGACCCGGCGCCGGGTGGAAACAGTGGACACAGGACCTACGCTCGTGCCACTGAGCCACAAGCCCCTTCAAAAATTTACATGTAACTTCAACTCTGAAAAATAAATGTAAATACAACACTGAAAAAAATCTAATTTGATTACAGCACCACTAATTGGAAAGAAAACAGGACAATGATTAATTCGAATACCATCACTAATCCTAATATAAATTCATAAAAATAATTCAAGAAGTCAGGGACAAAACAACCAAGAGGATCATTGTGTGGAAGAATCGAGATGTAATTCCAACGGGAATTCAAGTCCTCAATGAATAAAAGATCGAGAGGGAAAAAAATGGCAAACAAGCAAAAACCCTTGCCACAAAGAGTATTTTTTGAGGTTGGAAGCTGAAGTACCCGACCTAACTAATACTCATTTCAATAACAAATGGAATCACAAACTGACCAACCTCAACATTTAGAACCAGTCACTGTGGAACATGTTAAAAATAATTCAAAAGAAGCACAAATCAATACCTTCCATAGAGACTGGGCTGTTCGGTGGCGGAGCCTAAGGAAAAGGCAAAGCAATTTGGAGAGTATTTTAGCAGTGTATTCGAAACGGAGCCAGATTCAAACATAAGGGAAGATGATTGCAGATACAAGCATTCGAAACGCCGTGGAAACCTTTTAAATACATTAAGACGATGGACGTCCGAAACGATAGTAATCAAGTTACCACATCGTCTACAACCTTCAAACAAACATAAGAGAAAGCTCCACAATAACGCTAGATCTGAGAACGCGGGCCAAAAATTTCACTAATTTTGGAGGAATCACCTAAACTATTGAAAGACTTCCTGAAAATAAGGCACCGGGACCTGATGGGTTGGTGAGATAGAATTTTACTGAAGCGTGCTAATGATTCTGTGGATAGGCTCAAACTCATCTCGCCGGAGCAATTCGAGTTCAGGAAGGGGCATTCAACCACCTCCTAAGTAGCCCGGGTTGTCCACAGGATGAAAGAGGCCTTCCATAAGGAGCAGAACACAGTTATGGATATGCAAAAAGCATTTGACACGGTATGGACAGAAGGTTAGTTGCCAAAAGGTCAGAGGCGGGTATGCCTCTTTGGTTAGTTATAATCTTGAATTGGTACCTCACAGATGGGTCATTTATAGTGAGAGTCGACAACACTAGCTCGGGAGAGTTATTCAGTTGGAGCAGGGATCCTCTTTGTCACCAGTCTTATATTTTTTGTTTATGTACGATTTCGCGACCTCCGCTCGCACGAATGCGGCCATATATGCGGATAATACCGCATCATATGCTTACTCGTTTGCGAGTGAAGTGGCTGCCAAACAGCTTCAGATTCATCTGGATCGGTTGGTTGTGCCCCATATATAGGACAATGAGATTACGATAAACCCTCTAAAAACAGAGGTTATCAACTTCTCGAGGAAATACACTAACGTGAAAATCATCGAAAAGCTAAGGGTAAAGAATAATCGGGCCTACAAGGGGCCCTTTGCAAGATACCTGCGAATAGAACTGGACAGGCGCATGACCTTCCATAAACATATAACACTAGCCGTGGGTAAGGGATCAGCTGCAATAAAACGCGTCTACCCCCTCATTGCATGGGGTTCGAAACTTTCGAATGCAAACAAATTACTCCTTTATAAACAAGTGATTCGACCAGCAATTACCCACGCTTGTCCAGGGTTCTGCAGTCACCCACATCTCAATTCACGAGATTGGAGAGACTGCAGAACAAAGTACTTCGTATTTTCACAAGTAGTGACAGATACATTCGGCTGGATGCTCTACGTGAGCTAACTAATATCGAAATATTACAAGAATTCATTCTGAAAACCGCAAATAAATTCTTCTAATTTCATATTTGCAACAGTCCACTCACTAGGAATATCACAAATATTTCCAGTCATAATTACTAATACGGCGACATGGTTCGAAATATCAGAAATCTGAAGTATTTTTTGAAGACATACAATAAAATTCAAAATGTTGAACATCAAACACTTCAAATATATCGTAAAAGCAAGTCATAAGTTCAGAAACGTCGATCACTTCACTTTGGCTGGTAGCCACGGGCGATGGTGAGCTGAGTTTGCACTGCGCGAGCTTTTCACTCTGTCGGGTGGCTGAGTTCAAACCCGCCCGCCTTCAAAAAGCCTTTGAGTAATTTTTGGAACGTAGTTCCTTATCGCGCGTTGCGAAAGAGGGCTAGACGGAATAAAATAATACCAAAAGTTGTAACGAGACTTTCGCTATGGTTATAAGCCGTGCGGCGTGCGCGTGTTTTTCTGTCTGTCTGTCTCTCTCTCTCTCTCTCATAGAAAGCAAGCCAGTTATTTTCATTTCGTCTTTCTATTCCACATTGAACAGTGTGGTGTCGCGACGATTATTTTTGTTGAGTGTATACAGGTTTTTTGTACATAATAAATAATAAAAAATAATAACAATAATGAATCCTGACAGTGTTTCTGCAAAAGTTCCGGATATTGCTGATGGAGTTAGGTAAGTAGAGATTTTAAACAGACAATAATAAATGCTCATTTATTTTTAGCAAGTACGCATTATAACCTTTCTTTACCATTGTGCTAACCAAGTCATACGCGTTATAATCTCTCCATTATTGTGTGTTTAGCAAGTGTACGCGTCATACCTTTGATAAATTTAAAAGCAAATTATATTTTAATATTACAATATCAATGCGTATGTATTTAGCAAGCCGTGCGTGTTCTAACCTATACGCTGTTGTATTTACGAAGTCGAGAGAGTATATATATATATTGTCATAAGTCTATGGCCATATGGGCCTCAAAGGGGGTTGGTAGCTCAGAGGTATTTTGTGAAAACCAGATTATGAACTCAGAATCCAAAAACAAACATACAATATTTATTTCAATCATGAATATATACAAAAAAATATACTCACACATAATGACTATATATACAACGCTGCCAGAACGGCAGCTCAAGAATAGAAACTACATTCCTATATCCAGCTCTTTCTTCTGGGGGCACGTCACTCCCCAATGACTTGTGTCACACCCCAAGACCTGACAACTACTAACTCCCCTATCTTTCTCTGCTTACCTCGAAACCTCGTTGTTTTTATTCATCAACTGGATCGAGATTAGCAATTCAGCAATTCTGCTTTGTTATATTTCAATTTGGAATTTCTAGGTCGCTAAAACTGCCCTCAAATGTTTTGGGTTGTCGGCCTAGTTTTTGTTATAGAATGTTTTGATTTGGATGTTATGGAAAGGTGATATGATTTAATAATTTTGAATAATGAACTGGAAATTTGGGAAAGTAAAAAAGGATTTTCCCTAACTTGTGACATATGCCTCCCCTCTAAAAAAGCTGGACCCCAGCTTCAAAAATTCCACCTACATACAAAAATATATAACAAAACTATACAATACAAATACCCTAACCGATAAATACAATACAAGAAGCATTAATAATTAATTAAAACCATAAAATAAAAATCTTCTCTGGTACACACACCATGGCGGGAGTCCGGACCTGTCCTCGAGAGTCCTCAGGCTGGCTCTTCCTGCAGTCCGCTTGGAGTGGGCCCGAAGGTCGTCACTGCTGTCAAGTTGCCGCAACTCTCTGCCTGCGGTGACGGTGGCGGTTGTTGACGGTACTGCGTTTTTGGACAATCCTCGTCGACGTACTGGTGGCGCCATCCGTTTTGCGTGATGCTCGTCGAGTCGAGGGAGAAGAAGAATTGTAATCGTGTCTCGTGTCCCCCATACCTAATATTATGTTCGCTCGGTGTTCCTTCGGAGTTCCGACGTAGTTGTTTGAAAGTGCAAGATCAGCGATTTCATGGATGTGGGACTATATCTGCACATGGCCCCGCAAATCTTCTGGTATGTTATTGCCCTCGGTTTGGGTGATTTTTTCATGAACTTCACTTTTCACAGGTAACAGCTACCAGAGTACTCATTTCGTCCAGTGCTATATACCTTAGTGAAGTCTTCGACTCCCTACTCTACGTGACTTCGTTGAGCATTCCTTGTTGGAGTCCGGGTTGTGTACTCCTGAAGCCAGGCTGAGACCTCTCCATTGGATTCTTGTGGTTCTGGGCGGTATCTTCCTGAATTGTGTGTGTACCATTACCGAAAAAAGAAAGAACTAGTTGAATATAATAATTATTTCAGAGTGTCAACAACAATAATTATTTAATCCTATCCAAAAAATAAAAATAAACCTACTAAAATTTGTTGCAGAATATCTATATTATTGATTATCTTTCCTGCCTATATTCAAAGACATTGTCTTCAAATTGAACAGCTTATCTCACAAAATATTTCGGTATCCTTTGATACCTAAAGTCAATTTTTTCAACATTTCACACAAATTAACATTTTAATAAAAAAAATTATAATTTGTAATAATATTTATAATTCATCAACATTTTCTTACTGATAAAAATTCGGATTGTCATACCCTAGGAATGACTATCTCAATTGATTCTTTTACTAGAAAAAGGGAATTATGTCAGTAGGAAGGGAACCGTCATCAAAAGAATGAATTTTTTTTCCGAGGGGAGTGTAATTTTTTAATTACTCATACCAATGAACAACAATTTTCTCAATGGCTTTGAGCGTGTGGTTCAAAAATACCTTCGTTCTCTGCATTCTATGGTCATCCAATCTCACATTCACCCTAATTCATTTGGACTGACATCTTTTCTGAATCCAAACAAATAAAAATATAAGGCGGATATTCAACTTTAACTGAAGTTTTTTCCATATCCCCCTCGATTTCTCCCGAGAATACTTTGAGTAGTAAATTTCAGCCTTTCAGATCACATTCTCCTCATTTGGACTATTTATTCGCACCAAGGTATTTTTGATTCAATTTTTTGAAAGGGTCTACCCTCTACCTTGCTTCTCAGAAAACCACCAAAAAAATATCTTTGATGATATCCTTCATATCACGAAATTCACACCCTTTCATTTCCATATATACCCCTTATGCATTCAACTGTTTCATTCTACATTACTCTTTTCCCTTCTTCATATTATACTTGCTTTCTCCTTCTATCTGTATATATATATATATACATACATATACCCATATATACACATATATATGTTCCTTGGATGCTGGTCCTGGCAAGAAAAGTGTTCCCGTAATTCCTTCTATATAAAAAAGAAAAAAAACATTAGTAAACGTAAAGACATGACCCTATAGATACCCAGGAAAAATCGTCAAGTTTCTCCTCGTTTATCTCACGTAGCGTGCACTTCACGCTTTGTCCTGGAATGTGCAAGTTTGAAATTATTAGGAAAAATCGAATTAAACGGTTTTCTTCACATAAAGGATTCAATATAAAATTGTCATCATATTCTAATTACTTCAATTTCAATAAACTCAGCACTAATTTCTAACAAATGTTTTCATTTTAATTCACGAACAAAAATTTAAACGCCTTTATCCATTATTTGTTTCGAGACAAAATAAATATAGGTGCTTAATTATATTCGAATTTTCCAAAAATTTTCTGCGAAAATTATGTTAATCTTTTATGAGTCTGTTTCGTGATAAACAGTCAATCTTTAAAATTAGGTATGACCTTTCCACATTTTGAAAACTGAAAAAAAATTAAACACATTTTTCAACAGTATTTCTTGTGATATTAGTATAAAATAATCTTCTTTCGGAATGGGGCATATCAGATTGATGCCATTATTCCGGAACTAATTCTAAAGAATTTATTATAACAAAAAGTTATTTGACTTCTTATTCTCAGTTGAAACAAAACATCAATTGTCCTATTGTGAAATCATAACAAATTAAACACCACCAATAAAAGGTTTTCGAAAATTATTGTTCGTGTCTTTTACACTAATAACTGCTTAGAGAAAATATATTTCAACAAGTATAACATACTGTTTATTTATTTTTATTTTTCATTTTATTTTTTCCTGACAAAAGATGATTTATCAAATCATTTTGAAATGAAGGAATACTCCCAATCAAGTACCTACTGAAATCAAAATTTATTTAAATTATAATGTTCAATCACGGAAAAATACTTATAATACCGTTTACCATAAAAAAAAATATATGCCTAACTTACTAGAAATCCTCTATTGAATGATATTAAAATATTAAAAATTCTCAAAAAATGTTTTTCAAAATTCTTCTTACTTTCACATGAACTGAATAAAAATATTTCAATGGCTTTCATGCAAAGAATAATCGCCAACTTATTAAGCCAGAATTGAAACTATCCGTAATCCTCAATCAATTCAATAAAAATTACAATAATCCACCAAATAAATTACCCTCAATGCACTCATACTAAAACAAATCCTAAAAAAATATCCAAACTTGAATTTATTCATCATCTGGCTATCAACAAAATTTTATTAAAATTAAAAACATATTTGAAAATTTGTGAAAAAAACGAATATTAGCTCGAGTTACCACAATGAGGTTTGAAATATTATTTATCCGTATTTGGAAATATTATCAAAGCATATTTTACTACTATATTTTTATTGCATATTGAAAATTCTTCAAAAATTTACTCATATAGATGTGGTGTGTTCAATGTTCTGTTTCCACAAACACGATTCTACAGTTGATATTCATAACTGGATGAACTTGACATTATAATACACGATAATCACCTTTCTCATTGCAAAAATATACAAAAATATCTGCCTAAAGGCAAGCTTTCATGTCATTCTCCCGACACATCTCCCAAGCTCTCCTTCAGTTCATGTACATATGATCACTTCTCGATATTCCACGAGTTATCCTCAAATTCTTAAAGGTACGCTTTCATGTCATTTTTTCAACACATCTTCCAAGCTTCCCTTCAGTTCATGTACACATATGATCACTTCTCGCTATTCCACGAGGTATCCTCAAATTCTTAAAGGTACGCTTTCATGTCATTTTTCCAACACATCTTCCAACCCCCTTCTCTTCTCCCAAATTTTATATAAAAAAATTTAAAGATTCAGTTCATAAGTACTTTTCACTACTTTCATTATATATTTAATCATCTTTCATTATATTCTATGCATTGAACACATCATCACTTCATAATTCGAAAAAAACATTCTAAGAAAATAAACGGAAATGTGTAAACCACTACTAGACCATATCTTTCGTATTCTCAAACAGTCAATTTTACTTTTCACATTTTCACAAAGCATATGCCTATTCGGAGGGCTATTAGCAAGATAGTTATCCTCCCACTGCTGGCTAGACAATGTTTTCAAGACATATACATGTGTTTCTTTGAAAAGGTTTTTCTTTCTAAAATGAACTAAGCATTTTGACTTCCGATATATGTTAGTAATCTTAAATGCAAAAAAGTGTAAAATCTAAGAGAAACTTCAAATCTTTTCATCTCACAGCGACCAATATCAGAACTTATTATTACCACATAACAACGACTGCACAATAGTACGTAATTTCAATATTTATCGTAGAACAATAAAATCAAAAATGTTATCAACAAATAATTATACAAAAATTCGACATTTGAAAAAAAAATTAGCTCGAGGTACTTCAAGAGATTTATTATGGAGAATAAACCTCCGAAATCGAAAGCAAGGCGCCTCCACCATATGTCATATATCTATGGCCATATGGGCCTTAAAGGGGGTTGGTATCTCAGAGGTATTTTGTGAAAACCAGATTATGAACTCAGAATCCAAAAACAAACATACAATATTTATTTCAATCATGAATATATACAAAAAAATATACTAACACATAATGACTATATATACAACGCTGCCAGAACGGCAGCTCAAAAATAGAAACTACATTTCTATATCCAGGTCTTTCTTCTGGGGGCACGTCACTCCCCAATGACTTGTGTCACACCCCAAGACCTGACAACTACTAACTCCCCTATCTTTCTCTGCTTACCTCGAAACCTCGTTGTTTTTATTCATCAACTGGATCGAGGTTAGCAATTCAGCAATTCTGCTTTGTTATATTTCAATTTGGAATTTCTAGGTCGCTAAAACTGCCCACAAATGTTTTGGGTTGTCGGCCTAGTTTTTGTTATTGAATGTTTTGATTTGGATGTTATGGAAAGGTGATATGATTTATTAATTTTGAATAATGAACTGGGAATTTGGGAAAGTGAAAAATGATTTTCCCTAACTTGTGACAATATATATATATATATATATATATATATATATATATATATATATATATTGTTATATAATGATAATTGCTAAAAACAATTGTTGTTAATCTTGCCCCGCGTTGGCGACAATTGTAATGAAATGATAATTGAAAAATTAATTAGTTGATTATTTTGTCCAACTTTGGAAATAACTTCGATATGATATGAGATAGATAATTATTTTGCCATGTATAATTTATTTTTCAATGTAATAATAATTGCTAGCTAACGTCACTGTTTTCTCGTCACGTTGCTGCCAATTGTTATCACTTTTCTTACCACGACTAAACTCAGTTGGTACGCCTTTCGTCTCAGATAGCCGGTTCAGGCAATAGAGCCACTGCTTGATGTCAAATTAAATCTATTCAATGTTTATAAGTACGATTGCAGATCATTGTGGAAAATAAACGAAAAAGTATCGAAAAACAATTATTTCCTTCATTCAGGAAAACTTTTATTTACCTGACCTACGATAAATAACTTAAATTATGATTATTTCACAAATTTTCATAGACAATCATGAGAAACGGTAATGAATAAATTATACACAACCTCACTTTTACTCTGAATGTTGAAAAATTCTTTGATAGTTCATTATCAAAATGAAATAGAGTTCTCCTGATATAATACGAGTTAATTGTGAAGTTTTTCAGTTTGTGATGTGCACTAGAAAAGTTTATACCTGACGCTGGAACTGTCTCTGTTTCAATACACACCAAGAATTTGAATCCCCCTTCAATCCACTGCTCTCAGGCTTCCCAATACCAGGAAGGAACCATACAAATCCAGAAATCAGCTTTGGAATATTTTTATATGGAGTATATAAAAAGGTAATGTCGTTTGCTGCTTATATTGATGAAGTTATTGAATTTTTCTTTTTCTCAAGTACAAATGTGGCGTTCTCTGCAAAAATTTTTCCAATCTCCCTCGTGGCTTTGTTTTCTATCACCTGGATACCATTTCTTCTTTTTTCATCTCATTTGAATTTTCAAATTCGCGCACTCTGTTGTCACATTATCACTCTTTGGGGTTATTTGTCAAAACTTATAAACTAAAATATTTTTCTTTTCCTACAAACTATGTACAATATTCAATGATAATTGTCTCTGACACTTTACCGTTTTTATTTTCTCACAATTTCAAATCTCACATCTGACCATACTGTTTCCTGATTGGCTATTGTCATCAAGAAGTTTGTTGTTCTCCCATTGGCTATTCTTAGTTAGATACAATTTCATATACTGTATGTTTCAAGCTTATAATTTTGTTGATCACATTTTATTCAGGATGATTTCGTAAATCTAGACTTTTTTTTTGTCTTTTGAACAATTATGGGTTATAATCATCATAACAGTGTATGAAATTGATTATATTATAGTATTTGGATATTTTTATCTATTAATAATATACATAGGCTTCATAAATGAAATAGAATTTCAAAATACATGTAAAAACAATCTCTCTTGAACTACTAACTATTAAGTAATTATTATTTTTGTGGGTTTTTATTGAAATTATTTCTTTTTTCCTTTTAAAATAAATTTCTGGTCTTTCATAACATAACAACATTCCTAAATTTATATTCAATATTTTTTAACTAGTTAGAAAATCTTGAATATCAATTTCTTTATTTACAGTTATTAAATCTATATATACTAATACTATTTTTCTAATTTCAGAAAACTACTTTGCTGGATTTCCCACCAGTTCGAGGAAACAAATTTTTCAACGATAACTATTATTTACAACTAATAATATTATGTTCTTTTATTTCAGAAAAACTTGACTTCAGACATCTCTACAGATCAAGAGATAAAACTTTTCAAGATATTATCAGATATGACATTTTATATTTTATGATTATCTTCATACTGATATATAATTTTTTAATATTCATTCGATTTTACAATTACTGGTACTGCTTTCAATTATACTGTTCTATTATTTTTCCTATCTCTTCCTTCAGTTGTTCTTTATATTCATATTAAATTGGATATTTCATTAATTTGAATCTCTCATTTCATTAACTTTATTTTGTGTACATACTCTTTCGCTTTTTCATTATTCACACATAATTAACTTATTATATTCATTTATAATTCATTAATATACCTTCATTCTGATTATTAATATACCTTCATATTATTCATCAATATACCTTTATCATCATCATATTTCTTATGATATACTTCTTTAGTATTATTATTATACCTTTATCATCATCATCATCATATTTCTTAAAATATACTTCTTTGGTATTATTATTATTATCATTTCCACTTTCATTCCTCACATACATTCATTCTATACACTTTTTTTTTTTTTTCATTTTTCTTCAAAATTCACATTATTTATTATCCATTTCTATATTTTTCCTTCTTTATAATCTATATTGTTTTTCATTTCACTTTATCTAACTAACCTGTACCAATACTTGTATAAATTTTTTTGTTTTTCATTATTTTTATTGTTATTCAATATTATTGTTCTCTTTCTTGAAATTTCAACTCATGTGTTGTTTTGTTTCCTCGAATATTTTCTCTCATTTATGTACTTTTCTCTCTATGTTTGTTTTCCATTTTATTTTATTCCATTCAAATATTTCTGAAATCATACCTATCTATTAAATTATTTTTTTAACTTCTTTCCTTTTTTATTCCCTAACTTACCTATTGAATCTGTTAAGCCTATAATTTATTATCCCCTAAATTTTCATTTTTATTATTTGTCTCTCCTTCTATGGAATCTTGCTTGTTTTGTAACTGCAAGCCTATATTTTATTTCACAAATTTCATGTTAATTTTTTCAACTATTTTCTTTTACATAAATCCAAACTTTTTTCGTTTTTGATCGTCATATTCATTCAACTTCTTTTCTAATTTTATATTAGACATTTTACTATACATTATTATTATTATTTCAAACTCTGTATTTCTTTGTTTCACTTCAAAAATTATATTCGCCCTGTGAATGTCATTTATTTGCATTACTCTTATTTTTTCATTTATTTCCAATTCAAAATTTTTATTAGCCATTTTTGTATCATTCATTTTTATTATTATTATTTTCTTATTTATGTTCCCTATTTTTAACTCAAGATTTTTGTTAGCCACGTTCATGTCATTCATTTCCATTTTTCAATTTTCTATTTTTTCTTTTTGCAATTCAAAATTATTTTGCCATTTTATGTCATTATTTTCATTATTTTATTTTTTTACTTATTTTACCCTTTTGCATCTGAAAATTTTCATTGTTCACATTCATATTATCTATAAACTCATTATTTTTGTCATCAATATTTATTTTTATATTTTGTATCAGTTTATCATCTTTTTCTAATAAATTGTTACTATCTTCCGTTTTTTGTATAAGTACTCCCTCAAATTCCTTATTATTTATTTGTATTCCATGACAATATTAATGATTCTACTCTCTAAATTATTGTCTATTCTTCTCAATTCTAATAATTCTATCTTTTCTACATTTTTAATTACTTCACTCTCTACATTTATTATTTTTAAATTAGTATCTTTATGTTGTTTTTCTACTTTTTTATCAAGAGTATTTATTTCATTTTTAACTCTTTCTTGTTTACTATTGATATCTAATTTCATGTCTTTTATTTTTTCATCCTGCAATTTTTATTTTAAATTTTTTTTGTTTATTTTTTTTCATTCTTATTTTTCTTCATTTTTTTATTTTTCTTTCACATTTTCTCTTAATCTTTCTTCCATACTTGCCGTGTTTTTAATCTTTTATTATTTTTAAATTTTTTTTCCCATTTTTTCTTCCTTTCCTTCTTCTCTCTTTCTTCATTCCATCATTCATTCTTTCTATTTGTTCTTTCATTTCATTTTTCACACTTCCCATATTTTCATTCATTTTTTCTGACTTTTCATTAATTTTTTTTCCATACCTGCCATATTTTCATTCATTTTCTCCAAGTTTCCTTCCCTTTCATCTTTCATTTCTTTATCCATACTTGCCATATTTTCTAAAAAAAATTCTAACATTTTATAACTCTCCATTCCTGTACATTCACTTTTTATTTCACTCTCTCTCACATTACAACTCTCTCCTTGTTCCTGATCACCTCTCTCTCTCTACCTTCTGCATCTTCTTCCACACCAACTTTCTTACCATCTCTTAAATCCATTTTTTTTTATTCACCAATATTTAGCCTTACACGTTAATGTCAATTGCTAATGTTCGCCCAGTGTTTCAATAAATATTAAGAAATCATGTATTTCCCTTACTTGCCCTTACTCGTGATGAATATTGAGAAATAATATATTTCCTTTACTTGCCCTTACTCGCCTTTTTTGCTTTTTCAGCGATATATCCTCACTTTACAGTGTGAAGTAACGAAATTTGTAGAAGCTTACCCAATTCCTAATAAAGAAGCAATAACTGTTGCGAAATCTTTCGTTGATAATTTCATTTTGAGATATGGTATTCCGAAAGAATTCGTTACAGATAAGGGTTCTGAGTTTCTGAATTCCACTTTATCTGAGACTTGTAAACTCTTGAATATCAAACAATTGAATTCAACAGCTTATCATCACGAAACTTTAGGTTCGCTTGAAAATACGCATAAGAGTTTGGGAAATTATTTGAGAATTCAGGTTTCAAACCATCCAAATTTATGGAGTTGATGGGTTCAGTATTGGTGTTTTGCGTTCAATAATACAGTACACACTGAAACTAAATATACACCATATGAACTCATTTTCGGAAAACCTGTACAATTACCATCAAACTTAACCGATGCAATCGATCCTCTATACAATTTAGAAAACTATCAATTGGAATTTAAATAAAGATTGCAAACAGCATGTAGTGATGCTAAATACAATCTGTTGGAATCAAAAGCTAAAAGAAAAAATAGATATGATATGAAATCAAAATCATTTACTTGTCAAGTAGGAGATAGAGTGATGTTGAAATGTAATGATGTAAGTGAGTTAGAAGCTCTTTTCAAAGGTCCTTTTACTATTGTAGAAAATAAGTCACCAAATGTTAAATTAAATTTAGGAAATAATCATTCAGTTGAAGTACATAAGAATCAGATGAAAAAATATTATGTTTAGTTTTAGAAAAAAATAAAAAATAAGAGCAGTTCATATTTTTTTCAACTCTTCCGTGGGAGATGTGGTGTTATATATTATTAGAGAATAAGCATTTTTTATTTTATGATGAATTGATGTAAACTGAGTTGAATAACCCCAACAAATTGACCTGAGTATTAATTATTGTAACTTGTAAGCAATATGAACATTCATGATTATACATCAAAACCGAACGCATGTGTTTTATTCAGATAAACTAATCTAAGTAATACTAAGTTTATCACAATGTTTCCCAACCCTACAACAGAAAATGTCACTAACCCTTTAAAAAATGATTCTTCTTTGGACCAAGATGGTATTAGTCTGAAATTATTGTAAAATCTTCCGGAGAACTGGGTGGTATGCTCACACATTTGAATAATTCATTATTTTCAGAAGAAGACATTCCCAGACTACTTGAAGTTGCCATTATCAAGCACATTAAGAAAAAAAGGTATGCCAAACCAAGCAATGAACTTCAGACGAATTAGTTCAATTCCTAGCTAGTGAAATAAATCGAAAAAGCACTGAAACAACGACTTGAAACACAACGACATCCTATCGAAATACCGGTTTGGCTTCAAAACACCAATGATGCTATTTGACAATTCATCTAACATGTATATAAAGTATAAGGATAGGAAAAAGTGTTCATCTGGCGAAAGCTTCCGATAGAGTATGTCATCGGTGACTTTTGTCGAATCAATTTGAATAAATTGCCCGCTACTCGCACTCGCCGGAGTTACCTCCACGGTGGGTTGGTAACGCTGAAAACTACGAATTGGTCATTCTTCCATTATCTTTTTTTTGGATGGAAATCAGAGTTCACTCTTTCGAATATATAAAATGGAACTTTATAAAATGAAAGTGTTCAGTAGAATTCGTCCCGATATTTCACCAAACTACTGATAAAGATCCTATTGGCATCTGGTTTGATGTCGTTCACGGATGCATACGGTGCCTCTGAGAGCAATCGAAAACTTTAGTTTTCCCTAATTTTTCAATTACACGGAATCAATCATCTGAGGAGCCTACTATATTATTTATTAATAGTATTCATATCAAGAAATAACTCACATTGTTTGAAGTTGGTTCAGTCGCTGAAAAACTCCAGTTTCGAAGTAATAAAACTTCTCTAGGTTCACCAACGTCCTGAAACAAAAAAAATGAATTAAGGAAATGGAGATGATTATTTCCGAATTCAATGGAAACATTTCATTCTGGCGCTCGCTTATCCATATCGTCCAAATGAATCGGACGGACTTAAACAAACATGCTCAACTTGAAAGAAGGTACAGCAATTCACATTGGAAACATCACATGTATTCACCCAAAACAATAAATCTCTCCTTTGATGAATATTTTCTAATGTTATGGAAAAGAATTTGCGTTTGCTCCAACAAAAATATATGAATATTTTGAACTGGTGGTATTCATAACCACTCAAGAAACTTTCCTTTGACTCCCTTTGGTACTTTCCAGGGTTTCATATATTAAAAAATAAAAACGAAGTTGAAAACTTTCATTGGGTTACCCACGCGTTTGTTTTTCACAGTTGTTTTTCTCACATTGTTCAAAATGAAATAATGAAATTTGGAACAGTTATCGAGTTCACATATTCCGATATTTTTCGATAGTAAGAAGTTTGAAAATAAATATATTGATCGGAAAATCTTGACGAGGAAGTTTGCTGGAAATCGGTATTGTGGTTGTGTTCTGAAAGGGTTTCAACCGATAGCTACAAAGCAAGATGAGTAAACATTACTCGAATGATGATTTGAGAAGAGTTCGACGGATTAATATCTGGGTACAAAAAATGTTTGGTTGGTCACCATATCGTCTCACGTCCGATGCCAGAACTGAAATCAATTTGTATTTCATTTATTTCAGTTGAATTTTGTGGTAGGAGGAGAAGTCTGTATATATATATATATATATATATATATATATATATATATATATATATATATATATATATATATATATCGCCGGATTCTAACATGGACTGGTGGCTCACATGGTAGAGCGTTCGACTAGAAATCGAAAGGTCCCAGGTTCGATTCCTGGCCGATCCACATTTTTATTTTTCAGTTTCAAGTTGTCATTTTTCCTGTCTGAATGCCGAATAAATTGTTTTCATAGATAATAATTACAGACGTTAATCTCTACTATATATTATATATTACTTGGCTCTAGTTATACACACCTGAGAATTTCGAGTTTTGAAGTTGGTCGAAGATCCAAAATAGGATTGACACCAGGAATGAACAATCAAATTCAATTAGGTTGTATACGATACTGTTTGCATACATCACAATGACCCCCATCATCATCTTCGTCATCAACATGGAACTGAATTTAAAGATGTGAATCGCCGGATTCTAACATGGACTGGTGGCTCACATGGTAGAGCGTTCGACTAGAAATCGAAAGGTCCCAGGTTCGATTCCTGGCCGATCCACATTTTTATTTTTCAGTTTCAAGGTGTCATTTTTCCTGTCTGAATGCCGAATAAATTGTTTTCATAGATAATAATTACAGACGTTAATCTCCACTATATATTATATATTACTTAGCTCTAGTTATACACACCTGAGAATTTCGAGTTTTGAAGTTGGTCGAAGATCCAAAATAGGATTGACACCAGGAATGAACAATCAAATTCAATTAGGTTGTATACGATACTGTTTGCATACATCACAATGACCCCCATCATCATCTTCGTCATCAACATGGAACTGAATTTAAAGATGTGAATCGCCGGATTCTAACATGGACTGGTGGCTCACATGGTAGAGCGTTCGACTAGAAATCGAAAGGTCCCAGGTTCGATTCCTGGCCGATCCACATTTTTATTTTTCAGTTTCAAGTTGTCAGTTTTCCTGTCTGAATGCCGAATAAATTGTTTTCATAGATAATAATTACAGACGTTAATCTCCACTATATATTATATATTACTTGGCTCTAGTTATACACACCTGAGAATTTCGAGTTTTGAAGTTGGTCGAAGATCCAAAATAGGATTGACACCAGGAATGAACAATCAAATTCAATTAGGTTGTATACGATACTGTTTGCATACATCACAATGACCCCCATCATCATCTTCGTCATCAACATGGAACTGAATTTAAAGATGTGAATCGCCGGATTCTAACATGGACTGGTGGCTCACATGGTAGAGCGTTCGACTAGAAATCGAAAGGTCCCAGGTTCGATTCCTGGCCGATCCACATTTTTATTTTTCAGTTTCAAGTTGTCATTTTCCTGTCTGAATGCCGAATAAATTGTTTTCATAGATATATATATATATATATATATATATATATATATATATATATATTTCATATATATCGCAGCTTGTACTGTCTCTCACAAAGGATTGAAACTGAATTCTTTGTTTGTTCAGTTGTCTCCCTTTTCAATTTTTCACGAAATGCTGAGTTCTATAATGTCTCCTCCGATATTTGTTTTTATCATTGATTCACGTCGATGCTTCAGTTTATTAACTATACACTTCATAAGCTTCCATTTCATACCTATAACCGAACTGGTTTTTCATTTTTGTTTGCCGGCTCATTCCCCTATTTCAATAAAACCCCAAAATTTCATGAGATGTCTATATGTTTTCTTCAATTTTAGCTCGATGGAACACAAAAAAAAATGCATTTTGGTAATTTGTATTGTCATCGAGAGTTTGGTAGTGACTTGAAAAATAAATACATTGATCTGAGGACTATGGAAAAAACAAGTTTGCTAGCAAAAAAACACAATGGAAATGAATGAAATGCGTTGTCGTTGTGTTCTGGAAGTATTTCAACCGACAGCTTAGTTGCAAAGCACCCCTTGAAAGTTGAGGACTTGTATGTGTTACGAAGACGAAACACTACCTACCCAGCTGATGATTTGAGGATTGTTCTTGAGATTTATTTTCAGATATTTAGTGTCTTTCAACAAATGCTTCATCAGCTTCACCTGTATGTATGTATGTGAGGAGATCTTTGAAATAAATTTTCACCCTCTTCCAGGCATCTGAATTATTTGAAATTGTGCATGAGTTCCGATGTCACTTTCTCACCAAGATCGTCAAAAAAAAATTACTAATTCACATAACAAAGATTTTGGTAGGTGCACGGGTTTGCTCTCAGTACATCCACCAAAAGTTAGTGAAAACTTGAATACGATGTTGACAGCGACAGTGGTATCAATAATTCATGTTTTTCTCACTGGATTCTATGAAAATTCAGGAATAATTGTGGGAATGATACTGTAATACTATAACAAAACTTCTTCTGTAGAGTGCTCATGATGAAAATGGAAGAGCTTTTCTTTAGAAGTGGTTGGATGTATGAATTCAGGAAATGGTATGAGAAATTACAAAAAAATATATTTGTTTATATATTTTAACTTGAATTTGTGTTGTTTTTAAAATTCATTTTCCCCTAGACTATATTTTTTTTCCATTTATGTATAGCAACCATAGCAAAATAAAAGAACATAATATTTTCTCCATCTCATTCCACTGCTTTCTCAAAAAGTATTGAGATCTATCGAAACCTTGAAGCAACATAATAATGATATGTGAGAAAATGTTTATCACCAAATTTGTTATCTCAATGGATATTTCAGTTATAGAATTCGGCTAAGTCTATGAAAATAAAAGTAGATTCCAGGATGTATTCACTGATTCTGAAATTGCCATCAATCAAGCTAACGAATATAATTTTTAAATAGAGAAATGTTAAAATACAATGATGAATTGTCGGCGGACAAAAAAAAATCATCTAAATGACACGAGCGAATTAAGAAAAATTATTAATTCTCATGAATTGAAATTCACAGCAATTTTTTCTTGTGTGTACATCTCAGAGAAGAAACTTCTCTCGAAAAAGTTATATAGCTCATGAAGCTATATCGAGAGACCTATAGTTTGCCGATATTGGTATGAAAATGAGAGATTGAGATAATTTCCCAATCTTTCAACAGCCGCCATTTTGAAACCACTTGACTGATTTCGCCCATCTTCGAACTCGTTGGAGGCAATGATAGATTTTTTTCCTTTTGTTCATAGAGCATCGCTCATGAATTGCTTTAGGATATTGAAAAAAAAGTGACCCGATACTGATGAATAATGTAACTTGTACACCATCTTGTGTTTCAAAAATGTCATGGATCTGTACTGATTTTCAATGGAGAGTTAATGAGCTTTCCATACACAGAAAAAAAATCAAAATCCGATTACAGGTTTCGGAAATATAGGCAATTGAAAAATCACGTAGGTATTTATTCTCAAAATATGTAACATCTACGAGTTATTTGCGCTTGCGCGGTATGAATATGAAAAAGAATTATATGTTGGAAGTGAGAAAGTGGCAATATCAATCGAAACCCAAAAATTTTTTTTTTTCATTATCTCTTCACGAAAAAACTACTTTTGGCCGTTTTTTGGCTAAGCCATATCATTGTGTGGCATACAATCTCTATTATTAGGTTTATTCTTGTTGAACATTGTTCTACTGTTATCAGATAGTTGAACTATATGTTAAGTAGCCTACTTCTGTGAAACAAATGGAACAAAATATTCCAATTCATTCATGTAGAGAATCAGAAAATATTTTGTCGAACGATACTATGTTACTCAAGACTAACCACAGTTCGTAGTTCAATTCAATTTCTATCTTTCAATTCTGGAGGTTTCCAAGAATTAAGCGAATCCAAAACAAGCCATGGAACCATCTTTGGAAATTTTCATCACTTACGAAGGCAGTAGTTTTTCAGAATGAATGGAAGTTAGTTATCCCATTTATATCAAACTACTTCATAACCTAGGCCCTCAGTGGGCATGGTTCCTCCGAATCGTATACGCTGGGAATAGGTAAGTCACAAGACAGCAAATGCCCGAACTACCCGGAAATGAATGACGATACGGAGCATACAGTCTCTACATGTCCCATGTGGATCAGAAAACGAATGGACCTAGAAATATAATTCAGAAAAGTAAAATGATCAGTAATCCCAATCAATGGAACAAAGGTGCAAACTACCCTGAGGAACAGAGAGAGATCGAAGGGAGAACTTTTCATACACAAGCTAGGAGGTAAATTTGTGAAATGCTGCTTACACCCGACGCAATGTCCCATCGAACAGTTCCGAATATAAGAGAGGGCATGGGGTGGTTTCAGTCGCTGCTGCTGATTTGCGATGGACATCTTAGCGATTAGCTCCCATGAGGATTTCCACTCCCCAAAAAAAAGTTATTTCATTAAGGGTGAAATTCATTGGCAAGTGCAAAGACTCGCGAGGTACATTTTGGAAACAGGATTTTATTGAGTAATTCAAATGTGAGATATCATCATTGCATTGTGGCAATAACTACTTCACTTTTCAACCAACGAAACCAAGAAGGAAGCGGTTCTCTATTCGACGCGTATATTTTTTTTTTTTTTTTATATATGATCACGCACAACTTTTTACAGAGCTGTTCGATTCAATGATTCTTTTTTCATTGGATAGGGTGTACTTCAAAGGTGGTCCCATTTCAATTCAACATCAAAAGCCATCGCTAAGGGTACCAAAATGAAGGACATTAATCGTTCACCCTCTGAATTTTGGTCCGTTAACCAATTCTATCAGTCATAACTTTGTAGTGGGTTTTCCGATTTGGATGTTTTTTTTTCAAAAGGTAAACCTCATAGTTGATCATATTCCAATTGGAAATGGAATGATTCACCCCTATGGGTAGAAAAATAGGAGATGATTGATTTTTCACTTGTGAACTTTGGCACACATATGTAGTTGACATCGACAGACCCTCCTACATCCGTCAAAATGATTACATTCTATGGAAGGATGGAATCATATACAAAGTGATGAACTTTCAAAATTAATTTATATTATATAACAATAAATAGTTAAAATATAAAATTATATTATTTGATAGTTAATAGTTGGAGTAAGCTAGGTAAGTAAGTATTTTGGGAGTAATCAAAAATTAAGTAGGTAGTAATTAGTAGATTTCAGCAACAAAAAATTTAAAAATAAAAACTTTTCAACAAAAAATTAAACCGACGGAAAAATCAACTGAAAAGCAAAAAATAAATTAAACCTTCCTAGTCAAAATGATAATTGAGCTAAACTAATGTGAGTAACTGATTTCGAGTCGGCGCCAAACGAACTAGCAATTGAATTAGGTAAAGCGTAAAATGAGGGCAGCGAGATACACGGCTGCGTTTTGATTACTTTTTTCAAAGTAATAAAATGATCGATGATTGTTTGTTTGGCGCCGACTCAAAATCAGTTACTCACATCAGTTGAGGAGCTCAATTATCATTTAGACTAAGATGGTTTATTTTATTTTTTGCTTTTCAGTTGATTTTTTCGTCGGTTTAATTTTTTGTTATTGATAACAAGGAACCTCAGATAGGTAACATTATTTTTAGTTCTTTTCTCCATTCATCCTATAATTCCGTCAGAAAACAATGGGTTAGGTTCCGTACCTTAGTAGAAACCAATTATTTTCAATCCTGGCACGAATGAATACGTTTCACATCATAGAATGTTATTTGTTTGATACTCCACACCTCGGGATGGAACAATATTTTTTTAAAGATCATTTCGGCTCCTGAAAATTTCCCCAAAAAACAAAATATTGCCAAAAAGGTATTATTTCAACAGTTTCATTTCAATGAATACTGATTCCTAAATATGAATAACAGTGAATCGAATCCAATCACCCTCATTCCACTCAACACGGGACTCAAAATATTGAATCGAACATTGATAAACTACTTTCATAGTTTACTGATGTCTGACAGAACCTTAGTGAATTTTTTTCTACTACATGAATAGTCAGCGATAACATTATTGCAGATTTTCTTTTGATTTCTGCCGAATGGAGTATTCCGAATGAACTTTATCATTATATTTATATAAATTTTTTCTAATAAAAACTCATTATTTTCCTAGGGGAAAACGGAAGAATTAGAGCAAAAAATTACAGAATTATAAGGGTTCAAAGTTGAGCATGAGAAAATATATTCGTTCAGTTGGCTAGCTCGGTAGGACGTCGTTTCCTCCATATACTGTTCTGAGAGCCTAGCGCGCTCGTTTTTGTCGTTATTTCTTCATCCGTTTCACGTGATACCAGACAGTGATAATCATGACCGTACTTCACGGAGGGTGAGGAGTACTGAATTCTGTCCGAGTGTATCGACAAATATTTTTTCACGCACTATTGGGTAAAAACAGAAAGAAAAAATGGCGAGAAGTTATATAATGTATGTTTATGGAGACGTCCATGTGAGTGTGGATAAATATCGACAATGACAATGTACTTTTTGAAAAAAAAAACGATTTCCCTCATCGGATGAATTCTAATAAACCGATTCCAAACAACCCCTGTGAAATTCCAGATAGTCATTCAATCCTAGTAGAGAGATTACCCTGAATTGATGAAGAAATATATTGCATGAAACTCGACTTCTCTCTACTTCAGAGATCTCGCTAAGGCGAATACCAGCGTGCAAATATTATGAAAATAATTTTTCCAATTTCGTATTGAGATGATTTAGAGGCCACTGGCATCATTCAATTCTTGCGAGACGATTTTGAGGATTTATCGCTTGTATGTTTTGATACAATTCGACTCTTATAGAACAAACAATCTATTAAATGTTATAAATACATTTGTTTCACACAACCCTCAGAATCCAATTGGCCGCCGTATGAACGAAGTAATCATAAACTTCTGGAATTTGTTGAACTCACATCATGATTGTGTTCCATCTATAGGATTATCAGACCTGAAATTTTTTGTGAAGGAAACAGAACCCTTCTGACTACTTTGAATTTTTTAAAGCGATCCTTATATAGAGAAAAAAAAACAATAACATTGTGCACTTTGCTTCATGTGCCTCAATATTTTTCTGTTGGAAGTATGAACAGTTCACTGTAGATAATACTTCTCGAAATATTATTCTTATGTCTCATTGATAGGGAGGCTTAGGTTACCTTAGCGAGGGTTATGTAAAGTGCTCTGGATTTTATCGCACATAATTTTTCAAAATTTTGCATTTCGTTTTCATTGAATGCGAATAGTTGTGCCATCAACTGGTCAACCCAGGAAAGCATAGTGGTTCGGATTTTGACAATCAGGCGCCAATTTAAACGGGTTGAATTTTCCAAAGACAAATTTCTTAAGCACAAATTCCACGATAGAACCCTCGACTATGAATGATACTTCATCTCTTTATTTCTCCAATCGGATTTAAAATAATTGAGAACTCCGAAGAATATAAGTACTACTCCTTGACACTTTTTCGGGATTATGAACTTTACACAGTCTGAAAACAAAATGAAATGGATCAGGGAATCTATACAAGTATAGAAGGATGAGTTACTGAATACACAAAATATTTTTTTACGAACGGAAAAATATTCAGTAAGGATCTTGTCATATTCTGAAGTTTGACTTTCAGAGAAAGATACTTCCCTATACACATTCATCGTAGTGTGAACTGTATCCGTTCTCGTTCTCAAAAATATTTTAATTATGGATGGAATTCCCCAGTTCTCGTTGTATTCCTTGCAATGTTTATCTTTTTTGGAATAATGTCAAAATATTTCTGTCAAAAAAAGTTACTTTCTGCTCTTATACACTTGTTTTCATATCGTGAAAGTTTGTAATCTCAAAAAATGTCAAAAATGAGAGTTCCTCCACAAAAAATTAGCTTTATACAATACTAATACTACATTCTTTATAACATATCTGTTAGATATAAGACTAAGGCCCGGTATTTTCACCTCCGGTTATACTAGGAATAATTTAACCAATGGTTAGAATATGCTTTTGTTTAACGTTTATTGATAATGCAAAAGCACATTCTAACCATTGGTTAATTCATTCCTAGTTTAACCGGAGGTGAAAATACCGGGCCTAAGAGTATCAAAATCGTTGTCCATTGTTCAATATTAGAGTATCGAATCATGTAACGAAATTACCATTCTGCCGTTTCTAGTGGAACAACCACAAGTCCTAAATATAAGTGAGTTCATATCTCCGTTATTTGAAGTCGTAGGAAAAATATGGATTTAATGGTTGGATCCACGAATTAAGCTAACCTAGACCCATATATTCCATACCGCGATGAATGCTATGTAACGACAAACTTAGCGCCGCTGCGAACGTGAAATGAAACAAAATAATCACATCCAGTATCATGACGCATGGAATCGACAAAACGAGCCAGCCGCCAGCGATACGAATTGCAAATCAGTTCTACACCGGCCGCCGGAAAAGGCACGTCGTCGTCCCAGAGCCCTCGCCACTACTCACGTCATCCGAAGAGGAACGTCACCCAGACAGCTACGTCACACTGATTCTTCGGGTGAGAAAAATATTTTCCAAAGAAGGCAAGACTGCGCCGGACTTTGGAAGGGGATATTTAATAAGAATCTGCGGAAGGAAATTGAGTCAGTTGTGTCACCGCGCCACCAGCAGCCATCCAAAGGCTGAAGTCACGAGTAACAAGACGACAAGACAGGAGAATATTCGGAGTCGGTAATTATAATAAACAAGGAAATTTGAAAATACCTAAACATAGACGTAAATTGTTATGAGAAAGGGAATATTACTTCATATCGCGATAAAAAAATAAGTATCAGTAGTTACCACGTACAGGCGAGTGATTTAGTGGAAGTGTGTTGACCACATCTACCAGAAGCGGTGAGCACAATCTTCAATAGCGATGCAGTTCAAAGGTATGCCATACGCGTAAATCCTTTGGGATAGGAGTTTATAGCTAGCCAAAAGAATGAAAGCTTTCAGTTGGGTGGAAGTTCTCTGGACTCCACCAACAGTCGCGAAAGATAGAGATAGAAACAGGAAGGGGATTCAAATTTAGAACATGCCAAAAAATAGAAGTTGTGAGTTGGGTTGAAGTTGTTTGGACTCACTTCACTAACAGTCGTGAAGTATAGAGTTAAAAATAGGAGAGACCGAGATTGAAATTCATAGCTAGCCGAGAAAATGAGAACTGTCAGTTAGGTCAAAGTTTTCTGGACTCAAACGACTTCCAGTCGCGCAGAAGAGGACTAGGAATAGGAGGGACCGGGATTCAAGTTCATAGCTGGCCGGAAAAATGGGAAGCTCTCAATTGAGTCAAAGTGCTTTGGACTCCACTAATAGTCGCGCAGGATAGGATTTGGAATATGAAACAGAAGGATTTGGGTTTGTAGTAAGCCAGAAAAAAATGGGAGCTGTCGGTTGGGTCGAAGTTCTTCGGACTCACTCCACTTACTGTAACTGAGAATAAAAAAAGACCAGGATTCGAGTTTGTAGTCAGCCGAAAGCTGTCAGTTGGGTCGATGTTATTTGGACTCAATTCCTAACAGACGCCAAGAAGAGGAACAGGAGTAGGCATTGAAACCGCTATGGAAAGAGGTTTTCTGAAGTGCGGAAATTCAACTAAGACACAGTTCACACGGAACTCTGTGAACTGCCCACCTGTGCCATAGTTTTGGTCTTCCGTTATCTTGTATTTCACACCTGCTTTCCTGTCTAACGTTTTCAACTTGATAAACTGCCATTTTTTCCTCCTCACTGAGCTTTTATACTACATGCTCTCAGCATGTGCTTCTGGTTGTTCGATCAATCCTTCGAATCTAAAGCCTAGCACCCTCTTTCAACTCATATCATGCATTGCTTTCCATTTGTAATATTTGGGGCTGACGTCATACCTGTTGTTCGTTGAGTGGAATAACGTTGTTGAGATTCGTTTGGAAATGATAATTTTATTTTTTCAATTGATGGCTTTGGGTAGAACTAGCTCTTGCGCAGCCAACACCTAGGTCAGCAGTTGAGGGCAAGTAAAATATGCTCTTCTGGCCCCGTTCAGATGAGCAGTACCAGTGTGACTCATGGAGTGTTATTCATCCACTGAGGCTGCCCGCAGCGAATAGTCCTTTCCACGAATAACAGAAGGTGGTGCCCGAGACAACCAGAAAACCGTTATTGGGTGCTGGAATCTGCCTGTAGGGGGAAAAATCCCTACAAATTTGGCTCTCGATATGAGATAATAGGTCAAAATCCACCCTCGATTAGAATCACGTGATCCAAAATATACCGACCGTCAAAAATGCCCGAAGCCAATTTCGCAGGGTGAGATATACCAAAAATCTGTCGAAAGACGCCGACTTTTCATTCTAACCGATTGTCAACTTCGGCTCAGGAGAGAGTCAGGCATCCGAGTGTCACCTCGTTTAATAGAATATCGAGTGCGTAGAAGTGATATTTCCGTCATCTGTTGGCCGCAAAGAGGGTAACATTCTCGAAATACGAGCACCTAGAGAAGTTAGTTGAGTCCCTACCGTGAAACCAGTGGGATGTACGAGGTTCGATTGCTCACCAGAGATGTCAAAAAGGAACGAAAACCCCACCGAAGTATCAGTGAGCAACGCAGGGCTAGCCGAAAGGTCAGTCCAAGCATAGGAGGCGTTCCCAAAGACATCCGCATGTGATAGATATCATCACCACCAGATCTGAATAAATCAAATCAAAATGAAACATCCTGATCTACTGCCCCCAAGTAGGAGGACCTAGTTTTCGCCTCCAACGCCCTGCTCAATCGCTGCCAGCATCGACCCCGACAGGTTGGCATCGCAGAGAGTCAAAGATTGGCGGATACCTTTCGATGAAACATCTGACCTTGCCACTTCCTTTCAAAGTCTAGAAGGAATATGAAGTTCACAAGGCATCGCACTAGACTGCTTCTTGCAAGCCATGCCGGAACTCCTACAAGGAATGCCTGCATTCCGGTTCAGGAATAACAGGGTATGCTGAACCGGATAACAATAATTCGGTACAGCTTTCTAAGTTTTTTTTCCCGTCGACTACCGCATTGACCTGGAAGCGGTCTCAGTAGCAAGACACATTGCCTATGAGAGAATACTGCAGCATATACCACCGACCTGCAGACCTTGATTCGCTGCCATGGGATTTTACAGGAACAGGAATTGAACTGGCTACATCGCAATCTCCACACAGGGTTCCTATGTGAAATCAAGAGAACTGATTCCAATGACGCCCATGCATTTGCAAAATCTGCCAAAGCATATGAGCTTTTGTGTACGCTGGCAGCCCCATAGAGGGAACCTACGACTCCACCAATAGTTTTCAGGTTCACCGCTCCAATATCCGCACCGCTGCTTCTAAGGAGCGCACCCCATCATGAAGTCGCGAACCAAATCAGAATGAGTAATGCCCCGTGATTGTCTCGTGAGGCACATGTAGCCACACCACGCAACATCTGCCACATCATCAATATCTTCAACTCCGACCACCGACCACATATTTCCGTTGATATTCCCGGTGGCAACGCTGTAACACTAATCGACACAGGCGCCGTGATCTCCAGAAAACCCAGGTGGTGGAAGTAATGAAAATTCTAACCGCTACAAGTTCTGCCTGACTGGCCAATGAAGGAATCGTGGTGAGACAGGGATTCAAGTTTATAACTAGCCGGCAAAATAATAGCTGTCAGTTGGAATAATTCAGGTGGGTAGAAGTTCTTTAGATCCACTTCACATACAATCGCGCAAGTGGAACTGGGAATGGGAAAACACTAGGACTTGGGTTTGTAGTTACCCGAGAGAATTGAAGACAGTTAGATGGGTTGAAGTTTTTTGGACTTATTCCATTCCTCCCGGTCCTCCTGATGATCGAGTGATCGTGGAAGCGTGAAATAGATTTTCGTCGACCAAAATGTTCTGAATACCCATTGAATGCGATGCCCCTCTTGCGTCAATGTTACAAATGATTTTTGTGAGTACTATCTTTTGGAAAACATAATTCTCTGCCTAATTCATCTATATGAGTTCTTCAGCAAGACTGGAATAGAAAATCAACTAGCTATCTGAATGAAAACGCAAATTTTCAATTTCAAATTTTTTCTTTGAGTTAGGGTCCTTTCAGAATATCTATCAGATGTAGTTCAATATCCAGCGTGGCTATAGCCGGGGAAGTAAATATTTTCTGTTAGACATTAACAAAACATTACTTTATTTTTATCGTGTATTTTCCAATTTACAAAAGAATCTTTCTATTCAATATTTAATTGAGAATGTTTCAGTTTCAAACGTGAATACCCCACAAGGGGTTATCTCGAACGATGGAAGATAGTGACTCAAGTTCATCTTCCAGATAATTCGACATCTGATTTTATAAATATCCTGTTCATATTATCAAACAAATGAACAGATTAGTTCCGTATAACTTAAGTGGATTATTAAAGACCACACACAGAAGTAAGTAATGATCATTTTTCGAACTGATATTCAAATGAGAAAATTTGGAACACCAAAATGATCCCTTTGTACATTCCACCCTGTTCCTCAATGTTTTGTTATATTATATTCGTTAATTCTTTTGTGTCGATTTCCATTGTTATATATTCTTGAATGGATCTTGTCGTTGTTTTCACAAAATTGTTTTATTTTGGGGAGAAGGACTATATCCTTATGAGCAATATGTGCTTAGCCCTACATAAAGCCACGCGACCATACTATTAAATCCAAGCTCTATTTTATTATGATTTGATAAATAATGATTACCCTTTTTTTCTTCTTTATTTATATTCGCAGAGCTGGGTTCGAACAGTTGATCAAAACTCTTACTCAGACTCAACTAATCTATATTTTCATTTCCCATTACATACAACATTCACTGATTATATAATATCCCCCTTCTGAATGCTGAGAGCTTCAGCGATTTCAGTCTTAGAGAAACATCGGAGGCTTCACTATTGGTCTATCATTCGTGACGTTTCAGGTCTTGAATTTTCTTGTTTCTCGAATGCTTGTTTTTCGATTGGCCGGTGGATTTTCCCCAACTGTTTGACATGGCTCATTTGATTTATGTTCTAGAACTCGGGTTGATGATTCTATATGACACGGTTCATTCGATATAAGCTCTAGAATGCAGGTTGATGGTTGTATAGATTCTTGTGGATCATAGAATGGTATAGGTTATACACTTCCTGGAATAACTTTCATATACGGAACGGGAATAAGATAAAAACAATTCCTTCTTACAAGGATTTTGTTAGTTTGCACTAGCTATGATCTTGGATCCAGAGTCCTCACAAATTTGCCGTAGCGTTTCAAATCCATACAAACCCACCTCACTGAAGTTCATTTAAATTTTCTGCGCCATGTTTTGCATCATAATTTATCTTGCATCGTGATCGGTACTTTTCTTCCGCATCGGCTACACTCATAGAAGGTTTGAGGTTGGCACGACCGGGAAATGGTAAATTCGTTTCATCTCTGATTCTGGCATGTATTAAGAGTTCAATAGAATTCATAGCGCCCTGGTACTCGACTGAAATAAATTTGACACTTCGCATCTATTTTTCTGCTGTGGGATTTCAATATCCCATAGCACGAGATCGATGAACCATTCGAGTTCAAAGTACCTGGAGTTACTATCTCAGGTGCCGTCGAGGGGTCATAATATATTAGTTTTTCTAGCTGCTCAAGTTGTGATGCATGACCAAACGAGAGCAGTAAGCGGGCTAATGAATTGGATCTCAATTTTTGTTTTGTTTTCCTCAAGATACTTGCAGAGTGAAGTTCCTCGTCTCAGGATGTCAATGACACCAATAAACACATGCCTTTTTAATTCAGGATGAAGTTCCCGAAGGTAGTTTTATAAGACACTCGAATTTTCTTTGTTAAGGTAATTATGAAGTAATACACGTTGATGTCTCGTACACAATATAACTGCTTTCTGCTAAGTTGACTTTGACAAAGGGTGGAAAGAAATATCAAAGTGGTTCTGTTTTCTTTTTCCGGAGCTTAAAGTCATTCAATTGAAGTTGACGAATTCAATTCCCAAGCACACCAGAAAAATCGCTTTCTGAACTTAGATTGTAAAATATAGGAAAATCGGTCTCTAGGGTGACAGAGTGATGAAAAGTGAGGAATCTTACAAAGATTTTGATAATTATATTCTGTTAGAGGTGGTCTAGTTTATGTTCATTGTTGGAACTCATGAACGGATCAATTTACGTTCGTCTGTTCAATATAGTGAATAGAAATATATTGTTGAATTTCTCATAATCTTGTGTAATAAATTCAAATTATGAAAATTGCATGAGTTAAAGTTCAAATAAAATTGTTATATTGCGGTGACATTTGTAAGCTATTATGGAAAGTACCTTACCGTTTTCAAACCTATAAACTATAGACTATCAGAACAGAGTTTGAATTGAGATAAAGACAGATCTGTGTGACTGTCTGTGCAACCGGATTCCAGGTCCAAGGGCTGTGATTAAAGCCTACAGACCTTTGAAGATTCCAATCAAGTCAAAAAACCAGACCCCTGTACATTCCGTATCTCCATCTGTTGCTACTCCTGGTAAGTGGAGTTAACCACGAAAAAATCTGGCGCCCGAGGGTAAGAGTTGGGTTTGAAAAAGTGTCTGGGCGTCATAAATAACGTAACGATTTTTGGTATAATAGTTATTATTTCCGGCCCTAGAAAAACGCGTTATAATTCATTCATTTGCATTTCGATAGACCATACAAAACAATTTGGTAACTTTAAACAAAAATTTATTCAAGAGATAAAATTTTTTAATAGTAAAATTATGAAATTTAAGTAATCTAAATACATTTTGGAATGCTAACACAAAATTACTTTAAACGCACAAAAAAATGGATTGATTCATGTGTTCACAATGTGAACCTCCTACAAATATACATGCCCCTGCTCTTTTTCTCATGGACTCACGAGGTTTTTGGAAAATGCCGGGACTATTTCTAATAGTTTCGCAAGAAACTATGATGCGTCTTCTCAACTGCTCTTCAGTATGAATTGTTGTGTTGTAAACCAATGTTTGAAGATGACCCCACAGAAAATAATCTAAACTATTGAGGTCTGGGGATCTAGGTGGCCATGCCTGTTGTCCTCCATAACATATCCAGCGATGATTGTAATGTTGAATTTAATATTTGCGCGCCAAAGCACCGAAGTGCGCTGGCGCCCCGTCGTGCATAGATCACAGTCGATTTCTTACTAAAATGGGAACATCTTCCATCAAAGCTGGCAATTTTTTCTCGAGAAATTGCTGGTAATCATACCCATTCAACCTCGCAGTTCCTTATCCCGACCATTGAAATTCCTTAAGAACCCGTCCAGTATGAAAATAAAGAGAGTTGTACGAGTGTCAAGAAATTAAAAGAGTGAAAATTGCCGTCTGTTCATAGATCTTCAGCATCCGCAGTCATAGAGCTGTGTTTTGCTGTATATCCCGTTCAACAGTCCTGCTTGTGGATTCCAATAGTTTCGGTCCAACCCCGCGTGTCCTTGGCGTTTCACCCGCTTGGATAATATCCCTACTCTAACCTACTTTGGTTTACTTGCCATGTCACCCAATTTATGGGGTTGATCTGTTGAGCTGATATTCCAGTTACAGCCACCGTAGGTACTCTAGTAGATCGTCTGAGAATAAAGTGAGTAAATGAGATAATTTTCGTTCATTTTTTTGTATTTGCATCTTTCGATGTATGGCAGAGCAGCTGATAACCAGGTTTAACGCAGTTTAGGTCAAGTAAAATCTACCTACCTGGCTACTTCGCAGTTACTAGTAAATATGGACCCTTGGACTTCACCAAAGCTACCCAGAGTAAGTGGTCTTCCCCTGCAATGAACAGAAAGTGGCGCCTGAGTTACATCCGTAACCCCAATCGAGACGTTGAATTGACGAGTCAAGAACAAAACTCTAAACATAATAGTGAATGCTTTGATTCAGTGGAAGGGTTTTGAAAAGGTACGCCCCACATTGGTACGTTGGGTCAGCTGTTTTGTTCATGACAGAAAAAAAGTTATTTACTCTATGAATATAAGATAGTCAGTGCTACGCCCTCTCAGCATGTGAAATACACTCGTACTTTGGCGTTTTTTGATACTCAACTCGCAACCGATGTATACCAGTCAAAGCTTCACGCAGAACACAGAATATATATGATTTTTGTTATATAACAGATTCAGCTGAAAACTATTTTTCCCTTCATTGTTTCACTTAGCATCTTTCGATACCCGTCTAGACCTAGAAATGAAGGAGATCATAAATGCTGGAGCGAATATATAAAATAATGGGCGCGTGAAGTTGGCAACTTTATAGTTCGGAGATAGTAATTATTTCTGGATTCGGATTTCCAGATTATTATGGACATATTGAAAATCCTCACTTGTTACATAGTAACATTTATAATTGTGTTTGGTTCTGTTAAAGGCTGGCTGGACACTGTGGTGTCATACAACGCCTTCACCATACTTACTTACTTCACACCTATATGCGCATTCCGATAACTAAGTGATCATCATCAATAGGTTGACTACACTCAATAAATTGCAACATTTTCTCACAATTTTTACCTGGTGTTACTAATTGGATTATTTTAAACTAATTACTGTTGCCCAAGTCGCTGAAGGGATCTCGATGGTTCTATGGGGATCAAAGAAAACAAAGTGGAATACATAGGCCCATTATCCTCATTAAGCAAATTTTCATTATGGTTTCTGTGGATAAGTATACTCTCCAGGCAGTCTAATTTTCTAGTGTCGTTGACCGATTTGAACATTCTCAAACTATTAATATATATTTTGTGACAAGATTCGATTTCTATTGCTATTAACTGCGTGGAGATTTACATTTCGGAATATAGTGTTGAGATCCGTCGTGAGGTTTGGATGAGAATGGAGTCTCACGAATCTTTTGATTTCCGTCGTTTCTCTTAGAGTCGTGGTTTCATTCACTAAACATGTGAAACGCTTCTTTCTCAAGAGATTATCAATAATGTCTGGTGTATATCCATTGATTATTGCTGATTCCTTGATCTTTTTGATTTCATTTTGATGACGATCAGCATTCAATGTGGTGTTTTGAATCGGCTGGGCTGGGCTTCCTGTAGATATCTATTTTCAAACGACCTTTTTTTCGAAGAAAGGTATTTGTCCGTTAACTTCCATTTCTACCGTGAAGTTAATTCGGTCGAACACTGAATTCATGGATGTTAGGGGACATCTATGTTTTGATTTTTCGTGTCAAGTATACAAAACACATCCACATACCTGAGCCAAATTTTTGTAAAATATTGACTTTGAAGTTTCATATTCGTTTCGAATTTACTCATGAAAAAGTTTGCCATGAATGGTGATCGATAATTTTCCATGGCAGTGCCTTCCTTCTGTTGCTAGAATGTTCATAATTTGAAAATGATCAAATCGGTCAATGAGACCAGAAAATAAGACTGCCTGGGCAATATAGTTATCCACAAAAATCATAATTGAAATTCACCTAATGAGGATAATGGGCCTCTGTATTCCACTTTGTTTTCTTTGTTCCCTATAGAACCATCAAGATCCCATTAGCGATTCGAGAAATAGTCATTAGTATAAAATAACCCAATTAGTAACATCAGGTATACATGTCACAATTCATTTAGGGTAGTTAATATAATGATGATGATAACTCTTTTATAGAAATGCGCATATAGGTGTGAAGTCAGTTAGTGTGATAAAGGTGTTACTTGTGCAATTTTTTTAATTTGTTGTCATAATATTTACGTGCAAAGAGCATGTATGGCTTGGAATCATGTGGAGCAGGGCACGCAAAAAAAAGTACATAAGTGTTTCTGTTGATTCTTCAAATTTCGTCTGATTTGAAGTAGGCATGGTATTGGGAAATACACTTCCGAATTGGATAACGATTCTCATAGTGACATGTTAATTTTAGGACTTTCACTAATATCATTACTGAAAACATTTTTTTCAAGAATATATAAAATGAATTTGTACTTTCAGTGAATATTATGGTATGAAATTGTGGTACTAGAAGTCACACGTGTAAGTTCAAATCAGTTTCTATGTCTAGTTTCGTGGATATGAATTTTTGAAAATCATAAAAATGGCTGTTTTACTAAAACATAGTGAGGTTCACTTATCAAAAAGTATTACTTTTTAAATGATTATCAACTAAATAATAGCCCTTCTGGTTTGAAAGAAGTCAAATGATATGGCAGTCAGTCGGTCGTTAGGACAAAAAAAGCCGCCTTGTATACAGGGTGGGTCAAAAATAGCAACAATTTGGCATAGTTCGCTAATCTTTATCATTGGTCCCATTAGTGTGACTGAGCATTTTTCATTGAAAATATCTTTATTGCGAGTCTTTTCTCATGACAAGAATATTTTCTTCGAAAGTTCTAACTTTCTTTCGAAACACTGATTGATTTAAAAAATGTTTGTTTTTTATACTTCATGTTTTTAACATTAGTCAACTAAAGCAGCCTTTTTGAGACAATAAATCAGCTTTGAAACCAAAACTACTAGAAGGAGACTCATAGTATTTGATAAATATGATAAGCAATAAGAAGCATTATCACATTTTATACGGGGGGTTCATACAAATTGAGTTTGAATCTAATATATAGGTTTATTAATTATTTTTGAATGAACCTGTCAATTTGAATCATATTTTTCAGTTATACTCGAAAGTGAATCACCCTACACTCGCGTAAGTTTCATTGATTACCTATGCCTGTTTCTGGAATATAAATATTGGAAATTGATATTCTAAAGAGAATATTATCCAATCTTATTTCTTGATGAGATAAATATGATCTTGCGGCGCAAAACAATTGCAACATTAAAAACCGCACGACTATGAACCGTATGACTATTAACGGCGTGGCTATTGACACGTTAGGAAATTTTCATAATTCTTATTTATAGATATTCGTGGAATTGTCACGAAGCGTAAAGTATGACTTATATGGATCTGGATACCGAATTTTCGTAAAGCAGGTCAAAAACCGCATACCAAAAAATAAGATTGGATAATATTTTCTATAAAATATCAATTTTCATTATTTATATTTCAAAAACCGGACAAAGGTAATTGATGAAACTTACACGTGTGTAGGGTAATCAACTTCAGAGTATGACCGAAAAAAAATATTGACATTCGAAAATAACTAACAAACATATATATTATTTGCAAAACCTATTTCAACTTATATTTGTAAATTTATAAAATGTGATTGTAGCTTTTTGTAGCAAATCATAATAAGCCATTACTATAAGTTTTCCCCAAGTAGTTTGGGCTTCGAGGCGAATTTATTTTCTCAAAAAGGATGAAAATAGAAAAATTAAAATTAAAACAATAAGTGTTTTGGAAGACAGTTGAAACTTTTAAACAACATATTCTTGTCATGGGAGAAGACTCCCAATAAAGATATTTTTAATGAAAAATGCTCAGTCCCACTGATGGGACCAATAATAAAGATTGACGAAATATGCTAAATTGTCGCTATTTTTGAAAGAGTCTGTATCATAGGTGGCTGATTTTGTCTTAATGACCGACTGACTGACATGTCCTTCAAACCAGCAATGCTATTCATTAGTTACTAATCATCTGAAAAGTAATACTTTTGGATAAGTAAACCTCACTATGATTTAGTGAAACAGTCATTTTCATGATTTTCAAAAATTCATATCTCCAAAACTAGACATGAAAACGAATTCAAACTTGCACGTGTAACTTCTAGTGACTTGGTCTACAATATTAAAAAAATCAAAATTGGCCAAGAGCCATTTTCCCATGAATTTGGTTCAGGGTTCTTGAGCATGTGTTCACAATCCTGGTGACAATGCATTATGGAATTTGAGAAAAAAAAATGACGGCTCCAAGATGGCGGATGAAATTTGTGTTTATGGTCCGATTCGATAAAAAATTGGTGTGTAGGGGTTTTCGAGGTCAGAAATTTAAATGTTTTGTAAAAATTAATGGAATCAAAATAGCGGCTTCAAGTTGGTCGACGATCTCTGTGATTATGATTCGATTCTATTCAAAATTGGTATATGGAGGTTTTCGGGGTCGGAGATTAGAAATTTTATTGCCAAAATTCAAAAATCCAATACGACGGCTCCAAGATGGTGGATGAATATTGTGATTATGGATCGTTTCCATTCAAAATTGGTACGTCGGAGTTTTTGTGGTCGTAGATTATGAATATAATTGAAGACAGTTGATTTTTTCGTAAAATTCACTAGTTTAAGATGGCATCTCCAGGATTTTAAACTTATTTCCGCATTAGGAAAAATGTGTTTAACTTTCAATTCAATGCTCTCGATCACAATTCGAGCCGTAGCGTTCCCGCCGCATTATTACCTGCCCCACGTATAATGACGCAATCATTATAATTTCGGCCTCTGACAAATCGTAGAGCTTGTCGTCCGCAGGTAATCAACGGATAATCGTTGAAAACATTGAGAATATGTCAAAGCGGTACGAGGAGACTGAAAGAATTGTCATCTTCATTCAAAAAAGGCAAATCGGGATAATTCCAGCCGCCTATGTCGAAAAGCTGAGAATCCGAAGATTCACAACATAATAGAGCTCGAATGGCACTCACAATTCCCGGAATTCGAACCGATTCAATTTCTGGGGTGCTCTCGCTATAAGTGCAAGAATCGAAAAGCAAAGCACCCACATTAGGGGCCAATGTAACCTCACCTCCCCCATTATTTAATTCAAGTCTACCTTAAGTCAGTAGCAGAGATGAACTCATGGCAGAAAACGAGTCCACCTTATACATGCAAAATTCCAAGATATCGTTGCAATTGAATGCCCCCACAAACGGAGTATAAATTCTGTATTCGGCTTTACGAATGGAGAGCGATATAAATCGAAAATGGGCGCTGAGATGGAAGCATCATTGTTTCCTCTTCTTCTTTCGAAATTCAATCTGATGGATCAATTTCAAACCGGGAGAACGGTGGAAGGATTTATTCGAAGGTGTGAGCTGCTGCTGCTGTCGTACCACCCGCTCGCTTGAAGGTTTCTGCAATACTGACGCCGTGATTACTCTTACCCCCCTTATTACTACCGCTGCCTCTGCCGCTATCACTGTGTCCCATTTGTTTCTCGCGACTCTGAGTTCCAAAACCAAAGTACTTTTTTTCCCTTGAAAATCCACAGACCCAACGTCTTGATCGACTACACCGTAATGTGGATTTCACGTTGCGGTATGACAGGTAGATAGAGTAGATTCGAAGGTTTTTCGTCTATCGCGTAACCGGGATCGAAAACTATGGGGAATCCATAGATTGTCTGAGCATGCGTGTCACCATCGAAGGCTCCCAAAGTAATACTGCACTCGAAACATAATGTCGACACCTTCATAATGTTCACATCGAAATAATACATCTCGATCAGTTTGAGCACCCTCGGAGATAATCCCAATGTAACGCCTATGCTATCTATCTCCACGAATGAAATGAGTATTCACAGAAGATCTCGCACATTAACGTATTATTGTTTAGTTTGAGAGAGAAGGCGGCTTCGCGGTCCTCCACAGGTAGCGCCATATGTTTCTGTATGAAGGACTCAATATCGGCGATTTCATAACAACCCCGCGGAAATTCAATGGTACGCAACACGTTAGATCTATCGTAATATCGGAATTCTCGACCCATCTTAATGATCGGTGTGGTATTGTACGAGTGGAAAGATCGGAGTGCCAACTCATATTCTTTTTGCGCATTCAATTCGATAGGTGTGCGCGGGCAACAGAAGAACACGTGATTATGACTATTTACTCTTAGCAACAGCGACATAAATACGAATAAGACCACCGCCACTGTGACAGCATTTGAATACACTTCCAATTACATTATTTATAAAGAATTCAGAAATTTAAACAGAGGTGACCGCAATTTATTTCATCATAAGTCTGATATTGACGGTTGTTGTGGGAAATCTTGACTTTGCCGCTGCCGTTGTTACCGCCATCTAGATATCTGAGCAATTCCAGCAACGGTTTCAAATTTTATTCTGACGATGACATGTTGCCACAGGGTGAGTGGGTGGCGTAAGAGGGAACTACTGCTGTTGCGTCGTACTGCACACCCCTGAAGTCGATATCGACATGGATAACTTGAAAATATGTAATTTAACAGACCCCACGTTTGATGGTGATGTGGCTACCAAAAAATACGTGAACACCACTGGGTCTGAATTGAAGTCTCACCTGCAACGCGACGTTGCCACATCGGCTGAAACCTCGCTAAAATCCATGAACGATGCCATTCTGCAAACGAAGGGATCACTTCGTCAACACTATGGAGGAATTTCGACTCGCGTATCTGTATAAGACACGGCAACATCGGACACCATCAAGAAAATGGCTGCCGATATGAAACTCGATTCGGATCGAATATATCTTTTGAAAGGTGAAATGACGGAATTGTCCAGGCACCTGTTTGAAATTGGAGAAAGAATAAATACAATGTATTTGTGAGATATCTAACATTCTCATTGAAGATGTTGAAAGCTCAAGTCGTTGCAGAACTCCATAAACCGACTAGAAAAATGTTCTTCGACGACCCGCTGTAATTGAGGGATTGGACGATCTATGGCAAATGGACTTGGCCGAAATGAGAATGTTTTCTTCAGAAAATGAGGATTTTCAAATGATTATGGTCGTCATCGACTGTTTTTCCAAATTTTTGTGGACTCGTCCGCTAAAATCCAAAATGGGTGAGGCAATAACCAAAACTTTCAATGATATATTGGATCATACGAAACGGTGTCCGAAAAATCTACAAACCGATCAATGCCAAATTCCTAAGTTTATTGGAAGAACCACGGAAAACTACACTGACGCCGAACATACAACAATAAAATTCAAACCGAATGAGGTGAACAAACAGAACGAAAGGCGTATTCTTCATCGAATTCATCAAGCAAATCGTTGGGAAAAATGCGTTGAACCACAGAAATTCAAAGTGGGAGACATTGTTCGCATTTCCAAGGCAAAGCATATTTTTCAAAAAGGTTATGCGCCCAATTGGACGACGGAATTATTCAAAGTCGTTCGTGTTCAAATAGGTTTTCCAAATACGTATATGTTTTGAAGATATATACGGTTTACCTGAAGAGGGCCTTTCACAAACAAGAATTACAAAAACCGTGAATTCCAACATCTATCTCGTGGAAAAAGTATTGAAAAGACGAAAAAAGAAAATGTACGTTGAATGGCTCGGTTTCAATAACACACACAACAGTTGAATAGAGGATAACGCGATAGTTCAGCATCGGCGGCAGCGACGACAAGCTGTGACATGTCTGGCGTGGGTGGTAGTGGTGGGGAAACGATATCAATACATTTGGCAGCAACGAGACGGCGTCAGTCAGCAGTCGTCATCCTCATCACCATGAGTCAAGACAGCGGTTATTGTTCGAGCGATATGTCAACCATTACGTATGCCAGCCCCATTTCACCGCTATCACCAGAAAATTATAATCAGCAGCTCGATGACATTTTGGAGAGTTTCGAAATGGCAGCAAAATTGAAGGACCACCACCTATTGGAAACCCCCTGTCCCATGACTGGCTATGGAGAATTGGATTGTCACCTGCAAGAACTTTTGGCGTAGCCATATTTATAAATCCGTTGTACCACTCTACGAATATATTGTTCAGCTCTTACGAATGGAGTCTGTTCACCGAACAATTCGCAACCCTTTTGGATGACTCCTTTTGGAGCCCCCTACCCCGATATCCTCCCGATCAGAACGACGATGTGGAATACATATTTCGAGACTATTCCAAAGTTACGCAAACAGTTTGGGAAGATTGCAAATGGGTTCGAGTGGAAAAATAGGGAGTGATCTTCATTCTCGACCACGACGAAGCCGAACAGCTGATACGAGTCCACCGAAGCTTGGTGTCCGATCGAGTGTCCAGAAACGACAACAACGAACAGACCTACCAACAGCAGCAGAGTCCACGGAGAGATATCGCCATCCAGCTGCATTCAAGAAGAGAAATCACCATCCTCATCAATGTCGTGTGAAGTATGTTTGGAAAAGGATATAAACATGGTTTTCATGCCGTGCAAACACTTGGCCTGCCGTGCGGAATGCTCGATGAAATTGGACAATTGTGCTGTGTGCAGAGCCCCAATTCAATACTATTCAAAAGTTTTTGTATCTTAGAGAGATGATTCAATATATATATATATATATATATATATATATATATATATATATATATATATAGAATGTGAAAATTAACTTGAGTATTTTTATTCATTGTCTTATCCCACACAACTTTGGGGTTATGTTTGGGGAAAAAAATAAGGTTTGAATTCCACCACCTCATTTGAAATTTGAGGTTATGTTTCCTCTAAAAGTGGGGTTATGTTTGGAAAAGTACAAAGAACTTTTTTTTTAATTTTTTTTATGTATGATCACGCACAACTTTTCACAGAGCAGTTTGATTCCAATGATTCTATTTTTATTGGATAGGGTGTACCCCGGAAGATGGTCCCATTCCAATTTGAACATCAAAATCCATCCCTAAGGGTAGCAAAATGAAGGATATTGATCGTTCACCCTCTGAATTTCGGTCCGTTAACAGATTCTATCAGGCATAACTTTGTAGTGGGTTTTCCGATTTGGATTATTTTTTTTTTATCAGAAAGGGTATACCTCATAGTTGATCATATCCTAATTTGATCCAACCCTATGGGTAGAATAATAGGTAATGATTGATTTTTCACTTGTGAACTTAAGCACACATATGTAGTTGACACTGACAGACCCTTCTACATCCGTCAAAATGATTAAATTCTATGATAGGATGGAATTATATACAAAGTGATGAAATCAACCAACCAGAACTTCCAAAATTAATTTATATTACATAACAATGAATACTTAAAATAGAAATTCATATCATTTGATAGTTAATAGTTGAAGTGAGCTAGGTAAGTAAGTATTTTGGAAGTAATCAAGAATTGAGTAGGTAGTAATTAGAAGATTTCAGCAACAAAAAATTGAAAAATAAAAACTTTTCAACAAAAAATTAAACCGACGAAAAAATCAACTGAATAGCAAAAAATAAAATAAACCTTTCCAGTCTAAATGATAATTGAGCTCCTAAACTAATGTGAGTAACTGATTTGAGTTGGCGCCAAACAAACTAGCAATTGAATTAGGTAAAGCGTAAAATGATGGCAGCGACATACACGGCTGCGTTTTAATTACTTCTTTCAAAGTAATCTAATGATCTTCGATAATTGTTTGTTTGGCGCCGATTCAAAATCAGTTACTCACATTAGTTTAGGAGCTCAATTATCATGTAGACTGAGAAGATTTATTTCATTCTGCTTTTCAGTTGATTTTTTCGTCGGTTTAATTTTTTGTTAAAAAGTTTTTATGTTTCAGACTGGATGACGTTATCGTTTTTTGAATTGTTCAGACAAGTCTAGACAAGTATGAACTTGTCTAGACTGGTCTCTCCCCAATTCAGGAAAACATCGAATGCAATGATGACACAGAGCTGTCATCATTTCATTCGAAGTTTTTCTGTATAATAAATAAAAATCAAAGTCGATATACACTCATTTTATTGATACATAATTTTTGAGTATGAACAATAGATTATATATTTGTATAGATATAATAATAATATATTGGCTGAATATATTATATATATATATATATATATATATATATATATATATATATATATATATAATATATATTTATATATATATATATATATATATATTGTTATGTTTAGAAATGGGTTAGATATTCAAAGAGTTGAAATAATAATGAAAAAACCCATAAATAATAAAATATTCGTATTTGGTAATCTGTGCTATGTGATTTTACAGTTTTTCTGGAGATTCTCCCTTTTTTCTGAAACCTTGTATAATATTAATCGATACCTATGTTTGAAATGAACATGTTTTCAACATAACAATCAATTGGCATAATTTTAAAATTATTAGAAATCAAAATTTATGAATATATTTTGTGATCACAAGCAGATAACAAAATATTAAAAGTTCAAACTTCCTGTATATGAAATTGGATCTGAACACGACAGCCAATGAGAAGCCAGGAGAGATCTTGATGCAAAATTAGTAATTTTGATAATATAGAAGAGCAGAAACGTCGAAAGAATAATTTTACATGTATTGTATATATATTATAGGGTAGTTAGAAAAGTTTCATAGATAAAAACTGTTAAAGAAGTGAAAATAATGGAGAGTGATACAAATGGTGTGTCAAAATCGAAAATTTGAGAAGAAAAACAAAATGTGTTGGTATCAAGGGGAGAGAATCAACAAGCGAGCTAGATTGTGAAAAAATATTCTGGGAAGAACCACGTTGAAAATTAAAATTTGGAACAAACAAACAATTTGGAATGAAATCAGTTATCACCAAGAGAACATTAGGGAAATATGAAGAACACTACCAGATGAAAAAATCACAAATGCAGAGTTAACATTACCTTTGCTTCAATGGAAATGAGGAGAAGTCCCAGTGACTAGAGCAGTAGCAGTTTCCAAGAATGAAAAAGATTCCGAAATGCTGAGCAGTTTGGTACATGAGATCCCAGGTATTTGTTGAAACCATTTTCATCGAATTCCTAGAAACAATTTCCATAGAACTCTTCACGAATGACTATATAATAACACATAACCTACAAAACAAGGTTGAATTCACTTTATTATTCTATAATTTCGTTTCTCGCTGTATATACTTGTTTCTGAAGCTCTTATTAGGTTATTTATCGCAGACTAGGTAGTAATGAGCTTTTCCTGAAAAAAAAAAATTTTATTTTGATGAAATGCTACTTTATTTTCAATGTTTCATCAACAATGAATTGCTAATTTCTGAAATTGACGCCAAGAGGGCTCCACAGTAGAACCAACTTCTGAGATTCCATTCCATAGGCGTACCGATTGAGTTAGCTGAAGGTGAAGGGAATGAAGTGAAGGAAAGAAGGTGAAGAACATACCCGGAAATATTGAATATTTATATCGGTATTTATTCATCAATACATATTAAATGAATCTTAAAAGAATAACTAGCTCAAAGATTTTGGAAAATAACAAAAAAGGATGATATTAGTAAAACAAAACACAAACATTATTTATATTTGTTATGATGTTTGATTGTGGAAAGTAAATAGACGAATATAAAATAAAAATAAAAACGATCGCAATCAACGCAACATAACAATTGTCGTCCAACGCGGAGCGAATATATTCATGAGCGAAATAGCAAAATAATTATGACAAGATATAACAGCGATAACAGTAAAGTGGGGCGATATCAGTAACGTGGGGAGATAATAATAAAGTGGAGCAGAATTGCCAAAACAATAAATAGAAGCAAGCGTAAATTTTATAGAAATTGTGAAGAGAAACATTTGTTTGACATTTATACAGGGAAAATATAAAGTTGACATTTTCGAATTTTTGCATTATCATATTTGTATGAGTGTGGAGATAATGGATCTGAGAGATGGTAAAAAAGTTGGTTTGGAAGAAGGTGCAGAAGGTAGAGAGGAAGGTGATCAGGAACAGGAAGAGAGTAGTAATGTGAGAGGGCGTGAAATAAAAAGTGAGAATACACAAATGGAGAGTTATTTTAATAAAATGATGGAGTTAATGGAAGATGAAAGGAAAGGAAACTTAGGAAAAATGAAAGATGAAAGGAAAAAAAACTTAGAAAAAATGAATGAAAATATGGTGAATATGAAAAATGAAATGAAAAATAAAATGAATGAAAATTCAGCAAGAATCGAAGAAAGAATGGAGATTGAAATGAAAGTGAACTCAAACAAAATGAATGAGAATATGGGAAGTATAAAAGATGAAATAAAAGATTTGAAAGAAAATTCAGCAAGTATGAAAAATGAAATGAAAGAGCAAATGGGAAGAATGAATGATGGAATGAGAGAAAGTATAGGAAGAATGGAGGAGAGTATGGAAGAAAAAATGGGAAATATGAAGAATGAAATGAAAAAAAGTTGAAAAAATCAAATAAAACATTTGAAAGAAAACACAGCAAGTATGGAAGAAAGATTGAGAGAAAATGTGGAAAGAATGGAAAGAAAAATTGGGAAAAAAAAAAAAATGAAAAAAATAATAAATGAAAAAATAAAATTTGAAATTATTGATTAGCTAGAAAAAGAAAAAAACCGAGATATGTAGTAAAAATATAGAAATGGATAATAAATAATATAAATTTTGAAGAAAAATGAAAAGAAATAAAGATAAAAAATATTTTGTGTATAAAAAGAATGCATGTGAGGAATGTAAGTGGAAATGATAATAATAATAATACTAGAGAAGTATATTATAAGAAATATGAAGAAGATGATGATGATAAAGGTATATTGATAAATAAAATAAAGGTATATTCATGAAGTATAAATAAATATAATAAGTTAATGATGTATGAATAAAGTATAATGAAAGAGTATATGCACAAAATAAAAGTAAATAAATTGAGAGATTCAGATTAATGAAATATCCATTTAAATATAAATACTGAGGAAGAGATAGTTGAAATAATTAAAACTGAATATAATTGAAAGGAGTATAAAAATCGAATGAATATTGAAAATCGAATGAATATCGAAAAATATATATCAGTATTAAATATAAAAAAATAAAATATATATCAAGTGTCATGAATGACAAGTTTCTCTCTTGAATTGAATATAATTCCAAAAACAGGTGATTTCTGAAACAAAAAGAGGATGATATTGATAATTGTAAATGATTGAATTAATATTCAAATTTTACTAACTCGTAGTGAAATTTTGAATATAAATTTAGGGGATTTGTTATGTTCAGAAGTAGGTTGAATGTTCAAGGAAATGAAATAATAATAATAATAATGGAAAAACCCATAAATAATAAAATATTCGTATTTGGTAATCGTGTTATCTGATTTTACAGTTTTTCTGAAGATTCTACCTTTTTTCTGAAACCTTGTTTAATATTATTCGATATCTATGTTTGAAATAAACATGTTTTCAACATTGAAATTGATTGGCATAATTTTAAAATTTTTAGAAATCAAAATTTATGAATATATTTTGTGATCACAAGCAGATAACAAAATATTAAAAGTGCAAACATCCTGTATATGAAATTAGATCTGAACACAACAGCCAATGAGATGATAGGAGAGATCCTGATGCAAAATAAGTAATTTTGAAAATATAGAGAAGCAGAAACGTCAAAAGACTAATTTTACATATATTGTATTTGGATTATAATGTAGTTAGAAAAGTTTCATAAATAAAAACTGTTAAAGAAGTGAAAATAATGAAAAGTGCTACAAATAGTGTGTCAAAATCGAAAATTCGAGAAGAAAAACAAAATATGTTGGTATCAAGGGGAGAGAATCAACAAGCGAGGTAGATTGTGGGAAAAATAATTTTGGAAAGAACCACGTTGAAAATTTAAATTTGGAACAAACAAAAAATTTTGAATAAAATCGGTCAGTAGCCAAGAAGACATAAGGAAAATATAAAGAACACTACCAGATGAAAAAATCACAAATGCGGAGTTAACATTACCTTTACTTCATTGAGTCCCAGTGACGAGAGCAGTAGCAGTTTCCAAGAATAGAATAGGAATAGAATCCAAAACGCTAAGCAGTTTGGTACATGAGATTCCAGGTATTTGTTGAAACCATAGAAGTTGCCACAGTGCAAGTAAGAACTGAACTTTGGAACAATTTTTATAGAACTCTTCACGAATGACTATATAATAACACATAACCTACAAAACGAGGTTGAATTCACTTTATTATTCTATAATTTCGTTTTTTGCTGTATATACTTGTTTCTGGAGCTCTACTCAGGTTATTTATCGCAGACTAGGTAGTGATAAGCTTTTCCTGAATAAAGGAAATTATTATTTCGATGAAATTCTACTTTATTTTCAATGTCTCATCAACGATGAAATGCTAATTTCTGAAATTAGCGTCAAGAGGGCTCCACAGTAGAACCAACTTCTGAGATTCCATTCCATAAGCGTACCGACTGATTAAGCTGAAGGTGAAGGAAATAAGGTAAAAAAAAATGAATATTTATATCGGTATTTATTCATCAATTCCTATCAAATAAATATATATATATATATTTATATATATATATATATATATATATATATATATAATGGTTATGTGAGAGAGAAATTGTGAGCAATGGAGGAAAAAAAGCATTCATTTTTCGGTTATCACGCTGGCACAATGAATGGAAATTTTGAAAAAAAATTGTTAAATACAAATTGGTTGTTTGGCAGATGGGGGTGGAGGTTGACTATTGATTCATGATGTTTCAATGGTCCCTTGCAAGCGTATCGTCCGATCCGGGCATGAGTGTTCTTTTATCGTCAAATGGATGGATTTTGTTTTGTTCAATACTGAAACATTATGGGCATACGAGCGTATGCATCGTTGACTAGCCGAAGGATAGTTTATTTACCACAACATAAGATTACATTCCTTTGGATTCTTTCACGCATTTTTCCCCTGAACTTTATGAGTGTATAATTCAGAACGGAGTCTCGCGTAATCAGTCAAGATGCATCCGTTGGCTTCATCTTCAATCAAATCCGAAATTTTTTTGTTTACCTTCGGATCACCATACGAGTTTTCGCATGGGTAGTCGCTCGTATAGAATTTCTCCAAATTTTCCCCGAATAATTCTCTTTATACATCATCGCATTCAATTTCGTATATGAGAGAATCTGTATCCGTGTACATCAACTCACACTGATTGGTCTCGAATTTTTTCCACATGAATTTATAATAAAAAATCGTAGATACAACTTTTGGAAATATCCAGAATCGCCATATCGATATAGAGGGGTTCATTGAATAGCAGTTCAGACTTGTTCATTCGGATAGCCATCAAGTTTTCATCGAAAATGTTTCGATTGTGGAATTTCGGACTACATATAGATTTTTCGCCCGATATCTGCCCTCCCATTCATTGACCATTTTCACCAGTCTGTGATTCCTGATGTTTTCCATCGTCTTCCCGAAAATACTGTTTATAGACAATTTGTAGTTACTTTTGCCGGAAGTGGTAGTAGCTTGGGCACGTAATTTTGTATTTTATTCAATGTAGGGCTGCAGCCGTGCCGATTGTTTAAACTGCAACACCCTGTGAATTTTTCTGAGAATAAGACCGTTTTACAAAGCTTGTTTTGATACGCGGTAATGTACGAGATAGTTTTCTTTCTTGTACAGGGTATTCATTGATTTGAGTAATTTTGAACCTGGAGTTCGATGTTCCGCACAAAGTGGAAAATCTTTATGTTCATCGTGTATTCCTTTGGAGTATTCCAGGTCGACTTCGAAGATATACCCTGTATCAGAAGTATTTGATAGCACCAGAACGTTCAAATTGTCGAAATCATCAATCCATTTCAACCTTCCAGAGGGCAAATACTCCCTCATACCACCCCGAATCCCTTTTTCAATGAGAAGCAGCCTGTCGACATCCTTGATGATCTTCAGCTTAAACTTTGTGTACTTCAACATGCCTGACCACGAATAGCCAGGCATGGTATAGTGCCATGCAGGGTCGAGTCCATAAGTGTCGTGACCCAATTGTCGGAAATCTTCGAAGACATCACATAACAGAAGGATATCGGTTTGCATAAAGAAGTCATCAGTGTTGCCAAATCAAATGATTCCTACACCTTCTGGGCATGTTGGTATTCATGATTGGAGATTTCACAATCGTTCAGCTGATTGTGGAATTTATCGATATCTGGCAACACTGCCATCTCGAGTTCCTCCATGGAATCCAAGAAGTCGTAGGGAAATACTCCTTTGCGCGTAATTAAGGAAAATTGTTCATCGTTCAAATTTTGAAATTCGCGCTTCGTATTACAGAGATCTTCCATTCTAAGCGTGCGCACCAGCTCGTATAGGCTTGCGCCCATGAATCAGAAAAAAATCGATGAAACGGAATTATTGTCTGTCTGTTCGTCGTATTACGTGAAAGATATAGATATCTCTTTGTTTATTGGAAGGAGACTCACCCTGCCTTGTTTCGCGATATCTCGAGTAATGAAATGGCTGTCATTGCTGCTGGGATTATGGAACACAATGGGAAGCACAAAGGATTTTTATAGTTAAGGTTACATGAATTTTGATGTGTCCATCCTTCGAATTCACCTGTAAAATGGTTATGGTTGGCTACAATCATTTGATATTTTTGGAAAGGTTTCAAGCAAATATGACAAGTCGAATCCGTACGAATGGGATTGACAGACATAGGGACGATTTAAAAAATTTGTCCTTCTACAAATTTCGCAGTGGATTTCAATTGTTCCGCGAACCATTCCATCGAAACCAAACCTCGATGGGTATCGTGATATGACAGAGTGTCATCATTATTACGTTTGAAATATAAGCCTGTGCTAAAGGGAATGTGTTTTTGGTATTTCGATGTTTTGGACTTGGTTCCATCATTAGTGAACGGTTCCAAAATCGATTCAAAATTGGCATACATAATGAATGGGACCATTTCTTTGTGTACAGAATCTTCAAATCCGACATGATCATATTTCGGAAAGGAAATTTGGTAATGATCAGCTTTTTCACAATCAACAGTATGATTGTCTTATTTCTCCTGACTACCAAAATAATTCAAAGATCTGTCGCAAATGGATTTTTTATGTTTCTGTTCACTGATTTGTGAGCTAACCGATCGAGATAAGTCTTTCATCTGTTCGTCGTCCTCGTCAATTTCCGTAATCATTCAATTTTACAGAGTATTCATTTTGAATCATTAGTAAGTTGACATGTCGAGTCAATTTTTCTTCTGTGAGTCTCGTTGGTACAGTTGTGAAGATTATATGTCCGTCATCATCGTTCGCTGATGATTCACCAATTCCAAAATATATACACTCACCGAAATACCCTTAAGTTTTTCGAATTTTGAAATTTAATCGAGAGTGATGAGAAATTCCAACCCCTCCGTATTCAGTACGCTGTGTATTTTTTTCTGCAGGATATAAAGCGGACACGACCGCCCATCCGAAACAATTGTTGTTGTTGAACATACAAAACTATCCCACGGATCAAACGACCTAATTCTCAGAATTTTGTCTTCATTATTCCTAAGAATTGCTTGTTTACTGGGAATTCTCACAGATGGGGATGAACACCTGCATCCTTATCCGAGTTGATGTGAACAAACCGCAATGTTCACACTATTCCAAAGGATACCGACATCCGGTCGCTGAAATAAACAACTGACAGGTTTGCATCGACTTGTTGGTTGAGTCATAGACGTTTTATCGGTCATAAATACTGGTGACTCCTCCCACTTTCCAAAACGAACGTCTCACTTCTTCGATTGAACAAGAAGGCTATTGGCTGACGGCTGGCCGATATGGTTGACGAATGCGGCTGTTGGATTGCGGTTGACGAATGTGGCTAACGGACTGTGACGGCCATATTCACTCCCATTTTAATATGGCTGCTGCTGCTGCTCAGCAATTGGATAACGGTTGACGGCTATCACCATTGACACGACCTATCACAGCTTTCCCTGTCCCCATTCTCAATCACACACTCCCACCCACAACATAGCTTCCCCCATTGCAACCAATTACAGACCACTCCCATGAATTCTCTGCCCACATACAGCCACCCACCCACTCATAAACATACAACCGCCATTTTTTCCCAAACCCCTCCTACAACGAACCGCCTATGACCAACACCATTATACGAATTGTCGCCTTCGCCAAAAAACAACCCCTGACGCATTCACCATATTTTATCAGCACCACCACCATCATCCTCACCTTCGCCTTCGTCAAAAACCACTCCTCCATCGCATTTGCCAAAACCCACCCCTAAGGGTAGCAAAATTGTCGAGGAGTTCGAATCGGCATTGCTCATCTACTAGTGTTGTATTTATATAATACGTATAATATAAAAATGATCTCGAAAAATAAATCTAACGAAAAAAACAGGCCTCAAAAAGGCAATTTTTGAATTTTATGATCATGAATGTATATATATATCAGAATGAGCCAAAGTCACCCAGCTGGGTAGAAGTCACCTGAAATTACGGTATCACAAACTCCTATTATTCTACGGTAACGCCAACAGGCCAATCAATAGTGATTTTTTCGTGAAGAAAATAGAACCATCAAACCGACTGTGCCATCATACGGAAGACGATCCGTAGTTTTTTTTTCTATCCGCAACTGCCATTGTTTAATATGTTATAAACATCTAAGAGCACCAAATTTGCTTTTTTTTTTTAATTCGTAACACCACTGTTTTTCAAGTTGTAGCGTAGCGCAGGTTTTTCGCGATATATGTTTCCTATGTACTGAAGATTCACGCGCATGATTGTAATTTACATTTTTCACTTTATTGAGGCAAGCCTGGATGCATCATAGGTCGTCCGATTTCAACTCCTCAGGAAGATTTTGCAAATATGGTCCGTTCTCATTTCGCATTAAAATACTGCACAAAAAATGAGGAATACTTGCAAAAATGACCGAAAACGGGCGACCGTTTGAAAGGGTCTGCTGCTCTACCCCCTTACTTAGCCACTTCTACGCGCTTGCCCGTTTTTGTACATGTTTGCAAGTATTTTCCCCTATTCCGGAGCAATTCAATGCAAATTGAGAATAAACATTTTGTAGTACCATACTTGTGCAAATCCTTTGAGAAATTTAAATTGCAATTATGCAAAAAGTAAGGATTTGACAGCGTCAGAATTTTCCAGCATGAAGTATTACGTCGCGAAATGCCTGCGCTACAACTTCAAAAATGGCAGTGTTATGAATTTTTTTAAAAAACGCTTATGTTCCTCCGTTACTAATGATCCACAGGGCTCATTTTTATTGCATTTTGATTCTCCATGATTCGTCCATCGACAAAATAGAGATTTCTCCATTAGTTTTTATGTTACGAGCGGAAAACGAAATAAAAAATACGATTTTTTGCTCTCGAATGTTTATAACAGATTAGGCAATGATAATTGTGTGTTGAAAATATGACAGGATATAACTACGGATCGTCTTTCGTATGATGGCACAGTCGGTTTCCTGGACATATTTTCGTGACAGAATCAGCCATTTTCCGCTCTTTGATTGATCCTCAAATAAAACAAAAAGATTCATGTATAGAACCCACAGGAAAGTTCTGACCAACTGTTTCGAAGACAGGGCAAAGTAAGTTCACTGAGACATATAACCTTCATGGGTAATGACATAAGGGTCACAGAATACTTATTATTTATGCTACATTGACTGCCCAAGTAGATATATTCTAATATTGATTGGTCAATCATTAGGAGAGCGTTGCGAATTTCAATAAGGTGGAGTAATTGAAAAAACTGTCAAAAGGTTGAACGTTTTTCCATAGTGACAAATGAAAGTTTTAAGGAAGAGCTCATACTCATCTTTTTCAGTACGGTATATTACTAAAATACGAAAATGCATCACAAATTCAAAATATGTGCAAAAAGAAGTACATGATCACATGATTGAAAAAATATCTAAATCAGGTGATTGATTTCAGGAATTTCAATCGAATAGATGAATTTCAGGTATTTGTTTATAACATTTTTGGTTGAATATTGATAAAATCAATGATTTGTGGCTGAATATTCTCGAATTTGATTATGAGTTATCTGGAATGAGCTTCCACCATGTATGGGAAAGAATGCAACATATGGAAAAAATATTCACCTATTCTAATTTGCTCTGTTAATTTTCTTTTGATTGTTTTTCAGAACATATTGGCTAGTACTGGTCGGTTGGAAAAACATACTTTCTCTTTGAACTTCTGGACTTTTCGATGAAATATATTTCAACAGTTCCAGACATCAATTGCTTTGTCTCCACTACAAAATATTGTTTCGATATTTCTTGGGTTTATTGATTCACATAACCTCAATAGCATTTTTGGTAACATCACCTGACGCCCGTGACTATATAGAACCATCAATAGAGATTTTTCCACTGAAACTCAACGTAGAATACTCCTAATGAAAAAAATATTTTTATTGTACCACGACCACTACTCACTCTCTTCTCGAAAGATCACAAAAAGTAATAAAACGCTCTCAGATACTCTCCCAAGCGAATAATTCCAACCTTTTGAGAGTTTCAATCAATCATTACATTCTATTTACTCACAATTCTCGTAAAGTAGAAGCGTACGGGATCAAGGAGTCGCTCTTCAAGACTTCTATACACTCAGCATCTTCAACGACCCTGCAAAAGAGAATAATATGTCAGTGAATAGCATGCTTTGGAATTCGTTGAGCGGGACATAAGTGGGTGTTTGCTGACAGGAAAGAAAATTGGGAAAAGGGCCTCGGGGAAATTTAGGTGATATAAGTGGTGACGGTCCGTAACGAGACAATGAAAGTTTGTTGGACACATTCGAAACATATGTTCGTTGGATTTCCAATCCAGGTGGCCTGTGAATAATAAGCAGATTTTCAGACGATGTTTTCCGTTGAAGACCCCAACGTTCAGAAGGGATCACTCACATATTAAAAAAACAGGTAAGAACTCAGAGTTTGGATTGTTTCAATTATATCCCAATTAGTAGAAGAATGAATTGTGACATATAGATTCAAATAAAGATGAGAAAGTTTATTTTTCATTCAAAAATTGAAATAAAATAACGCTTGGCCGAAGCCAGACATAGTAATAGTAATAGAAATTTATTCTACAGAGATTGTACAATAAATGAGATACCCAAAAAGAGTTTAGAAATGCTTGTGCGGGTTGAAACTGAATTAAATTAATACATTTGAATATATCTTATACAGTAGGATCTAGTATACTTTACATAATAGAGTACACCTTTAAATACATTCTTATATGTTTCAAGAGGATAGAACAATTGAGACTAATATATATTATACACTCTTGAATTTTATGAGTGTCGACTTAGAGCGCGGTAACAATATTTTTGAAAAATTTATTAACATTAGATAAGGAAGTACAGTAATTATACAAAAACAGTTTATGAGTGAAGAAGTTAATAAGATGGGGCAGAGTAGGATGAGAGGGATGTTAGAGAAATATTATCATTAGCATTAAGAGATGGTATATATCTGTAGAACACAGAAGTAGAATATAATACAGTTGCAATTATGCAATTACTGAAGTTAAAATGTATATAAAAGTTAATATCAATAAAAAATTGGATACAATACGATACAATAATACATTTCATTACATTTCATCTACTCAATTCTGAATAAACTCAGTGGCTCCCATGAAGTTCCCTTGTTATGGGAGTATTCCATTCACATAATCATGTTATTGCTCAGAACATATATACGCAGACACACACATACACATACAAAATATGATATATGAATATAAGTAAAAGTATAAGTAAAGTATAAGTAAAGTATAACTAAATAACATTTGCAAAAAAAAAAAAGAAGAACAAAAAATTCTTAACAATATCTAAAACACATTTACCAAAATTCATAATATTATTCATCATCTGGTATTAAAGCTATTTGTTTGTATTAATGATTTTATTCAAATTATCGATAGATAAACTTCTCAACCAATCCTTTTTTTTGTATAACTGATGATTATTTATATTCTGTTTAATCAGATTCTCACTTTACTAATCACATTGATTTTTTCAAATGTTTGTGTTTAGATTGTTCATAACTCACTACACCTACTGGCAACTTATTGAAATTTTCCAATAGGCACAGTTTGATTAATATATAAATGAATACACCGATACATTCATGCACGTTGTCGTTCGTTCGTGATAGTGGAAGAATCTGAAGAATCTGAAGAATCTTCAAAGGTCAATAGTTAGGTATGAACTTGGATTTAACATAGCACGTGATCGTCAGTGTACGGCTATTATGAAGAACTTATTGAATTCAAAAGAAGATCATGCTCAGGTAGGCGATATGAATAGAACGTAATTCTTATCATTGTGTACCTGGGTTGTCTATCATTTGATGGATAGTTTCTCGAAGTAGTGTGAGTATATTACTTTTCACTTCTTTCTTATAACGATGAACATTTGTGATTTCGCATATAAATGACGGTAAAAGTCTGTACAGTTTAGGATCTAGGAACGAGAAGTTTTTTTGGCCAATTGTCTTATTGATCTCAGGTGGTAGGTAGTTGGAATTCCTATTGCGAGTATTGTGGGTATGATAATTTATTTTCAATTCTGTTCGGTTTTTTTAAAGTAGAAATTTGTCGGGGTCGAAATATCCAGTGTTGCTGTATAATTTGAATTGAGTTAAGTTCTGTCTCTGCTGAATAGTATTTTTATGAATTTTTTCTGAACTATTATGAGACTGTTAATTGAAGTTTTACCAGCAGCGCCCCAGATGATAATTCCATACGAAATGTGAGATTGAGCTAATATATCATCTTCAGTTCACTGTTTTCAGTATATTCCTTAGATTGCAGAATTTATATATCAGAAATTGCAGTTTTTTATTCACATATTCAATGTGGTTTTTGAAAAAGTTTGACATGAAACGTATTATAGGTCGGTAAGGTGGGTTTATTCGAGCATATTGGAAGCAGAATGTTTTTTTTTGGCATTGATGGTGGGAAGTCTGCTATTGAACCACGACCTTATGCTTTTCAAGTCATTTTCAGCTGTGTATTTCAATGTTATCCAGTCTTTGTCACTATAAAATAAAGCTGTGTCATCCGCATATGTGGTTATCTTACCACAGCTGCGAGTACCAAACAAGCTATCTGTTGCATAGAGGAATAGCGAATGGGATATAATTCTACTCTGTGGAGGTGTATATTCACCATCCTGTATTATTTCCCTTGCCAAATTCTTACCTACTGAAACATAGTGAGAATTCATATCATTTGCGATCCCTTGACTGTCTTCCAGAATATTCTCATTGGCTATGATTTTATCTAACCGATTACCAGGGTATTTTTGCCTCGAATTGAGTTCATCTACAACCTGCCATAATTTTTTGGGAATATTTTGGGCTTGCTTAATTTTATTTCTGAAGAAGGCTGTTTTAGTGCGTTTCATCAAGGCCGTAATTCTATTCCGGGTTAACCTATATGTCTTTCATTATTCGTGTTTTCAAGGAGATTTTTGCGCATTTTATCTCGCTCTTCGATCATTTCATTAATTTCTGAAGTCATCCATTCCTTCTTTTTTTTTCATTTTGTATGTATATGAACTTTTTTGTATTTCATTGTTAGTGATAGGGATAAATAATTTGGTTGCTGATTCGGCATCTTGGATCTCTAGTACACGGTCCCATGAAATGTTAGTAAATCGATTTTTTAGTTTGTTGTAATTGATTTTCGTAATTGAGTTAGTATTAGGTCTGATATTTTTTTTTCCTGTATGTCGAATAAAATTTCTAAAAGCAGAGAGTAATGGTCAGTCAGATTCGTCTTGACAATAATTGGTGAAAGGAGCTCAATATTGTAGTTTGTTTTGACAAATATATGGTCTATGCATGTTTTACTATTATAAGAGCATCTTGTTAATCGTTTATTGCTGATATAAACCCTTGACCAAGCAAAACGTTAGAATACTCAATAGAAAGAGTATCGTCCTTTGCTATATCCATATTAATGTCACCAACAAATATTGTGTAATCTGAATTATCTTTGTTATTGACTAAAAGCATTTGTAAGTTTGTTAAAAATTCCTTCGTGTGGGTAGAAGGTGATCTATATGCAGAATTTATATTAATCCTATTATTGGCATATTTCAATTCCAGGGATAAGAATTTGTTACATCCAAGTTCAATTATTTCGTGAGATGTCTGACTTAATGTAGCAAGCAGTACCATCATTCTCGTTGAGAGTACCGTTATTGTGAATTAGGTCATATCCTGAAATTTTGCACACATCTAGATCAGGAATCTGCCAGGTTTCAGTAAGGATAATGCAGTCTAATCCATTAGAGAGTTGATGTATATAATACCTGAGTTCGTCAATATTTTTTTTCAAGCTACGTATATTATTGTGCAACAATTTGAAATTGGGAGAATTATAATTAATATTAAAAATTTTATTACATTCAGTAAAATTCATTAGAACTTCTGTTTTTACTGACTGTGTTTGGAATTCTCTCAGATATTGATTCATTTTTAAGGTTGAGATTTTTTAATTTATTTCGAAGCGATTTGGTTGGACTTTTATTTATGTCACATTATCGATGCAAATGTTCATCTGTGTTAGTGTAAGAGGGGAATAGGCAGAACTGGGTTTGTTTCACAGATTTTAATCTGGGTTTATATTTCTCTCTCGGACTAGTTTGTTTTTTTTATCATATTATCGATGCAAATGTTCATCTGTGTTAGTGAAAGAGAGGAATAGAACAGAGTTAGGTTTGTTTCACTGATCTTAATCTAGGTTTATACTTAACTTCCAAATTAGTTTGTTTTTCTGGGTTAGAGTTCATTTCTGGGGTATTTGTTTGATTCTGGGATCCATGAGCTTGGTGGATGTCAGATGTCTGCTTGGTTTTTGAGGTGGAGGTCGGTGGAGCACTATTGGGGATGTATATATTATCAGGTCGGTTTTCTGAATTTTCCAAGTCAGATATTTCATATATATCATATTCACGTGGAGTCTGTTTTTCTTTATGAAACATTGGTTGTTTCCATCCTGTTTCGCTGAGTTGAGATGTTTCTTGAGTAATTTTTACTGTTCGCGTTGAGTAGGAGTCAGGTCATTTACTATGCTTATATTCGACCCTTTGAGGCCACTCTTTTTCTGGAACACGTATTTTTTTTGAGTAGTGAACAGAGTTTTATCTTCAAGGCGCTGGTGTTACTGTTACCGAGAAAGTAGTAATAATTGATGTCTCGTGCTTTCAAGTCGATGGATAGTAAATCATCAACCTTCTTGCAGATAGTTTCCGCCGATGGAGATTCACTCTTTTTCATCAAGCCAAAGATCAAAATATTTTTTTTTCTCAGTATAATTCAGTAACTCAATTTCGTGTTCCAGTACTCGTTTTTCCCTTTCGAGTTCCTTAACATTGTTTTTCAGATCAGCTATCTCCAAAAGAAGTCTTGTTTCACTTGCTTCTATGGCAATTTTTATTTCCGTACGATTTTTTGTAATTTCTTCTAATATCAGTTTATTTGTGATAGCGTCTTGCATCTTATTATTCAGAGAAATGGAGTATTCTGTATGGTTTCCTTCATCATTCGGATTATTTTAAGTGTAAAGATAAGATAAGACGGCTGCACGTTTTTTGTTGCTTTGTGGGTACTGTTTCACGACAATGATATTACATTCAGGTGAAATCACTTAACCAGTATTTGATTCAATTAGAAAGCTGCCATCGTCGAATTTTCATCAATGGGCAGGTTTTTCAAACTTGTCACTTTTGTATACGAACTTCTCTTGATTAAGAATTTACATACCATGCATATTGAATTTCCGAGCGGAGCGATGTACACACACATGTGGTTCACAATACGGGCAGATCAACTAATGAATGAGAAGAAATAAGTAGTATTTTTAGAGTGAATTGTGAAAAGGAAGAAGCTCATTGACAATTATCACATTGAGACCACGAGAGGAAAAATAATTGATGTCTGTATGATAGGAAAACTCCATTATGGGGCATATGAACAAAACCCAAAATATTGAATATTTCAGCATAAGATATGGGGTGTTATAATGAAATATGCAGATAACTGATGGAAGAAGCAGCCAGATGTGGATAGGATTGAATGATTATTATCATTCAGTTTGTAAAAATCAAAAGTATTCACTGCTCTTCATTGGAAAATGTTTGTTTCTCGAATTAAGTTACTAGTTATAATATTTCATGTATATCCACATACTGAAAATAGATTTTATATTTGCATTTGTGTTTTTATTAATGAGTCGAAATTTCTGGAGCTCACATAGAATCAATGTTTAAATTGATAGTCTCTGTAGTTGACTTCTATTGCGTATTTTCTACGAAAGCTGGCCATTGAATTGTTAGTCATATATAACAATCAATTTGAATGCCAACTCACTTTCTCAATTGGTAGGGAAATCATTTAAAAAACTTCCTGCTCAATTTAAAGGAGCTGAGTGAATTCACGTTTCTGAAATGAGTATTGAGATGTAACTATAAGATCCAAACTCTTATGGAACAATTTTTGGTTTGTTATTAGAGCCTAATATTCTATTATATTCATAATGATAATAATTTTTCATGTTCTTTCATTGTACATACAAAAGTAATTCATTCATATATTTCTTCATTGATATTCCAATAGTTATCTTGTCTAAATAAGGATGGAATTGGTAATAGGGAGAATTATAGTATTCTCATAAATGGGTCCATAGGGACTTCAAGAGGGATGGTAGGTCTGAGATAATTTTTGTGATGATCAGATTATGAATTCAGAATCGGAAAGCAAGTATATAATATTAATTATCCCAATATACACAATAACTATACTTACAGCTATAACTATTTGTACAATACTGCATACAGGGCAGCTCGGCGGTTAGGTCTATTTCGAATAAATTTGCAGGAAAGCTTTCCTACATACCTCTCGAAATCGTGATATTCATTATCACAAGACAACTCGAAATTTCCGCAAACCGCATCATATATTCTCGAATAATCATCAATAATAATTTGAATTTGCAATGAAAAAACCAAAAACAACACCATCATTACATCCTAAAATGCATCTCAGAATTACTCGCTTCCAAACAGATCACTTATAATACAATTAACGCTTCGACGAAACTTGAATAACATGAGGTAGGGAAAGAGTAGGTGGAATGGAACACTTTTTGATTTGTTGAAAATATAAACAGGATGTTCATAAAATCAGATGTGGAATCATCTGCGACTGAAAGATAAACCTTAGTCACTATCTTCCATCGTCAAGATAACCTCTTGTGGGGTATTCATGTTGAGAAGGGAAACATTTTCAATTGAATATTGATAGAAAGATTTCTCTGTGGATTGAAAAATCCACGATTAAAATGAAGTTATTTTTTGTGAATGTCTAACAGAAAACAACTACTTCCCCGGCTAAAGCCACGCTGGACATTGAACTACATCTGATAAATATTCTGAAAAGGCCCTAACTCAAAAGAAAAAATCTGAAATTGAAAATTTGCATTTTCATTCAGATAGTTATTTGATTTTTTATTCCAGTCCTAATTAAGAACTCATAAAGATGAATGAGGTAAAGAAGAATGTTTTCAAGAGTACTCACCAGAAATCATTCGTAACATTGACGCAGGAGAGACATCGCATTCACTAGGTCTTCAATACATTTTTGTCGACGAAAATCTATTTCATGCTTCCACGATCATCAGGAAGACCGGAAGAAATGGGAAACACATTTTCAAGAAGCAATCTCACTTTGCAAAGATGGAAAAAGTTAGAATCTTTTTTTTTTTGAGAGACACTTTGAAATTAGTGTTTTCTGACATTAAAACCTGTCATGGGGTATGATAGAATGATTTGTTGAAAATATAAACAGGATGTTCATAAAATCAGATGTGAAATCATCTGCGACTGGAAGATAAACCTCAGTCACTATCTTCCATCGTCAAGATAACCTCTTGTGGGGTATTCATGTTGAAAAGGGAAACATTTTCAATTGAATATTGATAGAAAGATTTCTCTGTGAATTGAAAAATCCACGATTAAAATGAAGTTATTTTTTGTGAATGTCTAACAGAAAACAACTACTTCCCGGCTAAAGCCACGCTGGACATTGAACTACATCTGAGAGATATTCTGGAAAGGCCCCAACATCCTGTTTATATTTTCAACAAATCAATCTATCATACCCCATGACAGGTTTCAATGTCAGAAAACACTAATTTCAAAGTGTCTCTCCAAAAGAAATGATTCTAACTTTTTCCATCTTTGCACAGTGAGATTGCTTCTTGAAAATGTGTTTCCCATTCGTGAAATGATTTTCGTGACAAAAATGTATTGAAACCTAGTGAATGCGATGTCTCCTGCGTCAATGTTACGAATGATTTCTGGTGAGTACTCTCTTTTGGAAAACATTCTTCTCTACCTCATTCATCCTTATGAGTTCTTAATCAAGACTGGAATAAAAAATCAAATAACTATCTGAATGAAAATGCAAATTTTCAATTTCAGATTCTTTCTTTTGAGTTAGGGCCTTTTCAGAATATTTATCAGATGTAGTTCAATGTCCAGCGTGGCTTTAGCCGGAGAAGGAATTGTTTTCTGTCAGACATTCACAAAAAATAACTTCATTTTAATCGTGGATTTTTCAATTCACAGAAAATTTTTTCTATCAATATTCAATTGAAAATGTTTCCCTTTTCAACATGAATACCCCACAAGAGGTTATCTTGACGATGGAAGATAGTGACTAAGGTTTATCTTTCAGTCGCAGATGATTCCACATCCGATTTTATGAATATCCTGTTTATATTTTCAACAAATCAATCTATCATACCCCATGACAGGTTTTGAGGTCAGAAAACACTAATTTCAAAGTGTCTCTCCAAAAGAAATGATTCTAACTTTTTCCATCTTTGCAAAGTGAGATTGCTTCTTGAAAATGTGTTTCCCATTTCTTCCGGTCTTCCTGATGATCGTGGAAGCGTGAAATAGATTTTCGTCGACAAAAATGTATTGAAGACCTAGTGAATGCGATGTCTCTCCTGCGTCAATGTTACGAATGATTTCGGGTGAGTACTCTCTTTTGGAAAACATTCTTCTTCACCTCATTCATCTTCATGAGTTCTTAATTGAGACTGGAATGAAAAATCAAATAACTATCTGAATGAAAATGCAAATTTTCAATTTCAGATTTTTTCTTTTGAGTTAGGGCCTTTTCAGAATATCTATCAGATGTAGTTCAATGTCCAGCGTGGCTTTAGCCGGGGAAGTAATTGTTTTCTGTTAGACATTCACAAAAATAACTTCATTTTAATCGTGCATTTTTCAATTCACAGAGAAATCTTTCTATCAATATTCAATTGAAAATGTTTCCCTTTTCAACATGAATACCCCACAAGAGGTTATCTTGACGATGGAAGATAGTGACTAAGGTTTATCTTTCAGTCGCAGATGATTCCACATCTGATTTTATGAACATCCTGTTAATATTTTCAACAAATCAATCTATCATACCCCATGACAGGTTTTAATGTCAGAAAACACTAATTCCAAAGTGTCTCTCCAAAAGAAATGATTCTAACTTTTTCCATCTCTGCAAAGTGAGATTGCTTCTTGAAAATGTGTTTCCCATTTCTTCCGGTCTTCCTGATGATCGTGGAAGCGTGAAATAGATTTTCGTCGACAAAAATGTATTGAAGACCTAGTGAATGCGATGTCTCTCCTGCGTCAATGTTACGAATGATTTCTGGTGGGTACTCTCTTTTGGAAAACATTCTTCTTTACCTCATTCATCTTTATGAGTTCTTTATCAAGACTGGAATGAAAAATCAAATAACTATCCGAATGAAAATGCAAATTTTCAATTTAAGATTTTTCTTTTGAGTTAGGGCCTTTTCAGAATATCTATCAGATGTAGTTCAATGTCCAGCGTGGCTTTAGCCGGGGTAGTAGTTGTTTTCTGTTAGACATTCACAAAAAAAACTTCATTTTAATCGTGGATTTTTCAATTCACAGAAAAATCTTTCTATCATTATTCAATTGAAAATGTTTTCCTTTTCAACATGAATACCCCACAAGAGGTTATCTTGACGATGGAAGATAGTGACTGAGGTTTATCTTTCAGTCGCAGATGATTCCACATCTGATTTTATGAACATCCTGTTTATATTTTCAACAAATCAATCTATCATACCCCATGACAGGTTTTAATGTCAGAAAACACTAATTTCGAAGTGTCTCTCCAAAAGAAATGATTCCAACTTTTTCCATCTTTGCAAAGTGAGATTGCTTTTTGAAAATGTGTTTCCCATTTCTTCCGGTCTTCCTGATGATCGTGAAAGCGTGAAATAGATTTTCGTCGACAAAAATGTATTGAAGACCTAGTGAATGCGATGTCTCTCCTGCGTCAATGTTGCGAATGATTTCTGGTGAGTACTCTCTTTTGGAAAACATTCTTCTCCACCTCATTCATCTTTATGAGTTCTTAATTAAGACTGGAATAAAAAATCAAATAACTATCTGAATGAAAATGCAAATTTTCAATTTCAGATTTTCTTTTGAGTTAGGGCCTTTTCAGAATATCTATCAGATGTAGTTCAATGTCCAGCGTGGCTTTAGCCGGGGAAGTAGTTGTTTTCTGTTAGACATTCACAAAAAATAACTTCATTTTAATCGTGGATTTTTCAATTCACAGAAAAATCTTTCTATCAATATTCAATTGAAAATGTTTCCCTTTTCAACAGGGACACTTTTCATTGCAAATCATGTAAATTATAGTAAACGAAGGCTTTTTTATTACTTTTTCTACATTACTATGAAACTTGAACATACTTCTTTGGTATGAAGTGAACAAAATTTTTCAGAGTATAAAAAGAGAAAAAAAAATATATTCAAACTATAGTGTCAAATGTCCTATTCATCCTGCTGAGTGGGGTGGAATGGGACGCCGTTACGGGTGGTATGGGACTAATTAATTTGGTAATCTGTAAGGTCAATATTGAATTTGACAAGTGATTCTGCCCGTTCTGTACCACCAACAGTTTGTGGTTTGGGTAGTTTGAAAAGGTTGTCGCGTTTCTCTACAATACTAATGTACTCAACCATCGGGTAAAACAGTAAAAAGGTAAAAACTCAGGTTTCTTTCGTAAAAAAAACACTGAATTATAAATTATTCATTTTCTCTAGTACCCTACCGACGTGATGAAGTAATTCCTTTTTTGTGGGAAATAATACGAAGTCACTGATTTCTAGAGGAGTCTGATGTACTCCGATTTCCACTGATTCCCTATTGTTCACGTCGCTGTCGTCACACATTTCATTACTAAATGATTATTTATTAATCGATTTATTATACTGGTATTTATATTTCACGGGTGAATTTAGAGGATGGGCACATCAAAACCCATGTAACCTCAACTATGAAAAATCCATTGTGCTTTCCATTGTGTTCCATAATCTTAGCGGCTATGACAGCTATTTTATTATTAGAGATATCGCGAAACGAGGCAGGGTGAGTCTACTTCCAATAAATAAGGAAAAATATATATCTTCCACTCAATACGACGAACAGACAGATATTGAATTCCGTTTAATCGATTCTTTCCGATTCATGGGCACAAGCCGTGACGAGTTGGTGCGCACACTCAGAGTGGAAGATCTCTGTAATACGAAGCGCGAATTTCAAAACTTAAAAAATGATAAATTTTCACTAATCACGCGCAAAGAGCTATTCCCCTACGACTTCGTGGATTCCATGAAGAAATTCGAGATGACAGCGTGGCCAGATATCGATAAATTCTACAATCAACTGAGCGATTGTGATATATTTGAGCATGAATACCAACATGCCCAGGAGGTGTGGCGATCGTTCGATTCAGCAACACTGGGCGAATACTCTGAAATACATCAAAACCGATATCCTTCTGTTATGTGATGTCTTTGATACTTTTTGGCAATTGGATCACGCCACTTGAGGGCTCGACCCCGCTTGGTACTATACCTTGCTATTTATGGTCAAGCATGTTAAAGTACACAAAGTTCAAGCTGGAGATTATCAAGGATGTCGACGTGCTTTCATCAATCGAAAAAGGAACTCGGTGCGGTATAAGCCGGTGTCGTAACCGATTCTCTCAAGAGAATAATGAATATATGGGAAAGACGTATGATCCTCAACAAACCTTTATTGTACTTGGACGAGAATAACCTCTATGGATGGGCCATGAGGGAGTATTTGCCCTGTGGAAGGTTCAAATGGATCGATGATTTTGATGGGTTCGACATCGGCTACATCTTCGAAGTCGACCTAGAATACCCCGAAAATATTAATGATGATCACGAAGATTTTCTTTGTGCGGAACATCAAACTCCTCCAGGTTCAAAATTATCTAAATTATTATCCACCCTATACAACAACGAAAATTATGTCGTACATTATCAGAATTCAGAACAAGCTTCGGAAAACGGCTCTATTCTCAGAAAAATTCACAGGGTGTTGCAGTTCAAACAATCAGCATGGCTGCAGTCCTACATTGAATTGAATACAAAATCACGCGCCCAAGCTACAACCACTTTTGGCAGAAATAACTACAAATTGGCTATGAACAGTATTTTCGGAAAGACGATGGAAATCATCAGGAAGCACAGAGTGGTGAAAGTGGTCAAGAGATGTGAGGGTAGATATGGGGCGAAAAATTCAATAAGTAGTCCAAAATTCCACAATCGAAACATTTTTAATGGAAATTTGATGGCAATCGGAATGAATAAATCTGAACCGCTATTCAATGAACCCCTCTATATTGTTATGGCTATTCTTGATATTTCCAAAATTTGCGTTCAAGATTTTCATTATAAATTGATGTTGAGAAAATTCGAGACCAATCAGTGTTAGTTGATGTACACGGATACAGACTCTCTAATATATGAAATTGAATGCGATTTTGTATATGGAGAATTAATCGGAGAAAACTGGAAAAATTGTATACGAGCGACTATCCATGCGAAAACCCACAATGCGGACTCCAACTGACGTGATCAAGTTGAGCATCATCTTCCAACTGCCACCCGAATCCTTCAGCTCGACATTTCGGACATACAACAATGTCTTCTCTCTGGGTTTGAATATACCCAGCTCGAGCCAATCTCTCCTTGGGATACGAGTCTGTGACATGTAACGTTTTGTGCCAGTGCTGCCATCCATGTGACATTTGACATTCCTGACACCTATGACAGTTTCCTTTTTGAATTCTATGAAAATGTAACAAACCAAGCCGTGATGTCAGCCTCATCCATGTTGTATGAGGTGTGTGACGTCACAGCCACTTTGATTTTCGAATGAGAAACGAATTTTTCTCTCAATTTCATTGAATTTCAGGTATTCATTTCAATGGGAACCCCACCTGAAAGAGAGAAAGTGGGAAAGGAAGAAGAAAAAGAACACCGAAATATACATACATTTATTCAAGACATAAATCATTCAAAACTTAGATTCTATAACAGAAAAGGTATTCTTTCGAAGCATTGGCCAACATACTGTCTGATGAAAGTTCACATAGTTTTTGGATAAGTTCCAATTTCCCAAAACATTATTGCCCCTCTATACCCTCAATTACATTATGATAATGAGCACAAAAGTTTATAATCTCCAACATGGCCACTTGATCAGACTCGTATCAGCTGTTCGACTTCGTCGAGAATGAAATTCACTCCATGTTTTTCCACTCGAGCCCATTTGCAATCTTCCCAAACTGTTTGCGTAACTTTGCAATAGTCTCTACACAAGTATTCCACATCGTCGTTTTGATCGGGAGGATATCGGGGTAGGGGGCTCCAAAAGGAGTCATCCAAAAGAGTTGCCAATTGTTTGGTCAACAAGCTCCATTCGTAGGTGCTAAATGATATTTCCGTGGACTGGTACAACGGACTCAGAATAATGGCAGCGCAAAAAGTTCTCGCAGGTGACAATCCAATTCTCAGCACATAGCCAGTTAGTAGAATTAACAAATCAGGGGTAGATAACGAAATTGATGAAATAGGTATAAAGCGTTCACGCTTAGAAATGTTAGAGCTGAAGGGAGAGTTAGCTCCAAAAATACCGGGAGCGTCATTTGCTCAAGCGTCCACAACAGCCACCTCATTTCAATTTTCTGAAACTAGTTCTTCCATAAAAACGGAATATTCATTTCAGTGGTGATTCTCGTAATGAATCATTAGTATTTTTTCTGGAAAAAGTTGATGCTTTCGGTTTTGCACGAAAGGGTCGTAATATATATTTCTTCAACGGTTGGTATTTTTAATAGATTGAAAGAAAAACCTAGTGGAAAGGAAATGGTGAATATCATACGAAGAAATTCATTACCTTATTTCCTTACTCATTCATCTTTGTGTGATATTAGTAATATATCTGAGCTGAACAATTTGTGCAAACCAATAGAGGAGTCTCGTGAACGATCAGAAAAATATAGGCCACCTCCAACAAGGAGATCTGGATTATTAGAACAGGATTTAAGTTGCGTAGCTTTCCGAGACTCTTAGAATTTATCTTTTGAAAGAAATTTTAGTCCGAACAAAGAGGTATTAGCAGTAAATCTGTTGGGATTGTTCAGAAGAAGATCATTCTCACAGGAATTGTCGTTCTCAAAAAACATTATTCTGCTATGGTTGTGGGAAGAAAGGTATTACAGAGGTAGTTCATTACAAATGTAATTCAAAAAAACGCCAACAGTTGTACACCAAGTCTGGACGCTGCGACCCCAAGTTTGACAGGCCCAGGCATAAGCGCAAAGGTCAATCAAAGGTCAACACAGTGAATTCCAAGGAATGGCAGAATTGGCTAGGAGTAGTAAAGAATTTTTTTTCTAACAAATCAGATTCTAGTCAATTACCTTCGAAAGTATTTACTAAATTACCCTCTAAATTACCGTCTAAATTGCCTTTGATATTACCTTCTGATTCATTTATTAGAAAAAAAATGAAAGTAGTTTTGAAGTACCTTCTCTGAATCCCATTTTTGAAAGAATTTTTCTGTTGAAAAAGTGGAATCTCAACATAAAAATGATGACGTTCTACAAGTAACTGCAGCGGGTGGTGTACCGCAGGAGTGCCTAGGATATCTTGATATACCAATTCCTCTCTTGGGACAAACGAACAAGTTAAAAGTGTTGATCGTTCCATCTCACAAGCACACACTGATACTAGGTGTAGACTTTCTTAACAAATTTCAGGTCAAAGTGAATTTTTTGATTTATGCTTCAGGTTACTGCAGCAGGATGGAACATGTGCGGTCAACAGAATCCAGTCCAGTGAGGACCTTACTACAGCACAGCAGAGCAAGCTGGATTCAGTTGTTGATTATTTTTCAGAGATTGCACCTGCTGATAGGATAGGCCAAACACATTTACTTGAACACAATATTGATACAGGTTCGGCTGCACCAATTCGACAGCGGCAGTATCCTTTATCTCCTGCAATGCTGAAACATCTCGATAAGGAAGTGGGTGAAATGCTGGAAATGGACATGATTTGACCTTTGCAGTTACCATGGTGCAACCCTGTTGAGTTGGTGGAGAAACATTCTGGCGATTTTAGGATTATGTTGGATTCCAGAAAATTGAACTTCGTAACGGTAGCGGATGCTTATCCAATAACTCTCATTGACTCAATATTGAGTAAGTTGAGAGATGCTAAGTTCCTTTTCTCGGTAGATTTGGAGAAGGCTTTCCATAAAATTTGTTCAACGCCTTCCTCTTGTCCTAAGACAGCTTTTGCAATACACGGTAGAAGTCTATTTCAATATGTGCGCATGAGTTTTGGTCTTTCTTGCTCAAGTCAAACTATGTGCCGTTTGATGGATTGAGTTATAGGTCAATCCCTTGTACCTTATGTCTTTTACCATATTCATGATATTATAATTGCAACCCCAGATTTTCAAACTCATATGGAAATTTTGCTTGAGCTCAGGGATACCTTGAAGCGCGCTGGTCCGACTACAGTTTTGTAGACCATCCCTTAATTTTCTCAGCTATGTGGTTGGTAAAGAGGGTCTCAAAATGGATGATTCTGAAGTTATTGCAATTTCAAAATATGATAAACCTAGGACAACCACACAAATCAGGCGACTGGTTGGTATGGTTCGATATTACAGGAGGTTTCTCAATAATTTTTTTTCATTATGTAGATAACTGATCCTTTGAGAGGTCGAAAAGAAGGGTAACTTATGAAATGGTCTGATGAAGCTGACAAAGCTTTTGAAGAAATAGAAAAGTCTTTAATCACGACACCTGTGTTAGCCAGTCCGGATTTTTCTCTTCCCTTCATTATATATTATGAAGCATCAAATACGGGCGTAGGTTCCGTTTTGTATCAAGAAACTGATGGGATTGGACATACTATAGCATATGCTAGTGAAACTTTGAATAAATGTCAACGTAAATACTCGGCCACTGAAAAAGAGCTGCTTGCAGTAATTTTTGGAATTAAAAAATTCACGTATTACATTGAAGGCACACATTTCAAAGTTATAACTGATTGTGCAAGTTCAGTTCGGCTAAATAACATGTCTAATCCTTCTGGGAGACTGGCCAGATGGGCAGTGAAGTTGTCACAATTTTCATTTGATATTGAGCATAGGAAAAACACACGAAATGTAGTGGCTGATGCGTTACCTGGGTCTCCAATTGAGCCAGACAAATGGTATAATGACATGTGTAAAAAGGTCGAGGAAAATCCAGGTAGCTATCCTTCTTTTAGATTGGAACAAAACATACTGTATAAACATATTTTCAGTGAAGACATATTGATTGAGGATTCATTTGAGTGGAAAATTGTGGTACCTACAGCTAATAGACTTGTTGGAAATGTTTCATGATGATGAAACGGCAGGACACCTGGGTATAGCTAAAACTTCAGCGCGTATTCAGGATCTGTATTATTGGCCTGGTCTCAGGAAAAGTGTTCATAAGTATGTAAGGAAATGTTCTATTTGTGCTTCTTGTAAATCATCAAATTTGCCTCGAGCTGGACTAATAAGACTAAGAATATAATTTTTTTCTCCAATTGATATCTGCCGACCTATTAGGACCCTATCCAAGGTCCAAAATGGAAATCAGTACCGCTTGGTGGTTGTTGATTGGTTCACAGAATTCGTGCTGATACATCCATGAGGTAAAGCCACGTCTAAAGCCATTATAGAATTTTTAGAAAATCAAGTTTTTCTTGTTTTTGGAATACCTCAAATTTTTGCTTGTGACAATGGGTCAGTTTTCACTAGTAAGGAATTTTAATCTTTCAGGTTCAAAAACTTCGGTGGACAGCCAGATATCATCCTCAAATCAATGCCACTGAAAGGCAGAACAAACTTATAGTAACGGCCGTAAGTTCATACATTGAAAAAAACCACAAAACTTGGGATCAGCCTATTTTTAAGATTGCACCGGCAATACGCACTTCAAAGAGTGACTTCACGGGATATTCATCAGCATTTTTGACCTTCGGTAGAAATATACCTATTTCAGGTGATCATTATGGGCAAATAGCAGAAAATTCGAGAAATATAGTCACTATAACTGGAAAAAAAAACGAGAATTGATGATCTTCAAGAATTACCAGAAATTTTCACAAAAGTCAGAGAGCGAATTCGTGAAGCTTATGACAAAAATACCAAGGTATATAATCTCCGGAAATGTGATACCAAATATAAAGTTGGTGATAGAGTACTAAAAAAGAACTATATATTGTCTAAAGCTGAAAACGCGTTTTCTGCCAAACTTGCGCCTAAATTCATTTCTGGTATTGTAGATAAAGTGATATCTCCTCCAGTTTATTAATTGAAAAATGGAAATGGTGCTGACCTAGGTAACTGGCATGTGGGAGATTTAAAATTTGACCCTACTTTTCTTGATTCAGATGATGACTCAGATGAGTCAGGATCAGAAACCTCTCAGAACTCAGAAGAAGAGCTATGATTTTTTTTAGAGCTGTGCAGTGACGGCTCGAGACTATCTCTGTAGGGGCATTAACCAACCTGACGGTAAAATTCTGATCAATTGGCCACTTGAATGCCACTATGGCAACTGACATGTTACTTCATTATTGAAATGGTGCTCTCTAAATATCAATGAAAACTTACAAGGAGTTACAAAATAAAACAAACTTTTTATCTTTTAGCTTCAATACCTCCTATCTCTTTGGGAAAGACCTTTTCATTTCCCAATAGAAATTTTCAGTTTGTTCTGCATCGTAGTTATGAAACACCCTGTATTTTGAGGCGCCTAGGATAATGTTATACAGCCAGGAAATTATGTCCTCGAGCATAACGATTATGCTCTTAAACATTGAATGGATGTTTACTGGTGATCACAAGATGTACTCTCATTGCTAGAATATGCCTTCAAATCATCGTTATGGAAAATAAAGTTGGTTGGTTAATGCACAAAAAACATTTATGCTGATACACTCTTGTGATTGAACAATGTGAACTCTAGGTGATAGATTTATCATTGTAGGCCATGGAAGAATGTCCCTAATCGTTGAAATAATTCTAACTCTAACATTTTACCAATGGCAGTGAGGGATTGAACTTTCGGTGATTGAATACATGTTTTGATGATTAGTATAAGGAATAAAATTGATTGGTTGATGTACAATATACATTGATGCCAGGATCGACAGTCGATAATCAAGGGGATTGTATCAACGAACGTGGTCTTCGAGCAATGTAATCTTAGTGAACATATAAACAACTCTTCATCAGGCAATCAACAACTGGACATTATGATGAACACATAGGGCATCGGTTGAAAGTCCAAATACATTTTCGTTATGCTTGTTTCCATTACAATCAGGTCACTTTTTTGTTCTGTGAATATGTAATGGAATGGTACAACTAATGGGAACGGAACGGTAGAAGAGAACAACTTCCGACAAATTCATTGACTTATGTAGAAACCACCTGAAAGTAGAACAAAAATCATCTGGAGAATATCCACCATATTGAGAAAGCAAGGGAAGGGAAAACCAGACCGATTCTCATGGTATGGACAATAAAAATGGAGTATAATAAATACAGCATTGATTTGTTGAGAATATAAACAGGATGTTCATAAAATCAGATGTGGAATCATCTGCGACCGAAAGATAAACTTCAGTCACTATCTCCCATCGTCGATATAACCTATTGTGGGGTATTCATGTTGAAAAGGGAAACATTCTCAATTGAATATTGATAGAAAGATTTTTCTATGAATTGAAAAATCTACGATTAAAATGAAGTTATTTTTTTGTGAATGTCTGACAGAAAACAACGCTGGACATTTAACAACATCTGATAGATATTCTGAAAAGGCTCGTACTAAAAAAAAAAGTCTGAAATTGAAAATTTGCATATTCATTCAGATAGTTATTTGATTTTCCATTCCAGTCTCAATTAAGAACTCATAAAGATGAATGAGGCAAAGGAGAATGTTTGATTACTATCGTTTCGGACGTCCATCGTCTTAATGTATCCAAAAGGTTTCCACGACGTTTCGAATGCTTGTATCTGCAATCATCTTCAGGTGAATACTGACAAGTTTAGGTGCTACTTACCAATTTATATGACTGTCGGCGCAATGATGCGTGCAATTCCGCCATGTGCAGCGGTGAGTGTAATCGCTGGGTGCGTGAACTTCCGCGCCACTGCATCCGCCAGAAAGACAATCAGGGTTCATACGTTTGACCAACGCTTGGTTGACTAAGGTGTTTTGGCTTCGATGTAGCGGTCCTTTGAACTCTTTGAACCATGCTCTTCTCATGTGAACTTGCGTCGTCCATAGAACTCGATGGTGCTCAGTCCAGGCGTGATCAGCGATTCCCGATTCTGATGTTTCTCCACGTTGAATCCATTTCTTGTGCTCATCCAATCTTACCGATAACGGTCTCTCCAATGTAGGAATCTCCGCATATTCATCGAACTTCATAAATGCAATTCTTACTGATTTCATGTTTGTTGTCAGGTTTGGTCTTGGTCAGGAAACTCCGTAAAGTACTGCCGGATTGGAAGCAGCTCTCGATGTTGAACTTGTTTCCGATCCTTCTGATCTTCTCGGAGACCCCTCTGATGTACGGAAGGCAGATCACTGTGCTTTGTTGTAGCTCTTCAGATGTCTTCGTTTCCCGGAGTTGTTTCAATACTCCTTCTAGGAGTTTCTTGGGATATCCATTCCGGTGGAGGTCCTCTCTGATGTGGTTTAATTCGGCATCTAGTGACTCCGCGTCGTTGCATATGTGCGTCGCTCTCTCCACCAATGTTCTCACGATCCCTCTCTTCGTCGAACTCGGATGGTTGGAGCTGTAACTGAGGTACAGCCTTGTATGTATCCCCTTTCTGTAGACGGAGGTGCGAATTTCATTGTCTATTCTCTCAACGTTGAAATCGAGGAAGGGTGAGGCACTGTTGGTTTCCATTTCCATCGTGAGCTTGATCGAATCCCTGATTCTGTTAATTCCTGGGAAGTAATCCTGATCGTCTCCGTGATCCCATATGATGAAGGTGTCATCCTTCATTGTATGGAATCACGGAGACGAACATCTCCAGGATTTCTTCTCAGGAATTAACAGAATCAGGGATTCGATCAAGTTTGCGATGGAGATGGAAACCAACAGTGCCTTACCCTTCCTCGATGTGAACGTTGAGAGAATAGGCAATGGAATTCGCACCTCCGTCTACAGGAAGAAGACACATACAGGGCGTACCTCGTTACAGCTCCAACCATCCAGTTCGACGAAAGAGGATCGTGAGCTGTGGAGAAGCGACGCACATATGCAACGACGCGAGTCACTGGATGCCGAATTAAACCACATCAGAAGGACCTCCACGAATGGATATTCCAGAAACTCCTAGAAGAAGTATTGGAACAACTCCGAGAACGAAGACATCTGAAGAGCAACAACAAAGCACGTGATTTGCCTTCCGTACATCAGAGGTGTCTCCGGAAGATCAGAAGGATCGGAAACAAGTTCAACATCAAAGCTGCTTCCAATCCGGCAGTACTTACGGAGTTTCCTGACCAAGACCAAACCTGGCAACAAAATGAAATCGGTAAGAATTGCATTTATGAAGTTCCATGTGAATGCGGAGATTCCTACATTGGAAGACAAAGAGACCGTTATCGGTAAGATTGGAGAAGCACAAGAAATGGACTAAACGTGGAGAACATCAAATCGGAATCGCTGACCACCTGACTGAGCACCATCGAGTTCTATGGACGACGCAAGTGTCCACATAGAGAGGAGCATTGGTTCAGAAAGTTCAAAGAGACCGCCTACATCGAAGCCAATAACGCCTTTGTCAACAAGCGTTGAGATCAAGAACGTATGGAACCTGATTGCTCTTTCTGGCGGCTGCAGAGCGCGAAAGTTCACGCACCACCCACCGCGCAAATACACGCACCACTGCACATGGCAGAATTGCACGCATCATTGCGCCGACAGTCATATACATTGGTAAGTAGCACCTAAACTTGTCAGTATTAACCTGAAGGCGATTGCAGATACAAGCATTCGAAACGTCGTGAAAACCTTTTAAATACATTAAGACGATCGACGTCCGAAACGATAGTTATCAAGTTACCACATCGTCTACAACCTTCAAGCAAAGGAGAATGTTTTCCAAAATGGAGTACTCACCAGAAATCATTCGTAACATTGACGCAGGAGAGATATCGCATTCACTGGGTCTTCAATACATTTTTGTCGACGAAAATCTATTTCACGCTTTCACGATCATCAGGAAGACCGGAAGGAATGGGAAACACATTTTCAAGAAGCAATTTCACTTTGCGAAGATTTGAAAAATTTGAATCATTTCTTTTGGAGAGACACTTTGAAATTAGTGTTTTCGGACATTAAAACCTGTCATGGGGTATGATAGATTGATTTGTTGAAAATATAAACAGGATGTTCATAAAATCAGATGTGGAATCATCTGCGACCGAAAGATAAACTTCAGTCACTATCTTCCATCGTCAAGATAACCTCCTGTGGGGTATTCATGTTAAAAAGGGGAACATTCTCAATTGAATATTGATAGAAAGAATTTTCTGTGAATTGAAAAATCTACGATTAAAATGAAGTGATTTTTTGTGAATGTCTGATAGAAAACAACTACTTTCCCGGCTGAAGCCATGCTGGACATTGAACTACATCTGATAGATATTCTAGAAAAACCCTAACTCAAAAAAAAAAACTGAAATTGAAAATTTGCATTTTCATTCAGATAGTTATTTTATTTTCTATTCCAGTCTCAATTAAGAACTCATGAAAATGAATGAGGCAAAGAAGAATGTTTTCCAAAAGAGAGTACTCATCTGAAATCATTCGTAACATCGACGCAGGAGAGACATCGCATTCACTAGGTCTTCAATACCATCTGAATGAAAATGCACATTTTCAATTTCGGATTTTTTCTTTTGAGTAAGGGCCTTCTCAGAATATCTATCAGATGTAGTTCAATGTCCAGCGTGGCTTTAGCCAGGGAAATAGTTGTTTTCTGTTAGACATTCACAAAAAATAACTTCAATTTAATCGTAGATTTTTCAATTCACAGAAAAATCTTTCTATCAATATTCAATTTAGAATGTTTTCCTTTCCAACATGAATACAGCATATAAATTGAAATCTACAAATATATTTATTTATCACGATTTAGCTGAAGAAGACTTGCATAGCAGCAAATTGCTTTGGAAGTACAAGAAAATTGCCAAAGGACATAACATAGATACCAAAATATCCAAAAGCAAACTCATGGCAAACGATATCAAACATTCCGTGGAAGAAATCGAATGGACCCACTGGGTATAACGACCGATACTGCAGAGAGTGAAAAGGATCTAGGGAATCCTGCAGATGGAAGAATCACCACACAAAAAAGCACAAGTGGGAGACAAGAACAAACTACAAGTTATCAAGCCATGAAGAGAAATAACGTAGAAAAATTGAACGAAAACTCTGAAGTTGCAAACACTTTTAGTCATTGAGTTGAATATGTGTTGATAAAATACTAACATAGACTAGGTTAGTTACTTTCCGTATAACTATATTTCATCTGACGAATTCCAACTTTTTTTTTCCATTAATCTTATTGGATGAATTATGTATTTGTATATACAAGACTCCACTTGAAAGGAATGAATTGGACCCACTTGAACTGCAAAATGCTTCAGGAGCCGAAGAAATCTTTGAAGTTGATGACCAAGGAAACTTCAAAATAATACACAATAACATCCGAAATGTATCTTGAAGTTTGACGAATTTATCGTGTTGCTTAGGAAATAGATACATCTCTGTATTGTATCGTACTCAGCAAACCTTGTATTGTATCGTACTCAGCAAACTGCTACAGATAACTCGATAATAAAACCATTCACCTACCTTTTTGTAGCAACAAAACTGGTCTTCTGCACTTCAGTCAAATTACACTCGATTATAACTTCACTATAATGTGGCGAATGAAATCAAATAACTTGGAATCATAATTGATAAACATCTCGAATGGAAATTACATGTTTACTCTCTGATGAAAAAACTCTGATGCATTTTATACAGATTCAAAAAAAAACATTCAGGAATATTCGATAGAAAACAACTTAGAATCATATATAGAAGCATGATAGTATCTCTTTCGATCTATGGGATTATCGGATGGAGAGAAGTCTCAAAAACTCATTTCAAACATCTTGAAGAGAAAATAATTCTCTTCAAAAATGAAAGGTATTCAAGCGATGCTCCTTATGAAGAGTCTGATGTGTTTGACCTGAGACAATTATTTTATATTAGTATCTATATCTACCTGTACAATATAACTGGACAAAATCATAATTATTCAATTACGTTCGCATCTGAATCAATAGGTCAAAACTGTTACAGAGACATAGCTCCAGAGGCGTTGAATATACTTCCTACGGAATTGAAAAATGAAACGTTCAAATTCAGATCCACTAATTGAAAACTAAAAGAAGAATACCACAAAAATTATCAATACGTACTGACTTTATACACACATTGATTTAAGCATAATCATTCTGATAATTCCCTCATACTCCACACAGCCATATTTGTATAAAACCTGTTATGTGCTCCAAATTTGTAATTGATACTTCAATAATGCATTTAAATATATCTTTACCAGTAATCTCATTCTGTATTGTCGTTCCTAATCTAACGCAGATCGTCTGTAATACTATATGTTGTCTATAGTACTTCACATTGCTTATATTACTATGTTTAACATTCATACACAAGCACCACTAACTGCTTTCGTGGTATTTTATTTCATCCACATCCTATAATTTCATATACTTCTGATCATTTTCATATATTTTTTTGCCGATGAAATCATCATTATTATCATTAAAAATGAGTAATTGAATTGAAATGGAGCAGAAATCATATTAATAAACATGAAAAATACTTCATCAGAAACAATCAAACTTTGTATTATTACAAATCGCACTTCTATGATTACGACACTATACCAGTATGGATGAATAAATCCTCTGGGAATTTGAGTCTTCCGCGAAGTGAAACTTCATCCTGCTTCCGAACGGAACACAATAGTTTCCAAACGATCCAGAGAAAATTGGATTCCCTGTTCAACTCCAATAATATAGGTACTACGATAAAAGTTTCGCAAAAAAAGATATGAACAAATTTGCATTCCGAACTTGTACGTCTCAGTTGGAATAAATGTAATTCATATGCAATAAGGAGAAAACATACCCATTCGAATGTCGCAATTTTTATGCGAACGAAATGGCTGCCAGACATGCTGCAAAAAAGTTAAAATATTTTAACTTTCTGCGGATTCGAACAAACTACGGATCCACATAATTTAGATCGATCTGTACTGTACTATAGCCACAAATCCAACTTGAATCGAACATTAGTCTTGTGCCCACTATTTTCACCCAACGAATAAGGCCAGTGACAAATTTTCAAAAGCCCCAAGAGTGATTTCGGATCCCACTATGAAAGATAAAGCTCCCGTGATCCTAACTCGTAGAAGTTTTCATTTACTTCTGTGGGTTGGTAAAACAACTAAGAAAGTGGTTAAAAACAATTTTACAATTAACGTAATATGTACGCGTTAGTTATGAAGGATCTGTTGAATATTAATTAATTTCACTGCCCACACCGTCACTGAACTCTACGAACTAATCCAAACAACAATGAAAAAACATGATTCCATGAAGATTATCACAATCCCGTTTGGAATATGTATGTTATATCCGAATCCTGAATGCCCCATTGTTCAGGGATTGCATCATGTTTTACGCCGTATCTATTCTACGCAGTTACCATTCAGCATATGCCAAGGTACTCCGAAGGTACCTTGAAATTCCTAGGACGACGCCATCATTCCCGAAGTTATATAAGCAGAGCGAAGAAGTCTCTATTTGATTTCATAGCTAGAACTTGCAGCAAGCATTTCGCAGTTTATAGTTAGAGCTCTCTTAGTGATAAATTACAATTGTATAATTTTCATAATCGAAATGATGTTGATTTTTTCATGAAAAGTATACATTGCAGCTTTTACAAATTGACGCAGTCGTGCGGATCTCAAAAACGCATTGAACCAGCCGTAGTCTTGGACATTGAATTGGACGGTCAACTCCAAGAAGATTTCTACAAGAAACACGCGGAAAACATTCGACGCTGCTCATTTTGGTAGAGCTTGTAAAGCCGGATTTTATCCAATCATACAACCAGGAGACACGACAGACAGAAAAAAACTAGAAGAAAGGAAAAGAAAGCAAGAAAAGAAACTATAGTCAGCGACGGATGAATTCATTGTAAGTATTGCATTGAATCATTTTGTAGCAATTCATTTCTAAGTCAACAAGTTCGAATTCCATACTGCTGAAAACCAAAATTTACGAAATTTTCCCAATTTTGATGGAGACAAACTTTGAAAATGTCAGAACACGGTTCAAATAAAAATTTTGATGACCCGTGGAACCATATAAACTTTGTTTGAAGGTTGTAGACGATAAGGTAACTTGATTACTATCGTTTCGGACGTCCATCGTTGTATCTTTGTATCTGCAATCGTCTTCAGGTGAATACGTATTCACCTGAAGACAAGCATTCGAAACGTCGTGGAAACCTTCTGAATACATTGAGTCGATGGACGTCCGAAACGATAGTAATCATATAAACTTTCCTAAATATTTTCAATTCTCCCAGAATACGATGGTGATTCAATTCAGCTTGGAAATTTTCTAAGCGCTTGCGAACATGCAGAACTAATGGTCGAAGATCAACAAAAAATATTATCGACCATACACATCAGAAACTATTTGAGAGGGAAAGCATCTCAACTAATAAATTCTAGGAATCCAGAACATTGCAGAAGAATAAGATCTTTACTAAATGTCATTATGGTGATTCACGAGACCTTCCCAAGTTGAATTTTCAGTGAAAGGAACGCAGCGGTCACGATTCTGGAAAACTTTGAGGTGTTTGACCACAACCACTGCCACCTAATATACTCGGTTCAATTACGCGGAGGCTACCAAAACGGGCACTCATTTGGTGGCCGTTACGTTCCGATCTACGTTCCTGGATCTGAGAAAGCCACATTCCAACCACGTTGTGGTCGCCTGGCAAACACGTGGTTGTGTCGTGGCCAACACTAGACACGTTTAACAATTGACTGCGCTTGTGTAAATTGATATATTGCTCGATCTCTGTCCTGCAACATATTTTTATATTCAATATTCCTCAATCTCCCATTCTCCCTGATTCATGTCTAACACGACTATCAGTATCAGAATATATAACATACAAACACGTCAGTATATTAAATTTGTATACTTCTGATCGGGATAAAATTAAAATGATTGAAAGTTTACTGTGAAACATGGGTGTTGTTTCTCTGAATACTTCCGAATACTCTTTATTTAAGAAAAACATTATAATTTTGGAAATAACTCGCGTTTGAAATTATGTACTTTAATCCTTCTTACATTTTTTCTATCGATTTCGGTTACTTGAAAACCATACTCACGTAATGAATCACTACGTTTAATGCAATACTGACGACAAATGAATCTTTATTGAATGATTCGTTCATTTCTCCAGTAATGGCGACCAAATATATTTATGTAAATATGGCGGCTTTTGGAGCATATAACTTTGAAATGCCAGGAACTGAAAATAGACTACTCGAAAGTGCCTCTCACCCTGAAGTGGCCAGTGTAACTAATAACTTTTCCACCACAAGAAAGAGGCGCTCACGTCGCAGGCCCATGACTCTCCACTTTGAAGTTAGAACCCAAAAATTAGAATGGGTCCTATATTCTTGGAAGTAACGAACACATCGTGGCTATTATAACCTGCCACTCCAAAGTAATAACCTTGAATTTGCGGGTACATGTACATTGATTGTCAAAAAAGGACATGTGGCAAGTATGGTGGATTTATGCAGTTTCAATGAACAATTATCAAGTATCAAGTAACAAATATCAATCAATAAGTAATGAAAATGATGGCATTTATGCAAACTGAATGAACAATTCAGGTATGAATATTGAGCAGGCGCACAAGTCAGAGATCCGATCTATTTAAATCAACCATTTTATGCAAAATCAAAAAAAAATATCTATCGGAACGCATAATCCATTTCATTTTGAATGAATACCATTCACGTTTCACCCAACAGGTGAAACGATGTTTCTGTAAGCCACAATAGAATAATTTGCGAAAAGTTAGAATTGAGGTGACCGTGGATTGGTCCGCGCGATGACGAAAATCGCGCGGACCAATCCACGGTCACCTCAGAATAAAGAGAAATTGGCTATTGAAAACGCATAACTCATTTCATTTTCAATCAATATCATTCACGTTTCACGTACCTAACAGGTAAAATAATTTTTTTGTAAGCCACAATAAAATAATTTGAGAAAAGTTAGGTTAGCTTTCGTCATCGCCGGACCAATCCACGGTCACTTGATGGTGACTTCTAGAAGTTATTGTAACTTTGTAGTGACTTTCATCAAATGCGAACTGTGGCAATCACTTATATGGAGATATCAAGAACGTGCCAATCATCACGACAATCAAGTGCCTGCCACATTGAAGGTTTGATGAAAAGTACTAAAACGTCACCGAAACTATCATACTCTATTGAAAGTGATTGTAACTTCTGAGTGATATTTGAGAGATACAGGATGGTTACCGCAACGGTTATTTTCCACTTTCAAGTTTGAAAACCTCTAAGGTGATTCTGCTTGGTAGCCCTAATGTTACAGACACCTCAATTGAGAGTAACAAGTTATATAACTGTGAACTGGCTACCATAGATGGGAATCACGTGATATAAAACATAGAATCATAAAAAATTTGTTATTCTTACTGTACAGTAGTGGATTTAGTGGTGATTACGTAATAACCACCGAGTCGAAGTTGCAGTATCAGTTTCCAAAACTATGATGCTGCTTGGGTTTTTGTCATCAATTCAAGATTTGCGAAGAATCAAATAAAACAACGCAGAAACTGCTCCTGCATTTTTTTCCACATCGCAAATTCATAATGCAAAACTCCGACTTAATTAATGAACGAAAAGCTGCTCAAGCTATATTGATTGAATCCATCATTTTTGACACATTATTAACTGGCCTAGAACCAAAAATCGGTCATATAATTAGATCAGGAACTCGATGAATGGGTGAGAAGCCCCTTTCAGAATGAAACGTGGGATACAGCTCTCATATAACGAAACACAAAAATCATAGACAAGATTACCATCAAGCACAGATATATGTTATTATTGAAAAACTCCCAGACAGCACATGAACAGACCAATTTTTCTCAAAACCAACCGAGATCAAATTTTAATCCACCACAAAATTTTCAGGGACAATTTGATTCAAATCCACAACATAAAGTTTCAAGACAAAATGTGCCAATACCACAACAACGTCCTCAACAAAATTAATCGAATTTAAGCCAATTTCGTCAATCAAATAATCAATATCAACAAGTAATACAAAGTAATACAAAGAAACCCTCAAAATATGCCAAATACTTCAGGAACCCACATGATGTATTATATTGAATATGATGAAATGCTGATTTTCAATCGGAAGATCATTATGAAAACATTCATTATGGAAGCTCTCCCTAAACTGAAAATACTGTTGTGAACATTTTACTCCTTCATCTTCAATACAAGATGAACCAATAAGTTATAATATTGGAGATAAAGTTTTCGTTCAAGAAATCTCGAATCAAAAATAAATTAGAAAATAGAGGACTAGGCACACATATAGGAGGGTTTCTAGGTATCGATAGAAAAGGAAAGATCAATAATTACATGCTGCGCGATCACGATAGCAAATGCACTAGTTGATATACGGGGTGAAATAGAAAATATAAGGGGGTTTCTAGGCATCGATAGAATTCTCTAAAATATGTATATGTTACACCTAGAGTATGAAAAATCAATAATTGTATTATATGCGACCACGATAGTGATTGCATTCGTTGATATACAAGGCGTAAAAATCCAAATATATCCGGCTTCAGCCAAACGCCTGGCAACCCTACCTACGTGTCGTCGAGACTGCTTTGGCCGCAGACGAACCTTACCACATGACGTAGTCGCCTATTACCTGGATTGATAGAATTGAATGAAAAAGAAGGAGAATGTTCTGAAAAGAAAACATTATTACAATTTAGCTGGATTTTCATTCTTCTTCAGTAATTCCAAATGAGTCAGATTACATTGACAAAGTAGAAAATTTTCTTTCAGATCAATTTAACTTCAGTCCAAATAGGTTTTTTTTTTACAGGATGTCAGTTCTAAAAACTATAACAGACTAGATTTTCTTGAAGATTTACACATAAGAAACAAATTACTCAATAATGTCCATTGTCTCAACACTTGAATTAATTCAAACAGAGATCTTACATTCCACTTCATAGACGCCTGAAATAAAAACATTTCAGTCAACTAATTTTCCTCAATATAATATTTACTCACTTCTGTTCAGTGCAACAAATTGAATACTTCTTATACTCCATTCTTGATGATGATATTACTTGTTTGATAACCTTTGCAGTTTGTTTCTCCTCATTCCCAGCTTGCTCTTCAACACTGAAAACAAATCATTCAGGGTTTTATTTCTTTTTGGATTAGCACTTTCACGGTTGTGCCAGCCTTCGACTTTTGGACTTTTATGTTCAGGGTAAGTTCTCATTAGACTTCCACCCTTACTCAATATCCCCCAGTGGAGGCTGAACGTAACTTTGATGAACTGGTCAATTATATGACTAATTTTGAAAATTTCTATTTTTTTTTTGGCAAACAAGTGTTCCTTCTTCTGGCTCTTCTTTTTGGTCATTTCGATAAAAAAATTGGGATTAGGATAGTTCTCATTAGACTCTGTACCAGAATTCGATTATGAAGGCTCAAAAACTATAGAATTACACAACAATCTTGTTGAGTTTACTTAGCATACTTTGGCATAGATCTGACATATGTAAGTTTTCATCAGACCGTTCATCATCAGATCTGTGTTTCAGTTCTAGTTCTGTGACATGTCAATGTCTAAATGTCATTGAGACATTGATATATCCACCTGGCCTTTGAATTCCAACATGTGATACGTTAGATTCTGAACCAATTTATAATCATCTGATTAACAATGTACTCATCTATTGTTTTACTTCCTGCACCTGACATGAAACACTGAAGATGACGAATGTCGAAAGCGCTTTGCAAACTTAAGAAAAATATACACCTTATATGAAAATCTTTCATTCATTCTACACAAGTGTATTCAGCTTCCCACACTTATATTATAATGGGATATAACTACCGTCTTTCGTATGATCGCATAGTCGGTTTCCTGGTAGTATTATTGTCAAAGAATCAATAGAGCAGAAAATCTCTATTGATTGGCCTAGAAGGACTCTCATCGGTTGTGTTACAAAATTTCTAATTTGATATTTTGAATAAGATATCTCTGCCCTGGCCGTGGATCGATCCCAGGAACTTCGGTTGCGAAATCAGACGCTCTTCCATCGCGCCACGCCTTCCCTTGGGAAAGGAGGCCCCTTTCTTCCAGTTGTTGTTTAACCTGTTATTTTCTCGTTTATATGTAAGAAGCTAAAATGGGCGCCATCTATAGTTCGCCACAACCATCATGTCAGTGGAAAAACTGGTTTTTCTATGACCAACGGAGAAGAAAAACCTACCAAAAGTCGAGCTTATGACTGAAAAAAACCAGCTAGCTCTAAGAGTTTTTTATTTACACTGAATCCGGTTTCACCAATCGTAAGATCGATTTCCAATGTAGATACAGTGCAGACAGATTTCTGTAATAATTTTTCCCAAGTCGTTATGGGTTGCTTTCACTGAACGTCAATTGAATGATAGAAGCAAGCATGTGCTGAGCAATTACTATTACAGAAGACGCATGATATAGGGGGAGGTTGGGTAAAGCAGGATGGTCTGGTGAAACAGGATAATCCTGTTTCAATTCCAAACAAGTAGTACGATCTATCGGGTATGACCGGAACTGATACTCTCGGTGCCTACCGATGCCCAGTAATTCATCTACCAACCCGAGTTTCACTCTAGATGGCGTATCAGGTGAACGTGTCGAATTGTGAGGTTGAACTAAAATTTTTGGCGTGCTTGCAAACAGTGATTTTTCAGTTTACAGGCAAAATTAATTGAAAGTGAGTATATTTAGGGAATACTGTGTTTGTTTACTATAGTTATGCACAATTGGTTTTAGAAATTTGCTTTGTTTTTTATTAAAATGTTTTAGCAATCTACAGTTGGGTAAAACTGGACACTGTGTGGGTGGGTGAAACGGGAGGTATCCCGTTTTACCCAACTACATCGTCAATGTCTTTTTCAGGCTAGTATTGGAATGGGGAAATATAAAAGAAAAACGCTAAGGCAGTCTTGGGATGAGTACAGTATGCGTCAGGCTATTGAGGAGGTACTGGAAGGAAAAATGGGGTATTTTATGGCTTCTAGAGAATATGAGGTTGCTCGTACAACTTTTGAAGCAAGGGTGGAGAAAATTGAACAGGGTATTCTTAACAGGAAGGATTCAGCAAAAAAAAGAACCAGGACATCATAAACTCGTTTTAATTCCGGCTCAGAAGAAGGAATTAGTGGAATATATTTTGTGTATAGAATCACGTCTGTTTGGTTTAACTCTCGATGCATTGAGAAGTTTGGCATTAGAATTAGCAGAACGCAACGGCCTATATGATAGATTCAATAAGAACAAGAAAAAGGCTGGTAAAGCATGGCTGTATGCCTTTCTCAATCGGCATCCGAATATCAAACTTCGATCTCCTGAACCGACCTCACTCGCTAGGGCAATGGGTTTCAATAGGCGTTCTGTGGAAAAAAATTTCTCGCTGCTTACTGAAATGATGGAGAAACACAAAATACCCCCTGAACGACAAGTGGCCTATTTGTCTTCGGCTGAACGTGGAGTTTTGCTTACAGTGGAGATCTGCATAGGTGCTGGTGGTGCATTCATGCCACCATTGTTCGTTTTCCCAAGAGCTAGGGCGAAGCCGGAACTGTTGGATGATGCTCTCCCTGGAAGTACAGCCCATTACCATTCATCAGGGTGGATGCAAACAGGAATATTTTTGAGTTGGTTCGATGAATTCATTGATTTTTTCAACCCTTCCAAGCAAAATCCCGTTCTTTTGCTTCTAGATGGTCATGCTACCCACACTCAAAATATAGAGGTAATTCATAGGGCTAGGGCTAACGGTATTGTACTACTGTGCTTTCCACCACATACAACACACCGCCTACAACCCCTGGACGTGAGTTTTATGTCATCACTCAGCACATATTCATAGGTCCAAAGATGAATGCAACAACATCCAGGCAGGCCTGTTACTATTTCTCAAATAGGCAGACTTTTTGGAAATGCTTCCATGGAATTCGCTAGCGTCCAGACGGCAGTAAGCGGATTAAGAAAAATGGAGGTGCATCCACTGAATCCAGAGATCTTCCCAGACTGGATGTTTGAACTGGCCGAAACTACAAATAGGCCCATTCAAGGTGAAATGACCAGTTACCAGAACAAAGAAACTCTCCACCTAGAACACCACCGAGAACACCACCAAGAACTTTAACGACATCACCATTGAGAAAACAACCAAGCATAACAACGATTCCTTCGAAGCAGTTTCATGCAAATTCGACTCCTTCATGGTCCCATACCACCCATAATTTTGTGGTTACGCCACAACCGGTTGTTCCAGTTCCTCATTCTGAATGAAAAATGAATCGCAATGACAGGATAAGGGGTAAAACAGCAGTGTTAACATCGACACCATATAAAGAGAAACTCGAAAAATCAATCTGTAAAAGACTTACAAAGAAGCCAAAGTTGAACTTTGGAAATACTGAAAAAGCAGCAAATATAGCCAACCTGAATAAAAAAGGCAAAATGAATGACAAAGAGATGACAACTGGAAAAGACATAGAAGCAAAGAACCCAAAGAAAAAAAACAGTAGCAGTTCAGAAGAAACGAGCGTGAGACAAAAAAGACAAAAGTATACCAAGGGTAGAAAAAATTAAAAAAAAGGAAATCGAGAGAAAGTAATGATTCCAGTTCAGAAGATGAGAGCGAAGAAGCGACCTGCATATTTTGCAGCAAACTTTATTTCAATTCTAAGGCAGAAGAAGGTTGGATAAGTTGCCAACATTGCGAAGGTTGGGCCCGTGAAGCGGGAGCGGGAGAAGACGAAGACGAACTTTTTATCTGTGACTTCTGTCAGAAACATATTTCAATAAATTTCATGTTGAGCTTTCCTTTTCCAGTGATGGCTGTCATGTCGACGAAAGTAAAATGGTATATTGGCTCCACTGGAACAGAAAAGATTTGAAGAGTACTTGTTTTGTTTTTATATTATTGAGAATAATAATAATCATTTTTCTTTATTTACCATGTTGTGTCTTATTCGCTGGGGTCGCTTGAACGAGATACTAGCTACTTTTTTATTATATATATTTTTTTTCTCATGTGACTTCTGTATTTTGCATAAGAAATGGTAAATGGTATTTATAATTGGAACTTGAGCCAAAGGAGAGTCCCCAGCATTGCTTTTTAAAAAAAATTATGAGACCTTAAGCACTGAGTATCCCGTTTTAGCCAACTTTCCCCTATTTATGTTGAATTGGAAGAATTTAATGACCAGGCGGACGCTGCAGTCTGTCTGAGGTATAACTAACAATTTTTCCGTTCATGCCTGTAAGTGAGATGATTTCGTTTTCTCCGGATGAAAATCCTCACTTTTTCCCCGAATTTGAGTAAGCTGGCTCATAAAATAACATATTGTTCTTGGTTTTCCTACCGTTATCTTCCTATCCCAATTTTTTTGAGACATTCAGTGTATCCTTATTTTTATTCTTTGTAATTTTCCGTGGCTAGCAACCTTCCCCTATTTTTAAGGAAAATGATTGCATTTCGCTATGGTGAGCAATTTTCTATAATGGGATCAATGAGGCTGTCATCCAATGAACCGAATTCTCCTTGTATCAATTTGTCCGTGGAACATTGTGATGAGAACACGTTAGACAGAGAATAACTCGAACTTATAAGAGTTTGGACAGCAACGATGGGATTTCCGAGCTGCCACTCATCCCGAATTTGAGAAGTTTCGCAATAACCTGCAGGTATTTAAACTTTCGAAGTCCGATAAAACTTCAGCGAACACTCTTGACCCTAATCGCTCTGATTCGTTCCTATACAGGGTTATTCATTGGGTAATGCGCATACAGTAAGGGTAGATGGAGGACACCAAGGTGCTTCTAGATAACCTATATTTTATGAGTTTATCGTTCTTTATAACCAAGATACAGGGTCATAACTTACTAACCACTCTATACATTTTTGTTATATTTGGTTCGTATGTTCTATTTCCACAGTGGTGACGATTAACATAATAAAAAGAAGTCTTATTCCAGGTCCAGCCTTAAAAAAAGTAGGTTTCGAATCGAAACAACACCCTGTATATCAATATTTCAAAATTTTATCTACAAATTTGGAAAGAGCAGATAAAAATTAGTAAGACTAAATGTTTTTGGTGTTTCCGCATACAACTTTTTTACTTATGGACTTGAGTCAAATCTAGATGTTCCGATAATGAGGTGGCACAAAATTATTTTTTTTCCCAAATTGTACTTTCTCAGCTTCAATCCATGGAATCATCAACTATTTCTTATTCTCCTAATTTCTGGATCCTAACCTTATTGAAAAACGAGAGGACATGTCCGTATTTGGGACAAATTACTATTATCAATGACTAACTTCTACCCTGTATGCGTAAAAAAATTATCATAACATTTGTTCATTTTGCTACATTTGGAAAATATGAAAAAGCGGAAAAAGGCCCATTCCGAAAAAAGCATAACTTCATTTTAAACAAAAATAACGTTGCAACAAATTGTATTAAGTTAAACGAAAATAATAAGACACAAAAAATCTAAACAACATAACTTTAAACAGTTGTTCAAAGTGGCCTCCATTTTGCTCAATACATTTCCGTGCTCTTGAAGTAAGATTTGTAATTGACTTTCTCATCATAGCTTGGTCATTTCTCAGTTCGTCGCATGCGTCCTGAATTCTCCGTTGAAGGTCCTCTCTAGTATTTACTTCAGTTGAATGAACTTTTGATTTTGAAGAACTCCAAACATGGTAATCGAGTGGAATAAAATAAGGAACCCTTGCAGGCCAGTTGTGAGGTCCTCCCCTGCCTATCCAATGATTTGGGAAGTTGTCATTTGAAAACTCTCTCACTATTATTCTGAAATCAGGTGAAGCCCCATCATGTTGAAAGTACATGCTTCCAACATCAACTCCTGCATCATCCAGCAATATGGGTGAAATATGTTGCAGGAACTCCAAATACACTTCACCCGTTAGTAGATGTAGTAGGATATGGGGTCCAATTAATCGGTTGTAGATGACGTCACACCAAACATTAAAGGAGTACCTGATTTGTTAATCTACTTGTTTTATGGCGAACGGGTTTTGTTCGGCCCAAACATGGGAATTCCTAGAATTATTAACACCGTCTCTGGTAAATTGAGCTTCATCGCTAAATAAACTGTATATGATCCTATTATTCTGTAAAACCCATCTACTAATAGCCAATCGAGCAACTCCATCTCCTGCTTGTAGCCTCTGTACTTTCTCTAGATGGTACGGTTGTGGATTATTTTTTCTCAATTTTCGTCAACGAGTAGACTGAAGAACATTACTAATTTTTGGATCATTTTGTACAAGGTTAAGAATATCTTGCTCCAAATCGATATATCGTCTTTCATAACTTTCATTCAGTGATACAGTTGGAAATTTACCGTGTTCTCTAAGGTCACTAAACACATTCGGAAAAGTCCTGTCACTAGGTAGCCGCCGGTCAGGAAATCGCCGTGCATATTCTCTTTGGGCAGTTTTCCCATTACCATCACAAAATTCATAGACATACAACATGTCTGCATATTCATTATTATCAAATTCGTGTGGCATTTTAAGTAAGCAATAACTGTTATCAACAAATAACGCAATAACCCAAGTACAAACTCTAAAGTTATCAACTAACGTCAAAATTGAACTCTGACATCAGCCAACTTGACAATTTCAACAATTTGGGATATCAAACCTAGTATTATTTACTGAATTAAACAATACGTACAGACTACTTGATTTTATTATTATTATCAAGAATGCATCAAGAAAGTCGAAAAATGGTCATGCTCTAGCAAAAAAAATAATTAGACGCGGATAAAGAAAATTATATTTTTTTGATTTTCTGTTATGTTTAACCTTTAAAATGTAGATTTGTTGCAACGTTATTTTTGTTTAAAATAAATTTATGCTTTTTTCGAAATGGGCATTTTTCCTCTTGTTTATATATTTTTTCTCAAATGTAGTGCAATGAACAAATGTTATGATAATTTATTTACGCATACAGGGTGTTTGAAAGTTAATCATTGGTAATCATAATTTTACTTTACTTTACTTTATGCGCCTTTCCCAATGAATATCCCTAAATAAGAATGTTTTTTCGCGATTTGAAATTAATAATGTTTTCGAAAATATATTATCTGCGCATTCGTCAATAATATCAAATATTTGTTTTTTTTCATTATCAGTTCAAGAGAAAACCCATTTCTATTATCAAATGTGTAATAATTAATCATAATAACGATTGAAGGAATGAGAAAAAACATTCATTTTTCCGCAAATATAATTGAATAATTTTAACCATCTCTTGGAAAATCGGTGAGAGGTCGAGAATAGTAAATCTGTTGAAATTGTTATTAATTTTTTTCCAAAAATGTGTTTGGCAAAGAGATATAATGCAAGATTTCATTCATCGAGTTATATTGGATAAGTATATATGACCGTTGGTGGAGACCTTCATTCAGAGGCGGAAAAACTAATGAAAATTTATTTCTACTCTCACAGAATAGCACAGAATAGCAAATGAATGTTGTGAAGGATCTGAAAAATCAATAGGATCATAGTATCCAGAATAACTGGGTTTGATAAGATACCTGGTTTTATCAGTTCTCCTACAACTTGAGCAAATACGTCACCAGATTATTATAATTCCTTTTCTAGTATGAAGACATATGACATACCGGGTGTTCACGGAAGGTGGCTCGCCCCTATAACTTTTTTGTTTTCGGAGATAATAGAATGAAATTCAGAGGATCTGTTGAATGCATGAAACTGCATTCTTTACGAATAACTCAGCTCCATGCAAATTTCGGATTCACCGGAAGTGTCATAAACTTTCGATTTTTAAACGGGACACCTGGTATATTTTCAGTTTTTTTGTCTCTATATGAAATTCGGAATACAACCATGTATCATCCGTTACTGTCTGTAACCGTTTTTATTTTCTTTTCGAAACAAATTTTTATTTCAGATGGCTATGGATACGTTCAAATAAAGAATTTCAGTTCAAAAATGTTTGTATAAATACAACTTCACTGTTTTCGATCGAAATGTTTGCTATGTGTCGTTTTATTTTAAAAATTTTATTACAATTTTTTTTCCAAATGGCAACATGGTGACTCGTTGGGTTAGAAAAAAAACCATTTTATTATGATTAATTTGATACCGCACTCTATTAGGTTGAGAAAACTCTCGATCAAAAACTGAAAATACCATAACGCTAGAACTTTTCAAAAATGAAGCACCCGTTGATAATGAAATAATTTTTTTGGAACTACCTATTAACATATCTTTGGGATTCCGGATGTTCAAAGTGACCTCCATCTTGTTGCTGACAAAGGTGAACTTTTCTTATTGTTGCTCTCACAACGTTTCTCAACTGTCTTGGTGTGATTCTATGAATAGCTGCCCTTACTTTGTCCTCTAGTTCATGTCGTGTTGCAGGAAGTACATCATGAACCCCGTTTTCGATAGATCTCCATGAAAAAAAATCTAGAGGCGTGAGGTCGGGTGACCTGAAAAGTTTTTAGAAAGGAATAAATAAAGATATAAATTGAAAACAACCCTATTTTATCTCGCCGGCCACCTATCTGGACCAATATTTCCAATCCAGATTTCGTTGTATGTTTCATGCAGATATTCCGTAAGTGCCCTCAGGTTGTGTGGTGGAGCACCATCTTGTTGATAAAATGATCCAAATCGATTCATTAATGGAACTTCGTCCAAGAAATGCTCAATTTCCTGCGTGAGGAAACTTATATATCTAGCCCCTGTCAGGACACCGTCAAAAATTATAGGGCTTCAAATTCTGTACCCTTAAATTCCAACCCAACAATTGAAACCAAACTGTTCTTGAAAATTTCCTTCCTCCATCAAGTGTGAATTTGCATCGGACCAATATCGCTTACTATTTCTGTTGAAATGTCCAAAATTAGTGAAAAGGCTTTCGTCAGTATACAGAATTTTATATGGAGATGTCCAAATATTTTCCAAAGAACCAATTGCATAACTCAAGTCTCCTTGCATTATCGTTTTGGTACAGGTGCTGGTGTAGTTGATATTCTAATGAATGATATTCATGTTTTTTCAAAATTAGCTGCATAAGACTTCGAAATGTCACATTCTCTTGCGATCTCCCTGAGTGACGTACAAATATTTACCTGAACGTATGCCAACTACATCTATTTCTTTTTCTTCTCTCACAACAATCGAATCGTTCCCATCATTATCAGGCTCATTTCACATTTTTTGAACCAGTTTTGGAAAAAAGCGCCGTGTCGGGTGACGCCGATCAGGAATCTCTGTGCGTAGAGACGTGCAGCATCGGTTGAATTATGCCTACACTCTCCAAAAACTAACAGCATATCAACTTCTTCAGTTCTTGTATAAATATTATTATTTTCTATTATTTTCAAACAATGAGGTACACAATAACTACCTAATTGACTTTGTAGAAGAGATGTAAAATAATATGTCGACAGGTCAATTTTTACCGCAACAATTTAAGGATTTTGTTCAAGTTGTGTTGGTCACAGGCTACTCGATAATTTTAAATCTTATTTTAATCACAATAAGATTCTTCATTCAACGAAAGTTCTGAAGTTATATTTTCAGTTTTTTATCGAAAGTTATCTTACAACCTAATAGAGTGTGGTATCAAATTAATCGCAATAAAATAATCTTTTTGTCTAACCAAACGAGCCACCATGTTTCCATTTGAAAAAAATTAAAATCAAACGTCACATAGCTGAAACATTTTGATCGAAAACAGTAAAGTTGTATTTTTACAAACATTTTTGGACTGAATTTAGTTATTTGAACGTATCCATAGCCCTCTAGAATCAAAATTTATTTCCAAAAAGAAATGGTTACCAACAGAAACAAATGATACATGGTTGTATTCTATATGTCATATGAAGACAAAAAAACTGAAAATATACCAGGTGTCTCAACAAAAATCGAAAGTTTATGTCACTTCCGGTGAATCCGGAATTTGAATGAAGTCGAGTTACTTGTCAAAAAATGCAGTTTCATGCATTAAACAGATACTCCAAATTTCATTCTATTATCTCCGAAAACAAAAAAGTTATAGGGGCGAGCCACCTTCCGTGGACACCCGGTAAAAATGTAGTATATAAAAATATTTTAAGATGATATCTCAAATAGTTCATATGAATAGACGCCGGAATATATGGTGATCTACCCTTGGAGTTGTGACAAGATAAGCAGTTGGGTTGTCTTCCCAAAACTATGTTGAAAAGGCTTTTATTAGTTTTGTTGATAGCAGAATTTGCCAGTTTGAATTTTCAGTAATTCAATACCCAATCACACTATAATATATTCATTTGGATATCTTTTGTTAGTGATTTTTTATAATTGAGTTTGGGATGTAATGAACGCGAGTGTTTAAGTAAATATTTTGAGGCAAAACTTTGAAATTGATTCATTTCTTCTGGAGAACTCAAACGTTCTCTCATTCCTCATTGAATATACGATAAAAAATCCGAAGTATTTGGTGGAAAGTAATACGAAATAGATTCAGAGAAAGATAAAGAAGTCTGGTTAGGCAAAAGTGCTCCTCATTACTGGGGTCGTTGAGCCGTTCATTTCTGGGATGGATTTGATTTGGCAAAAGCACTCATCAGGTATTCTGCAGTGTCAGCGGAGTTTTCGCAGTAATGCACTGATAGGAACGTTCTTCCATCATTAATGAATAAGTCTATTCGAGTATGATTTGTTGAATATAACTGTCATTTCCTCGTTTTTTATAAATCGAGTAAACTGTAACCTTGTCATTTGTAATTCTGCCATTGATAAATAACGAATCATTTGTTGCATGCTAACATTTTCAATATCAACTTCATTATTTTGCTAAAATAATATATATTTTGTCACGAATTTATTCGTTATTGCCGAACTTCCAGAAATGGTTCCATTGGATATTCATTCATTGTTGATATTAGGTGATCGCTATTCGGCAGGAATGAATTATTTCACTAGGTGTTGTAACATCATACTGCGAATGACGAGTTCGACGATCCCTCTCCCGCCATCATTATAAATTACTGCACTAATCGGACTTAGATCTCAGATGTAGTTCCAGCGTGTGTGAATCAGTTGCAGTTGATGTGTATACCTTAGTGCAACGCATTATTGAAAAAAAACCTGCTTGTGCAATTGAAGTATTCATGGGATCTGAACCCATGAGGTGGGGATCAGTTTTATTCGGAGTGTAAATGAGTGTTAACTCATATGTATTGCAGAGGGAATGCAAGTGAGATCCAACCCATAGGTCGTTTTTGAAAAATTATTCGAAATACAAATGTATAGTTATTGTTCGAATAGATTAGAAATCGCAACAGAGTGAGATTGTCTGTATGGTAACACAGATGACTCCTTAATTCACACCATATCGGGTGTCCCCGTAGTTATTAAGCGACCAGAATATGAAAAAAAAATGCTTGTGGTATATTTCGAAATAGTAAATCTGAGTACCGACAAAAAATTAACATCATTAGAATATAAAAACAATTTCCAATCCAGAATACCATCATAAAAATCTATATATAATAAAAAAATACCTTGTACGAAACAATTACCCAATATCATTAGTTGAAAAAATATGAAACATAAATCAGAACACTGAAAAAACTGATAGCATGAAAAAATTAAAACAATATCATATGTAAAAAATATTTCACAAAGCCCTGAAGCACTTCTGAAAGAGAAACAATCACAAATAGGTTGAAAATGAGAACTTTTAATAATTTATTTCCACACCGAAAAAAAAAACAAAACCCTCTAAGACATTTCATCAAATGTGGTATACCAAATTAAGTATGACAACTTCCCAAAATGCAATGTAGGACAAACAAAACGTTATTTGACAACAAGGTTAGCTGAACATGAAAAAGAAACAAAAAAACTGAACATTTACAACCCTACTGATTGAGCTGTCACAATTTCAATTTTGCGACACCCACCGTTCTCGATACACATTATCATAATCCAAAAGACTTCTCAGTGAAATGATTCATATCATTCACACAAAACAGGGTTAATAATAAAGGCGATAATGAATGGTTTAAACACAGCATTTTTCAATTTGCTTGGTCAGATTCCGATTCAATCATACATTCATATCTATAGTGTTTTTTACCTTTTTCCTTCTATCAATTCTGAAAAAACACCTGCACTCGTATCACCTACGGTTTTCTCATTTTATTATCAGTATTCTATATTTATTAGTTGTATGTATTGAGTTCGTCCAGATGTCTCCAACGCTATAAACGTATATGAGTTACTCTGCTATATAGTGTTACTCAAAACAGCTAAGAGGTGGTGGAAGTTTTTGAAACCTAAGTCGAAAGTGAAAACCTCATCTGTGCACCTTGGAAATATCATTTAAGATGTCCAAAATAAATAAACTTGAAATAACCACCATAGTTGAGGAATCCATCAATGAATTCTTTCTTGATAAAAATGTCATTAGTCAAATCACAAAAAGATATCAAAAAGATTAGAGGAAAAAATAAGTAAACTTGAAGAAGAGGTAAAAACTCAAGGCAACTGAATCTATATATTGGAACGGAAAGTTGATAGATTCCAGGAAGAAATAGATAGAATTCACCAGCGAGGCAAAATAAATAACATCTTCATATACGGGATGGCTGAAGAAAATGCGAAAGAAGGTCGTGGATATAATAAATTCCAAAACAAGCATGTCATTGAATGAAAATGGTATACTAGCTGCATATAGAGTTGGACAACGCCAGGAAAACCACAATAAACCACGACCTGCGATAATGAAGTTGGCTCAGCTCCAGCAAAGGCTGAAATTTTCAAATTCGCAAATGAATCCGGAGGTTCAAATATATATTTGAATGAAGACCTAACGAAGGTTAAAAGATCCCAACTGCAAGAAGCGAAATTTTTTTTTGGAGTGAAAAATGCATGGTCTTACAATGGACAAATATATAGCTCAAAAAATGGAAAGAACACCAAGCTCTCATGCAAGGCTGATGTAACAAATTATACAAACAATTGATATATTATACATACTGATTCTTGAAATTTCAATTTATTTAGTTGTTCCTTCTTTCTTTTCTCTTAGCAAAAAATATATAATTGTTGAATTGATATAGGCAGAGCAATACAATACAATACTAGTACCCATCATTCAATTTTCTGCAAGAAAAGAGATCGAATCGATATTGTGATTATCTCATTTTTTTTTGTATTCTTCAATACTCTTAAATCTCAATCTTCATTCCTCTTATGTTTTTCTTGTCTTTTCTTTCACCTATTTCCATACTCATACCCACCTAGTATCATACATATTCACAAATTATTATCATTTTGAACGATATTGAACACTACGAGGAGAGATTTTGTGTGAGAGCTTGAAAGACAATTTGGCAAATTTTAGTAGTGAATATTTTTTAAATATATCCCGATATCAGGAACTCTAGGAATAATATGGACAAGTTTCTTCTGTATATTGAATCGGTTAATGTGGATATAATAATATTATATGAAACTTGGTTGATTGAGGATATCCAGATTTTTTCCATTCCTGATTTTGATATGTTTCACAATGATTCTCGATTCAATCAGAATGATGGTTCCATGGTTCATATTAGGAAGAACATGAACTTCTGTTCTTCTATTGAACATCTAAGCGATATTAACTCATTGAAAATATCACTCCCAGTAGGTATTAAATCATTGCTTATTACTGCTCCTTATCGTCCTCCATGATCAAATCTGGACAGACACCTTACCAAAATGAATCACTTTTTTCTAATCAACCAGAGGCGGACGTGAAAATATTCATGGGAGATATAAATACTAATATAATGAATGCATCATATAATTGACTAAATAATTATATATGCATTATGGCTGAACTAGGTTCATTCATCGATAAATCAACTGGAGAAACAAGTAGATCTGTCAGCATAATGGACCACGCTTATATCAATATTTCCGGAGACCTAAACAGCATTCAGATCAACTCTTATATTTTCAAATGCGATTTAACTGATCATTACATTGTTATTATTATCCATCAAACTCGAGGATGAGGTGAGAGCATCTGAAAGGTGCTCTGAAACCATATACAGTGTTAATTATAAAAAACTCCAGAAATCACTTGAAAAAGAAACTTGGGAATCAACTTAACAATCCAATGATCCAGAAGTTGCATACAATGACTCCATAGGCAAACTGATGAATCATATTGACATTTGCACAGTGGTATGAAAGGAACACATTAAAACTACAAAACTAAAGATATGGATGACAAATGGCCTTCTCGTTTCTATACATCATAGGGATAAACTAAAACGAAATCTATTGAATGAGTACTCCGTAGAAAAAAACAATGAATCTAATAGAAATTTCTATCCGAGGAACCAAAAATAACTTTTATACCAACAAAATATCAGTGCCAAAAAATTACATGAAAAAAATTTGGCAAAATATAAACAAAATAACAAATAGTTATAGAAGACAAAAATCAAATGAATATGACATCGAAGGATGAAATGGCAACAAAATATCAGTAGACGAAGAAAAAGCTAATTACTTCAATAAGTTCTTTGTTGAGATAGGGGAAGAAAGCTACGAAAGTATAACCATTTCGATATACCTCCACCCAGTAATAGAAAATGAAGTATTCGGTATTATATCTAGTCTCAAAAATAGTACTTCAACTGAACCTGATAAGATCTCTGTAACCCAGATGAGAAAATTACACATCACTTTCTTTGAACCCATTTGCCATTTTCTAAATTTAATATTTAGTAGTGGAAAGATACCAAAATCATTCAAAGAATCACGTCACCGATTTTCAAATTTGGTGACAAAAAACTGGTAACGAACTATTGACCCATAACTATCATCAGTATTTTCCAAAAATTTTCGAGAAATGTATCAAGAAAAGATTACTCAACTTCTGTAACACTTATAACATTTTCTCCGGATCACAATACGGTTCTTTAGAAAGAAGGTCAACCGAAAAAGCAGTCTTTGAAGTAGTCAACAAAATCAATGATTGTTTCCAGAATCTGGAAAAATGTATAACGGTATTTTTGGACCTTGCCAAGGCATTCGATACAGTGGATCACAATAAAGTCCTCCAAAGTTTGTCTGACATAGGTATAAGGGGTGTTGCCATGGACATTTTGAGGGATAACTTGACAAATAGAGCACAGACTGTCGAAGTGAACAATTCACTCAGTAACCCACTCGGTAACACACTACCAGTCACAGGGCACTGTTTTAGGACCTATTCTATTTCTTGTATACATCAAAAATATATTCAAGATATCAGATTTCAGTGGCGAAATAACATCATATACCGTGATCAGACTGCGTAAATTGATATATAAATTATTTCAACTCAGAAATATACTCAATAAGAAACTGATAATGACAGTGTATAGTGCCTTGGCTGAGTTCATAATACGTTACTGCTTAATAGTATCATGGGAAGGGTTTCAAGTCTCCATTATACAATTTAGGAGTGATCCAGAACACTTTGCTAGGAATTTGAATGAAAAAAGTCGGCGGTATTCCACTCAGACGTTATATCAGGAAACTGGATTATTGAGTGGAAGGCAACTTTATACCTATAAATGTTTGCTTTCGACTGCCAGCTCCCCAATCACATTTGTACAAGATACATATAACACTCACATATGCGTCAAGCGGTAAAATTTCCTATTTGCAGGCTTACGCACAACCAAAACTTGTACCCAAATCTTACAACGTTTCACCTACCTCGTTGAGAGGCATGAAAAATGAATCCAAATCCAAACTAGAATTGAGAAATTATTTCACAAATAATTGTGGAATCCTAGAAGTGATACTAGAAAGATGATATATCTATCTTTCAGAGCCCATCTCATATTTCTTCCTCCTCTTTCTATCTCTCTCCTTCTTGCTCCCTTTCCTCTCTCTCTCCCTCTTTCTCTCTCTCTCTCCATTAGATAATTAGCTCTTATTATGTGAGGTCAGGAATACTATTCTCATTTGCTGGCTACAACGCAAGCACTGCTAAACTAAATAGTATTCCAGTAATCATTAAACCAGATCTCACTGTTTTACTTTGACTTTCAGTGACTCAATGAGTCAGATTGTGATATAAAAATATATTTTTCAAATTACTTCTTGTAACCCATATGTAACATGTAATTCTGAATGATTAAACTCACTTAAACTTACTTATGTGTTATTGTTTCCTCGTTCGATGTATCCAACAATGTTTGTATTTGAAATTATGTTGAGGTATTAAACACACAGAAATACTAACTTTGGGTAAGTCCTCCCAAATTTTCAAACTCTCATCCTCGTCAATGTATAACAGACCGTGGCAAGTAATACAAACAAACTCCATTGTTACATAGCCCTGATGATGAATTAAATGTAATTCGAAACGTTGGCAATAAGAACAATAGTATTTATCCGAATTCATTGACCCAACCAAACCCCTAGAGAAGTAGGTACCGACTGAATTTATGTAAGAGGATCCTTGTCGGTACCTGATTATTTTTTTCAATAAAATTTTGTGTAATTCATTGTTAAGATTTCTTTCTGCAAATAGATAATTGGTCAGAAAAGTCTTTTTGAATTCTAAGGAATTCATAGTCTGACCTGACTCTGTGGTCACCCCAACTTTTACGTATAGAACACCTACCCGGTACTTTATACGTTCGCTAAATTGGAGAATAAATCCTGCTTTCTATTCGTTTTTAAAGTATTATTTCTCCTATATCAATGACATATATCACCATAAAAATATATTTGACAACAACTACTGAATTTCCCATACAGGGTGATAAGGATATAAAAACATGTAAATCACACAATCCAGCACATCCTCCCACCTTGAGGAGAAAAAATTTCAATTCTTCTCGGAATTATATCTTGCTGGACACTTGACTATCCTACCACTCCTTGTCGTTTTATTTGATTTTTCTGGGACACATTCTTCACTATTATTTTTCTTTGATACTTCCTCCAATATGTGACCATCTTCTTCATCAACTTCCAGAGGGTATATCTTTTGAATTGTTCTCAATAAAAATCCTGATGCAGTTTTCAGACGTACCAGACGTACCTCACTGTCCTTTCCAGGAAACAATTCAACAATTCGTGCTAATGGCCAATCAATTCGGTTCTTTTTGTCATTTTCTATCAGTACCACATCACCTATTTTCACTTTCTCCGAGCACAGTTTATTCCGTTTCATCGACAATTGGGATAAATACTCGATACGAAACCTTTTTCTAAGGTCTTTTTTCAGTTTTTGTCGATACCGATACCTCCTGAAATAGTTTGCTCCAATTTGATCCAAATCTGGAACTCCGACCTCCTTCATGTCCATTAGAAACATTGCTGGTGTTAATGCTACCAACTCATTATCATTATCGGGTAAATACGTTAGTGGCCTCGAATTTATAACTGCTTCATAGTCACACAATATTGTAGACAAATCCTCTAGATTGAGAGCTGCCCTTCCAAGAACTTTACGAAGTAGTTGTTCGACCATTCGAATCAACCTCTCCCACCATCCTCCCCACCAAGGAGACTGAGGAGGACTGAACTTCCATCTGATTTTTTCTACTGAACTGAATTCACCAATTTTCTCCCAATCTAATGTTGCTAACGTATTTTGTTATCCAACAAAATTTGTTCCATTATCACTATACATGACTAGGGGCCTTCCACGTCTTGAGATGAATTTTCGAAGAGCTTGGATGAAGGATTCTGTAGATAATGATGTCACAACTTCTAAGTGTGAAGCTCTATACACAGCGCATGTGAAAATGCTCACCCAAACTTTTTCTTGAGTTCTCAGATACAATGGACCGAATAAATCAACTCCGCAGATTTCAAATACAGCTGCATCTTTTACTCTATCTCTCGGAAGTGGTGGTGAAGGAGTCTTCAAATTTTTGGCAATATTCTTCTGACAAATGATACATTTGGAAATCACTTTTCTGATAGTTTTCCGACCGCCTAGAATCCAGAAGTTTTCACGTAACATATTCAATGAACCTTGAATTCCAACATGACAATTCCTGATGTGTTGATCATAAATGATTCTGAACACCACTGGATGATCGGATGGAAGAAGTGCAGGAAATCGAAAATTTGTTGTATCTTCCCTTTCGGATGCCTTTGTCTTCAGTCTCAAAATATCATATTCATCCTTAAATGGATACAAACTCGAAAATCTCTCATCGTCTACACCTCTGAAACACTCTTTCTGAATCAGCCATAAGACCTTTCGTTCTGCTTCTTCTATTTCCCCCGTACACAAATTTCCATTTCTTCTGTTATCTTTGTGTGTTACATTGAAGCAAAACCGTTTCATCCATGCAATAAGTATCAAATTTTTTTCTGATATTTTGAAAAATACCAATAGTACCAAGAAAAGTCTATTCTGGCAGAAAACAAGTTACCGTTCATTCTTTTCTCTTCCAAGACAGATTCTTTATCCACTATATATTCTTGTTTTGGCCAATTCCTACTATATAACCCAGCCGGACCCTCCCACCATTTTGAAGTGATCAGATGAGAGATAGAACAACCTCTCGATGGCAAATCAGCAGGGTTGATTAGACCTGGTACATGGTTCCACGAATCGACACTGGTAAACTTTCTCATTTCCTGTATTCGATTCCAAACAAATGGCTCCCATACTTCTGTTTGTTTGATCCATGCCAGCACTGTAGTAGAATCGGTCCAACAAAATATAGATATATTTTGATTTTCGAAATTTTTCAAAACTGACATTAAAAGCCGAACACCAATCGTAGCAGCAAGGAGTTCAAGCCGAGGAATGGTAATTTTTCTCAAAGGTGATATTCTACTTTTGGCTTGTATAAGTTGAACAGAAACACCCTGACTATATTCAGCTCGCAGGGAAATTACACAAGCGTATGAATTTTGACTTGCGTCACAAAACAAATGTAAGCTCCAGTTAGTAATATCGTTTTCTGAAACTTTTAATAACCATCTAGGTATTTTCAAATTTGTTAACTGATTCACCGTTCTCAGCCAATTCAAAAAACTTTCTCTGATATCTGTGGGTACCTCCGTATCCCATCCAATTTTCAATTGCCATGTTTTCTGAAGGAGCATTTTTGGAAGGAGAAGTACTGGTGATGCAAACCCAATTGGATCAAAAATACGATTAGCTACAGATAGAATTGTTCTCTTCGTTATATTCTCTGTGGAAATATTCCGCAGTCCATCTAAATTCAATTCTATTGTATCTGCCGTACGATTCCAAATCATTCCCAAAACAGGTGTCATATATATCTCATCTCCATTCAGTAAAATTGTATGTTCCCATCCTCTAAGTTCGAATTTGGCTTCTTCCAATGCATGTGTCGATTGCTTCATGAATTCTTGTAGTTCTGTTGCATTGTCCACGCTGGCTACACAATTGTCCACATAAAAGCTCCGTATTAATTCATCTATATAATAAAGGAAGTAACTTGAGTACCCAGTATATATCTTCTCTCGAGGGTCTTCAAATGATATTTAAGAACAGCACCCAATAAAAATGGACTACATGACACTCCAAAAACTACTCTTGCATGACGATACATTTTCAAATGTTTATTCCCATCGTACCATAAAAATCGAAGATAATTTCTATCATTTTCTTTCAAACCAATCTGCAAAAATGCTCTTCGAATATCTGAAACTACACCAATTCTCGACATTCTGAACCGATTCAAATTAGAAGGGATGAGTTCTATCAAATTCAAACCCTTTTTGAGACATTGGTTCAAAGAGGGTTGGTCTTTGTTTATTTTGGCCGATACATCAAAAACTGGTCTCAATTTCGTCGTTGAGCTATTTAATTTGATGACATGATGATGCGGTAGATAATGGACTCCAAATTCAATTTCTGTGTCTGATACTTCTTCGATAACCCCTTCTTTTAGCCATTCTTCGAAAACTTGGTCGTATTCTTGTTGATATCCATCCTTGTCCAATTTTTTCCATAAATTTTCCTGTCAAGACTTCGCTAGATGATGATTATTTGGTAAAGGTGGATGTCCTTCAATCCATGGTAAACTCACTTCATATCTTCCTTCTTTGTCTCTTACTGAAGTTTCCAAAAAATAACTCATTACCGCTTCAGCATTTTCTTTTTTATTTTTCTCCACAACCGGATCAATGATTCCCAAGATTCCCATGTCCCACAGATCAGCTAAGGGTATGTTTTTCGAAAAAAGGGTAGTGACAATCATGGTAGCTGATTTGGAAATATATCTAGAAGAGAATGAAACTTTTCCCATAACAGTCCAACCAAGTGAAGTTTCGACGGCTACTAGACCACATTGAAGATCTAGTTTTCGTTCAGTTAGAAGCTTTTCTGCGATATCAGCCCCTATCAATACTTCGATAGGACCATCTTGTCTGTCAGTTATTGTAATTCCAAGACTTTTTAATTCAGATATCCATGGACCTTCTTTGATTGAAATCACATTGTTGCAAATGACAGGTTGATCGAAAGCTTCAAACTGACAAGAATAGTCATTGGTTGTATTACTCAATCTGATTCTATAACAATTATGAGTAGTATTTTCAGTTTGAGTTCCACCGAATAGAGAGTGTATCATTGTTTCTTGTTTTATGGATTCATAGCCCATTTCTTCTGCAGGAATTCGATTGATATACGATCTCTGCGAGCCTGAGTCAATCAAAACTCTGATATTTCGAGATTTCCCTATCCCATCTAACTGAACAACCAGAGTTTGCAGGAATACATCCTGATAAGTATTATTCGATAGGATTTCCACTGCAGTTAATTCACTAGCCACACTCAATGACTGTTGTGACTGTTCATTTTCTTTGGTAGATTCGTTTTTCCAGCAAAGTATCGTGACGACCCTTACATTCTTTACATTCAACCTTCACTCCACATCGGCGAGATATATGCCCAAATTTCATGCATCGATGACAAGATCCTTAGGAAGACAACATTGATTTCTTATCGGATAACTTCGTTTTTGCTTTTTCACAATTTTCATTCTTATGTTCTCCTTTGCAAGAAACACATTTCGAAACTCGTTCGTGATTAACTAACCCCATTGCTGTTGGTACTCTCTCTTCCTTATGGAAATATCTCCTTTTATTGTTCGGACAATCAAAACCAGATACAACTAGGTTAATTCTCTCTTTGTTTTCCACTTCTCTCCTAAGGAATTCCATCATATGTTCTAAACGACATTCAGAATGGAAACCAGAGGAGTAAGATGGATTTCTCTGCCAAGCACGAATAATTTCTTCTGGTAAGCATGATTCTACGAGTGGAAATAATATAGCTGCACATTTCTCTTTGGTAATTTCCAAAGTTTCCAAAGCTCGCAATGGTGCTTCAAGTTCATCAAGAAGAATACTCAATTGGTTTTTACTGTTCATGTTATTCAATACCAATTTCAAAAGTTCACGAATATAGAACTCAACCAGCATATCATCACTTCCAAATCTTGATTTCAGGCTCTCAATTGCTTTCGAATAATTTTCAGCTGTTGGTGGGTAGCTTTCGAGAAGTTGTCGAGCTCGGGATCGCGGCAAAGTGGCTTGAAACAAATATTGAAATTTATCTTCGTTTCTAATTGATTCGTTCTCATCTATTCTCATACCAAGTTTTTGTTGAGAATTACTTTAAGAATTTTGCGTTGTATGACATGTATAAGTGAACATTGAATAAGTGCAACAAACTTCAAGGGGTGATTCTGCATTGAAAAATAATGACAGTTTGCTATATGATTTTTGTCCGCAATTGCTTCGTTTTCCAAGATACGGGGTGTTGAGTTTTTCTTAAAAACTGACTATTCATTTATTGCTCTGAAACCGGTCGAAATATGCAAATTAAATTTGATAATTTTCGATTGCGCATTTTTTGACATGCAATTAAGAATTATATATTCATCATTGGCGCGCATACGGGTAATGATCTCAAAATAAATAAAATGGTACGACACTGAGATATTTTGAATGGAGAATCATTTTTGAATTTTCCGTTCAATTTGTGATAAAAAATCTCCCATGCTTTTCTTCCGTATGTGGCGCCGTTTTGATGCAAAAAAATAAAACATCGCAACGCGTATTTTTCATTTCATTCATACATTATCAAGAACTATCTAATACAATAACGTTCAACCAGAACAATAACAGAAAATAACAATAATGAATGAAAAGGCGCAAAGCTATAACAAATGTTCAAAATGACCTCCCTCAGACGTGATACAAGATTCAACTCTTCGCCTCATTGATTGTCGTATTCGCGCAAATATTCCTGGTGTATTTTTTATTGTCTCACAGCCGGCTATAATTCGACTCCTCAGGTCTTCAACGGGACTGCAATGAACTTATGACTTAAGAAAACCACAAATGCAAAAATCTAGAGGATTTAAATTCGGAGATCGAGCAGGCCAATGTTCCGTACCTCCCCACCTATCCAATGATTTGGATAAACTGTATAGTGTGAGTGATTTCGTACAATAATGCTAAAATAGACTGGTGCACCATCATGCATAAACCAGAAGTGTTGTCTCAGCTGTAGAGGAATTTCTTCAAGAAGAACAGGTAACTCTTCCAGTAGGAAATTAAGGTGAGAGTCACCTGTTATTCGTTGTAGGAGGAAATATGGACCGATTAAATGATCATCAAGTACCCCAAGCCATACATTTACTGAAAACTGATGCTGAAAATGAGCTTCAAAGAATCCATATGGATTTTCCTCAGCTCAGAGGTGATTGTTATGGAAATTTCGTATACACTGTCGACCAAAATCAGCCTCGTCAGTAAACAAAACGCCATTGAAAAAATTAGGAATTTGAGCGATGTGATGAAGAATCCAATGGCAAAAAACTAGGCGCGGAAAAAAGTCTCTAGAGCTTGCACACGTTGGATATGAAACGGATACAATTGCTGTTCTTTAATAATTTTAAATACAGTAAAGTTTCTTATATTCAGGATGTTGGCAATTTCTCGAGTATTTGTTTCAAATGACTCCGCAATTAACTCGAGAACTGCTTCTTCTAATTGCACAGTTCGTACTTCTCGAGGGCGTCCGCAGTCAGCCTTTTTTTCTAAAATGTACGATTTTTGGGCAAAAGTTGTTGAAGACGAGCAAATATTGTGTGATGGGGTACCCTACGTCCTGGATACAACCCAGCATACAATCGTCAAGCTTGCTGACCATTTCCATTACTTCGACCATAGACAAAATGCATGTCTGACAATTCCGCATTTGTATAATTTTGCATTCTTTTCGATAAAAGAAAAATTAATTACTTATTACCATTGATGTCAAACCAAACTCAAATCATGAGAATGAAGAAACGCTAATTTGACCCTTCGTTGAAATATTCGTATTTAACAGAATGCTGACAGTAGCCTACTAGCATCGCTACTAGATGATGTATTCAAGTAATGACAAATATGCGTTAAGATGTTTAATTTTTTTGCATAAAAACGGCGCCACATACGGAAGAAAAGCATGGGAGATTTTTTGTCACGAATTGAACGAGGAATTGAAAAATGATTTTTATTCGAAATATCTCAGTGGCGTACCATTTATTTTTGGAAAAATTGCGAACATTACCCGTATGCGTGCCAATGACGAACATAAAATTCTGAATTGCATGTCAAAAAATGCGCAATAACTATCTCTTGGAACTCACCAGATTTCATTCGCATATCTCGACCGCTTTCGGAGCAATGAATGAATAGTCAGTTTTCAAGAAAAACTTCAACATCCCGTATCTCGGAAAACAAAGCATTGTCGGACAAAAGTTATATAGCAAACTGTCATTATTTTCTCATGCAGAATCACTCCCTGAAGTTTGTCGCACTTATTCACTAACACCCTGTATATCATCTGAGTGCCATATCGTAAATGACTTCGTACCAAAGAATTATAGAGGTTTTGAAGTATTGATAGGATGGGTGCTTTTCTTAGGAATACTTTTTTCATAAATCACACTTTGTCATTTGTTTACGATGTATTTCATGTGCAAGTCTCACTTCAAGGACCAATTCAAATATATATTTAGTGTTTCATATGGATTGAAAGATTGAAGGACCAGCATAACATATGTGAAAAATTAATGTTAAAGGTAACGTTCAGAAAAAAACAACTTGCAGGAATAAACTCCAGAGTATTTTGCCCAACAACAAGTTAAAAAATTTTCAAACATTTTCCAAAACGGAATTACAGAAGGCGCTGACAACAATCAATTCAGGCAAATAGAAAGATGAAATGACAGAGTATCTAACAATTTAACATCTAGAATACATTGAATACCACGAAAAATATAATGACTTGGTCGAAAAATTATACTTGAAACAAAAATCGTTGTTCCTGAACTCTAGCGGTTCATATGATTTAAATATGGCATACGGAAGTCCGAAAAGGTAGAAAGCTAGGGGAATGAAATGTCAGCTCATAAAATGATTGTTGGGCTGCCAAATAACAAGAAACTCATGGAAAATAAGTGTATTTTCAACAAAAGAGGATGGAGTGGACCAAGAAAGCTTATTAGTGGAAGGTTTTCAAAAAGAATGCTACGAAAATGTTTATGTATCTGTAATCAACAGTAAAAATGGTGGTATTACATACAATACAGAAGTAAAATTGAAAGATTCCACAACTATATATGCATACTTTTGGTGGGTTATTTGAAATCAGTTGGTGTATATCAAGGTACGAGAGGGTTTGAAATGAGAAGGACTGAAAAGATATGTATGCTAAAAATCATCAAATTCTTGGAATGTGTGATTTGAAGCTTTGAGGAATGTGGCAAGAAACGGTTCATATAGGAATGGAAAAATTTGGCTGTTGCTATGTGTGTGCTATATAATAACTGCCGAGGAAGAAGAATTGAAGTACTTTCCAGATGCTACTGACTTGAGAGCAATTATCACTTATAATACCACAAGAGCTTCAAAATTATCGGGTATTTCCCGATAGGTTCGTTGCAAACAAATTAAGGAGTCAAGTTTTTCAGGTTAAAAAATCACGAGCGCGAAGCGCGAGTGATTTTTCCTGAAAAACTTGACGACTTTATTTGTTTGCAGGGAACCTTGAGGGAAATGCCAGATAATTTTGAAGCTCGTGTGGTATTCGGGGATTATTTTTCCGTCCCAAAAAGTAGTAAATTGGTTCCAAACTGTTTTTTGCCTTCTCCGTATTAATGGGAACATTTCCTTTGACTTTTTTATCGATGGTGGACAGAGAACAAACTCCAAATCGACTCATTTTCATGCAAAATCTCCAATTGTCACAATTGAATTCAACCTGTCAGTTTGAAGTGTGGTTAATTTGACTGGATCATGTTTTGTTTTTTATATATAGCAACTACCAGAGAAAATTTTCAAAAAATTATCAGTATAATACCATGTAGGTTGTACCACGTGACGTCGAATGGTGCAATTCTATTGGTCGATATTTGGGTCGGAAAAATAATCAATTGTATTCTTTATGTCGGATTGTACAGAAGTAAAAACACCATCGGAAGTGGAATTCTAACTGGACACTACTTTGAAACAAATCGCGAGGAATTTGATAAGCAGCGAAAACGACTTCGGAATATAAGAAGAAAACTGAGAATTTGCCTTTAACTTACTATGAACACGGAGAAGCATATGATTCAGATAGAACTTCAGGTTCAAACTGAGCTGACGCAAAATTGGCCGTAAGGGGGAAAGTGTAACAATATTTTTTCTAAGCATATATCAGATTTGCTTGAAAAACCATTGCGACACATAAACCAGGAGTAATCCAAAAAGTGTTCGATGATTAGAAATATAAATTGGGGAGAAGTGTTGAAATCAATGATATTTTCCTGTTGTAGCCTCACTATTTTTCCATTGTATTTTTTTTCTAAATCTGCTAATTGTGTCAGATAGAATTGTCATTGATTCAAACTGAATGATTCTTCAATCAATCATTTATATCGAGTATTATATATTCAAGAAATATGCCGTAGGAGCATGGGAAATAAACACTTACAAAATATCCAAATTTTTTGTTAGATTCGCAGGAATATCTGTGATGTGAGGACCACTACAGCGGCACTTGGGCACGAGCTCTCCCAAATCATCACAAATGCAGTGCTTCACAAGTTCTGGGTATCGCTGTGACGTACAACCGGAAAGGTTCACCATCGATGAAATGGTATTGATGCTCGTATTCATCCATATCAATAACAACCTGCAATCAAAATAATGAAGTGAATTCCCGTGTTCTGGGGGATTATGACAATAGCAGATGTAATTAGGAGTGAATTAGTATATCGATTTGATTCATTATAAATGTTTGTGGTAATAGCATCAGATCAGATATTCGAACATACATTCCATAACAATCCGTGTGGGACCATATTTATGTACGCAAGTGCAGTTTTATATTTCGCCGATATATGGATAAATAGTAGGAAAAAATTGTCTATATTTGTTCAGTTCTGTGCTGAACAGTCGTAAATTTCAATAGAACTTTTTTCTTCACGTCAAAATTATATGTCCAATTTGACTTATCTTTGACATCAACTCCACACTAACAAAATACAAATACAGGGTCATCAATCAATGAATGAATCAATTATATGAATGAATGAATCAATTATACGCGGATAAAGATCCGACAATATTTGGCCGACTCCTAAAATGGACCAGCAATTTTCAACGTATGTAGACCAGCGTGCTACTATACTGGTGTGAAATTGAAGTATTGCTCGAAATATCCATGATAATAGTATATTACGTATCATGTGTTGTAAAAAGCATATTACTCACGAATGGAAAAATTACGCACTCGCCGCTACGCGGCTCCGTGCGTAATTGCTTTACAATACGCATTACGAACTAAACTTTACCTACGGCCATATACAGTTTGTCAAAAGAGTCAGGACTACTTTTAATATTTTCATTATGATTAGGTATTGTAAATGATGCTTAAACACGTCGATGTTTCATTTTAGTTGTCGTTTTTGTTGTTCGTTTCATGTATACAGATATATCTAAAAGCTTGTTATGACAGGGTACTTCATTTCTTCAAATGGGATACCCTGGTTATTATTGGATCTTTAGATTTCTTGAAATTTTTTATTTCGATCGATTTTACGAAATTATAGAGGATATATGGTTCACAACTTTGATGATCATATAGGATATAATTTGTTTTATGTACTACTACGTTGGTTCAATTAACATTAGGAACATCATAATCATTTATGGTTAATGTACAATTATTTAATATATTAGAAGAATTCCGATGTGTCGAATCATATGACATTGTAATGTTTCCATTTGTTGAGGTTATATTACTATTATGTAAAATAGTGGAGGATATTCTTGATGAGGTGAGTTCTTTGTTTTTTAAGGAATTGTCAACATAACCTTCTGCTACTGAAGACGATTGCCAGCCACCACGTCTCTTCAAATCCAATAGATCCCCGCCAGCATCGACTCAAATAGTTGCCGAAGATCTGCGAAAACAGGGTCCTGTGTAGCGATTAGGATTTTCTAATTTGAGGAATTCTGCAATATTTTTTGTTATACTGCCTAACTTGTTTATCCCAACGGGTTGTAAGGGTGCATTTTCCATTTATATATCTATTTAAAAAAAGAAGGTAAATTTCCATTTAGTATTGTCTTGCATATAGTGTAATATTTTTCGAATCAAGAATAAAAATGGCCAGAGATCACAAAATAACGTTGAATTATGGTTTTTGTATTAGGAATTTTAATAATGAAAGATTTTTCTGTGTCCTCAACATTTTCAATATCTCATATCTCCCAGTTCCTGTTTTCGGCATGCACCACTTACGCCAACTATAAGAACAGTCTGAAAATAAAAATAACTGTAAGTGTGTAAAATAGTATTAGTGTACGACATATTCTACCTTCATAAACGAATACTGATTGTCAGGAGTCATTTCGAGGAAATCTTGAATATTTTTGGCCCCCAAAATTTTAGATTTTGTGCTTCTTAAGCCATCCGATTTCCTTTCAATAGCGTTATCAACTTGAAATAGGCTTCTATATTTAGATTGTTTTTTATGTTTGTAGTCGACCTAAGCATTGAGTAAAAAGGCCATAGAAAGCTAGGTTTAATTTTTTTCGATAAGTGTTGAAAATATGCTACCAAAACATTTTCGGAAAAACAGTTCACCTTATTTTTCAGTCCCCAGTCCATGAATCTAGTGTAACAATTTTTGTAGCGTTCGCGGGATTCACTTGGCAGTAAATCGTTGCCATTTTTGCCATTGCCATGACGTTGAGAGGAGTTAAATTTTCGTTCTAACTATCACTTGACATATTGAAAATGTAGGTATTATTTTCTAAACAGTATGTATCTTCCAATTATTAATTAAAACTTATCTGTCAAAAGAGTTTGTTTGTATTATTTGGATTTTGACAGTTGCAATGACTACGCTGTTGACGGGCGATTGCGCGATCATGACCTACTTGCGGAATCATTAAATGTTCCGCTTACTTTTACGTATAAATTCCAATATATTCAAACTGAGCATTTTGTTCTCGAAAACTGTGCGATTTGTTTACCGTGCGTAATGAGCTATATACTGAGGCTGTGTGTCGTGTGTTTTTGGCTATTTTCTACAGTGGTCGTAGGTCCCATATAGTGATAGTTCGTACGTTCCAATTGAGCAATTGTTCGTTGGTGACGAAGGTAGGAGTAATTTCAATAATTTTGCGACATAGTTAAACTTGTAAACAACATTCTAATGCAAACTGGACTATTCATGGAAGCCGGTCCAATTTAGGAACCGATAGCAACTTTATAATGTTTTCTTGTTATTTTCGTACGTAAAAAATATATTTTTTCTCAGATACAAGTATAGACGCAAATATGATGAGTTATCCATCTGTCAATGCAGTCAAAGCAGCTCATATATATGGTGTACCACAAACTGCGCTGAAACGATACCTACAGAACCGAAGGCGTCGTTATCACTTAACGTTCTGACCGGCAGCCTTTTCTCACCGGAAGAACGGAAGAAGAGTTAGTGACGATTTGAAGCATTATTGTTTGGTCCAACTATGAAAGATGTGAGAAAACCCACCTTTGATATTGCAGAAATGCCTGATATTCCAGATTGTTTGAAGATGGGAGTCGCGACATCCTTGACAACATTGAAATTTTATACAAAGCCATCGCCGCTTCTTCCCACATTTTACTTCAGAGTCTTCATTGCTATATTCCTTAATTTCTCCAAGCATTTATTTAGTTTCACCTATCCCGGTGTCTGTCTATGATCAAATCCTGCAAGTTGAATTTGACCCCCTTCTAGTTGCCCGATTACCGTGAAATTTGGCAGGTGTTCATAGTTCGCGTGACAATGCGTTACGGAATTTTGTTAGAGAAAAAACAATATGGTGGTTCTAAGATGGCGAAGATGTGTTTATGGTCTGATTCGACTCAAAATTGATATTTGGGATTTTTGGGGTCAAAGATTATGACTTTTTCGCCAGAATTCATAAAATAAAAATGGCGTCTTCGAGATGGCCAACGATCTCTGTGATTATGGTAGATTCTATCCAAAATTGGTATGTGGGGGTCTTCGTGGTTAAAGATTATGAATTTCCAATAAAAATTCTAAAATTCCGGATGGCAGCTCCAAGATGGCGGACGATCTCTGTGATTAGGATCCGATTATATTCATAATTTGTATGTGGAGGTTTTCAGGGTCGGTGCTTATGAATTAATTGTCAAAATTCATAAATTCAAAATGTAGGCTCCGAGGTAGTGGACAAGTTTTGTCATAATGAATGGATCGTTTATATTTAAAATTGGTATATCGGGATTTTTGAGGCCATGGATCATAAATTCAGTCGGAAATTATCCACAAATTGAAGATGGCAAGCGATTATTGTGTATTAATATCTACGAGGGCCATAATCATCAGCATCTAGGGCCATCACCTTCTGTAGGCAAAATAGTAATAGATAGTTATTCACGTGCTAATCGACTCACTGTGGATTGTGACACTTGTAACCTATACGAAATAGCCTGAGTTCTATGCGCACCATAATGGTGTTCACTGAATTCAAAGGACCCCGTTTCCTCCAATCGTCGATGCACAGCTATAAGAGTAGTGAAATGTGGATGATGTCGGTTTGGACATCTATGTTGATATAATGCAGCAGCGGCTCTGACATTTCCCCCTGTTCCATCAAAAACGAAATGCATTTCTGTATATTCTTCAAATGAATAATCCATTTTGGAATGATGTTCACTGACTGGAATGATGACAGATGACTTGACAATAATACATTTTTTTTTTGGTTACTGTCAATTATGTCTAATGTAAGTATGGACATATCATTGTGTTTCCACCGGGAACAATCATGTGTCTCCAGTTAGAGTTGTGCCAAAGTACTATGCTTAGTGCTCATGAAAGCACTCGAGCACTTTTGTGCTCGTAAGCACTGTGCTCCGAAGAACTTTTTTGAACCAATGCTTCGAGCATATTACGAAAAGGATCATTGCTTAGTAATCCAGAGCACTTTTCGGGATCAATAAGCACCAAGCCTTCCTCTACCTATAAATCTCTAATTGTTATCGAGAAATGAAAACGCGGCCGACGGTACCCCAAGAACTAATGATCGCGTCCGCATCCTTAAATTATGCATGTCACTATTTTGAAAAGTGTTCATTGCTTACTGCTCAGGGCATAGTAATCGCGAGCATTCTATAAATATAGGTCCCCCCTTCCCCCGCAGGCCTCAAATAATGATTCCATATCTCAGGTGACTTTCTACTAAGGAGTGATATATCATTATCAGCTGATCATATGGGAGTTCTCGTATAGGATATTTTGATTTTGGTTTGATTTGGAATTCTTTGTGGTGAGTGGTTATTGTGACCCAATATAACTATCCCCAAGAGAGGGGAATGGAAGAACAATGCGCCCGATAGACTCCCAAACCATGGATCGACCTGAAACACAGATGGATCAAGATTTGGTGGGATGTCTGGCGCAGGGATCTACGAAAAAGGAACAAAGAGAGAAATCTCAGTTCCCCCAGGCAAATATGCCGCAGTGTTTCAGGCTGAAGTATATGCTTTACTCACCTGTGTCCAGGAAAACCTCGACAATAAAAGTCGAGGGCCTACTGCCATCTGCTCGGACAGCAAAGCTGATATTATGGCGTTAGGCGCGAATGGATTGTATCCAAACTGGTGTCCGAGTGTAGAAACGCCATGGAAAGTTCATCGAAAACAAGGTGAGCCTCATAATGATCCCGGGACACTCAGGTGTCCCCGGGAATTGGGATGCAGACATATTAGCCAAGATAGGATCGTGAAAGACCCCAGTCGGACCTGAACGTATCTTGGGAATACCCAGCAGCCTGGCAATCTCAAGTATGAAGGAACTGTTACAAAAGCAGTTCTTCGAAACATGACAAGAGGCGCCAGGCATGTGGCAATCAAAGCTCCACATGAAGGGGCCATCGAAAAAATGTCTAGAGAGATCCTGTCACTCAACAGACAGAACATCAAGACTGTGACTGAGATCCTTACGGGACACAATCACCTAAACAGGCTCATGGAGCTCATCGGGATCACATATGTAGTTGATGCCTGGAAGATGACAAGACATCGTCGCACATCCTTACTGAGTGCCCAGCTTTGGTGCACCAGAGGGAGATCAACCTTGGGAGCAAATTCTGAGTCCAGAGGACGTCAAGGAGATTTAGCTGAGGAAGTTGCTGCATTTTGTCAAAAAAATCGGCATTCCCAGCTGATTTTCTCAGAACAAGTGGGCGCACATTGGGCCCAAATAGAGGGGACTACGTGCACGGAGTTCTTCGGAAAGAGCCCACCTTGTGCGGAGAAGTAGGAGAAGTGGTTATTGTAGGAAGCATGGCCGTGTCGAAGTTAATTCTGAGTAGTTTCGATTTAAACGAGTTTTTTTATCATTGAAAAATACTTTTGCTCGGTATTTTTCATCTCAGCCCAACTACTCAATTGATGAGTAGGGGAGAATCGTGTACCTTGGGCCATCTTGTACCAAGGGCCACCATACTTTTGAGCTCATTCATTACTGTGAAATTATTGAGAAGAATATACATGCTTGGCAACACTGTGAAGTATTGCTCAATATAGAACACGCGTCCCTTTTGTTGCTTTTCTGCCATATTCAACGTCAGTTGTGATTGTTTGCCTCCACTGTGAATTTCATGCTGTTCCTTCAACCAATTTTATCGGGAAAAGTAAGTACTGTATTCGTTTTTTTATTGTAACAACATAGTCCTCAGATGTTTAGTACCACGTGGTGGTAATTTGGAATGAATTCCGCAGTTTTTTTTCTTGGTAAATAATTTTCATTTCCGAGTAGTATAGGCCTGTACCTTCGGCCTCTATCTAGTATTGTACTTTGGGCCGGCCCAAGGTACACGACTGTATATCTTCGACGGGCCCAATGTACAAGACCCGAATTTTGGACCGGCCGAAGGTACATAGCTTCATTCTACAAGTCAATAAAACTATGAGTTGAATAAGAATATAACAATATTCCAGATGCCAAGGAGCAAAGAGGGAATTGAACGCACGAAAGTATCCATTGATGAGCTATCCAGAGCAGTCAATGCCGTTGTGAATGAAAAATGTTTCCGTTCGTGCCGCCGCAAAGGAATTCAATGTGTCGAGAACTATTTTGCAAAATCATCTACGCGAAAAGGACCCAGATAGAGATTTTGAATACCAAAACAACAGTAATGTATGGAGAGTATTTACCCGTGAAGAGGAAACGATGCTAACTAATTATTTATTCACTTCGAGTTAAATGTTGTATGGTCTGTCAAGGACTGAAACCAGAAAACTAGCCTATAGTTTTGCTAAGGTAAACCCAATTAAGTTTCCTGACAGTTGAGAAAAAGATCGCCAAGCAGGGAAAACCTGGTATAACGGTTTCATGCAGCGCCATAAAGAAATAACTCTGCGAAAACCACAAGCTACAAGTTTGTCGAGGGCTACAAGCTTCAATCGTCACAATGTGTTCACATTTTTCAAAAAATACAGAACTCTTCAAGAGAAATTCAAATTTTTACCGGATGATATTCATAACATCGATGGAAGTGAAATTACCACTGTTCACAATCCTACTAAAGTAATTGCTGTGAAGGGAATAAAACAAGTGGGTAGCATGTCTTTCGGTGAGAGGAGAACCAATACTACCATTATTTGTTATGTTAACGCGCTGGGAAATCCAGTTCCACCTGCCATGGTTTTTGCAAGAGGGCATTTTGAAGAGGATATGCTCAAAGATGCCCCCGCAGGAACGTTGAGAATGGCGCATTCTAGTGGATGGTGAAATTATGAAAAATTTATATAATACTTTCATCATTTTATCAAGCATGTGAAATCATCGCAAGATAACAAAGTATTACTGATTATGTATAATCATGAGAGCCACATCACCATTGGAGAGATTGACTCAGTCAAAAGATCTGGAATAGTAATTTCCACCACACACAAGTCATGAGCTGCAACCACTGGACAGAGGGGTTTTCGGTCCGTTCAAAAAATATTATAATGCAGCAGCTTCTAACTGGCTCCAAACACATCTTGGAAAACTCATTACTCTGTACGATGTGGCGGAAATTGTTGGCCATGCATATCCCAAAGCCTTTATTCCAGTAAATATACTAGCCGGCTTTGGAGTTTCTGGGATATGGCCAGTCAATGAAGATATTTTTAATGACGATAAATTTTTGAGTTCCAGTGTAACTGACCGGCCAGTGGAAACACAAACCACCCAAATATCTCCCAGTCAGTAAACCAACAGCTCAATTCCTTCTACGAGCACCCAATCCCCAGTTTTTCAGTCACCAGAACAATTACGTCCATTTCCTGAAGCTGGAATGAGTGGCTAAAGGCAGACACTCCTGAAAAACGAGAGATTGGGGAAGAGCACGCACAGAGGGTGGCCAATAGAAAGAAAAGAACTAGAAATATCACGAAAAAGATAATACCTGAAAGTTCATCGTCATCTGAAGAAGACAATTTAGAGTTTGGCAGTTCTAGCTCTGATGATGCAGACTGGCCACCTCAAGATCACACTCATGAAGATGACAAAGAAAATGAACCAAACATAAAAGGCGAGTTTTGGTTGACAAAGTTAGAAGGGAAGAAAAAGATCCACTACTATAGTGCAGAAATAATAGATGTCTCAAACGAAGAAGCGACAATCGAATATTTGAAAAAAATGGATGGTTCAACTTATAAATTTGTATATGAAAATGAAAAAAACTTATATTATTTCTGACAAAAGTGATCATGAAATTACCAGCTCCTATAAGTGTTGGTGGTTCTGGAATAAAAGCTTCACAACTAGCATTTTCTGTGGATTTCAACAATTATAATGTTGAATAGCCAAATGTGATCTTACTCAATTGCTTTACGTTTCATATTTTGAGTATGTAGAATGCTTTTGTCAAGTCGACAATTATACAAAGAATTGTTTTTGTTGTTGATTAAATTATATAACTTTGATGTTAGTATACTAGTTGCACCTTCTGAGGATGTATTTTCGCTAAAACCATATTGATTGTTTGATATTTTATTATGATTATCCAAGAAGCTTGTCAGTCTCTCTTCAAATATTTCCTCATTGACTTGTTAGAAACCGATGATATGATTTTCTATTCCTTCTTGAGAAAAATATTTGTTGAAAGCATTTGGAGGAGAGCAATCATCCAATTGTCGTGCCTCTAAGTATGAAATACGGCATCCACAGAAATAAAATCTGCCGGTATCATGAATATTATTAGGCAAACCCTAAGCCACTTCCACTGCTCCATTTTCATATTATTTTTGTCTGATTGGCGTTCAAAGATGTATATTCCACAAACGTGGAAGTTTTGAATGAAGAAATTATATCATCACTGAATTTGTAATTCCAAGAGGCGGCCAGATCCTAGCTTGTCCTCCATAGAATATCACCTAAATCCTGCAATGTTGTTACCAACCCTCGCACGAATCTGCTATATATTCACATAACGCCAAGAAGAAAAATTCCAAAATGTAATTTTCATTACATCTGTGAATATAGTCACGTTGCTTCTGAGCTACTGACACATTTCCGCGAACTCCATCATGCATATCTAGGAGGTGTTATCTAGCTGTTTCGACGTATATCAAAGAGCGGATTTGCCGCCTGGATTACAAAATCAACAGGAATTGTATAGAAAATGATACGAAAAGCTCCATCAGGGATGGAAAAGAGGTTTTCATTTCATTCGAATTCAAATATCAATTGCCTTATTTTTTTTTCCTTTGAAATAATATTGCAAGAATAAATGAAACCATAAAATGATGGACTTTGCATAACGTCGGATAGAAACAGATAAATGATGATGCCCAGATGGGTGACGGGCCGATTTATTTATCCTTGATGTTATTTTCGGTCAGTTGGGAAAATATACATTATAAAGAGCGGCTTTTAATAGCCCCCCCTGTGAACTTTTGAACGATTCGACGTAGAACGATGAAAACAAAGCTACTACTTTTTGAAATGAAAGACATTGTGATTGCCCGATAGATGGCGCGGGGACAGGGCACATCCCCTTCAATATTTTTAATTGCATGAGGGGTCATATGGCACATCGTTGAAAAGATAATTCAATTCTCTTTCCAAACATGGTGTTTTTTTTCCATTTCGTTGATATGTGACTTCGCGGACTTTTATGGTCCCCCTCTTAAAACTTTTGAATGGTTCGACGTAGAACCATGAAGAAGGAAGGTTTTGTATGATATCACCGATACTACTTTTCGAAATAAAAAAATTGCGATTGCCGATAGATGGCGCGGGGGGGAGAGGGAGCTTATCAACTTCAGAATTTCAGATAGCCTGGGGAGTCATGTGGCACATCGTTGAAAAGATAGTTCAATTCTCTTTCCAACCATCCAATTGTTCTTATTATTTTGTTGATTTGTTTTTTTACAATGTGCATTTGGAATGTCAAGCATGAGTGCGGCTTTTTATAGCCCCCCCTGTTAACCTTTGAATGATACGACGTAGAAAAAATTTTTTTTAATGATATCACTGATGCTAGTTTTTGAAATGAGAGACATCGTGATTGCTCGATAGATGGCGCCCCCCGCATCAACTTGAAAATTTCAAATAGCCTGGGATGTTATGTGGCTCATCGTTGAAAAAACAATTCAATTTCTTTTCCACCAATCTTTTTTTTTTCATTTCGTTCATTAATTTTTTTCACAATATGCATTAGGCAATTACCAAAACTTTCGTCTCCTCTGGAATTTATTTACGGCCATCTCCACTGGCCCTATAACCAGTGCCAGTTCTATTGAATTTTTCAACCAGTTCCCTCAAATACTTCCGAGTTATTGGATGATCAGGGGATTTTTCATTGAAAATTATTTCTGCTGCATGGTAGTTCCCACTGGCCTCACCAGAAATGTAGAATTTCAATTTCGAAAATGAAAAATCATCAAAGTGATGAATCTTCCTCTATTGACCGTATTCAGTGTAACTCATCGCATTCGTGATTCTGTAGAACAACCATGGTTCAATTACCTTTTCAACGGTGTGCAACTCGACTTCTATGCCTTTCGAAACTTCCAAGTTGTTATGCCCCAGCACCCCCTGTCGAGTAATTGTAATGTTTTTCTTTCAAGATGTAGGATCGTTATACCATTCAAAACAATTGTTCTCCCATTATTCCATATGGAACCGTTCGGAAGTTATCGAGATAAGGGTACCATTCAGATCCGCACTCATGTTCGACATTTCAAATGCACATAGTGAAAAAACGAATCAAAAAAATAATAAAAAATTTGGATGATTGAAAAGAAAGTTGAACTATCTTTTCAACGATGTGCCATATGACCCCCCATGCTATTCAAAACTTTGAAGTTGATGTGTCTCCCGCGCCATCTATCGAACAATCACAATGTCTTTTTTTCCAAAAAGTAGTATCGGTTATATCATACAATACCTTTCCTATTTATTATTCTACTTCGAACCGTTCAAAAGTTATAAGGGGGGGAAGGAGACATAAAAACCGCACATATCAACGAAATGGAAAAAAATTAAGATGTTTGGAAAGAAAATTGAATTATCTTCACAACGATGTGCCACATGACCCCCATGCTATTTGCGATTCTGAAGTTGAGCAATCACAATGTCTTTTTTTTTCAAAAAATAGTATCGGTGATATCATACAATACCATTTTTTTCCATCGTTCTACGACGAACCGTTCAAAAGTTATTAGGGGGGGGGGACTATTGAAAGCCGCACTATAAGGGACGCATATTAACTTATTGCCCTTGCCCTTCCGTGAATGATGGGTGTATGCTGCCATTCTATAAGAGAATGGTTCAGAATTGAAAAACATTTCAAACTTCAAAAATTTAACCAAATTTTGGGAACCACTGTCTTGCTTTTCGGAGCCGTAAGAAAACACTGGAAGTTACCAGAGTTGAAAGATATACATCAAAATATGTGGTTTCATGAACTTATTCTTTGGGAGATGTGCAAAGAGAGTCCGAGACATCTTATTAACATTCGTTGCAGACTACCGGCTATACAGTGCGGTTTTTGATAGTTTCCCCCCCTCAGTTAACTTTTTAACGGTTCGACGTAGAACAATGAATGAAAAGGTATTAAATGATATCACCGATACAACTTTTCGAAATGAACGACATTGTGATTGCTCGATAGATGACGCGGGGGGCGAGGGGAGGGGGGGCACATCAAATTAGAAATTTCAAATAGAATGGGGGGTCAAGGGGCACATCGTTGAATGGATAATTCAATTGTCTTTACAACCATCCTATTTTTTCGAATTATTTCCAAACGTTTTTTGACAATATGCAATTGAAATGTCAAATATAAGTGCGGATCTGAATGGTATCGTTACCTGAATAAATTTTGAACGGTTCGATGTGAGACAATGAGACATAAAATTCATTGAATGGTATTATAGGTCCTACCCTTCGAGAAAAGATACATTACAAGTACTCGACAGAGCGCGCATCGTAATTCAGTTTTTTTTTCGACTATGGTTGTTCTACGGAACACCCCTCATTGTTAACTTTTGAACGATTCGACAACGGGACAAAAACTATTTTGAATGATATCACCGAATACAAGACTTTATGATTGCTCGATAGATGGCGAGGGGGAACACATCAACTTGAGAATTTCAAATAGCATGGGGGGTCAAGTGGTACTTCATTGAAAAGATAATTTAATTATCTTTTCAACCATGCTATTTTTTTGGATTTCGTTCGAAAGTTTTTTCACAATATGCATTCGAAATTTTGTTATATTTGACGTTTCAAATGCATATTGTAAAAAAAAATATTAACGAAATTGAAAAAAAGCTGAATTGTTGAAACGAAAATTGAATTTTTGTTTCAACGAAGTGCAACTTGACCCCCCATGCTATTCGAAACATTTAAGTTGATGTGCCTCCCCGCGCCATCTATCGGGCAATCACAATGTCCTTCATTTCAAAAGGTAGTATCGGTGATATCATTCTATACGTTTATTTTTTCAATGGTTAACGTCGAACTGTTCGAAAGTTAACAGTGGGAGAGACTATTAAAAGCCGTACTGTACGTATCCTATTGTGCCTCTGAAAAAAACCAATTGTTCAATAATGGAAACGAACGAAACACATCATATTCGAACTAGTAGATAGCCAGCATACTTGAAAGCACTGAACAAACCACAATTATCAGGAATTCATTCATAAGGTATCGTAACACACACAATTTTTTTCACATTCGCAATTACAAAGTTGCTCCTCTGATTCAACCATCAGCGGCTTCGTTGGACATCAAAATATCCGTATCACAGGGTGGTATGAGTCCGTCCCTGAAATCAAATCGAATTCCAGAGTAATAATCATCATAAAGTACAAACCTGAACCCAACTTCTAAGAATTTCACCTAATTTCAGATCGTGTATGAGCATTTTTTTTGCTGAAATTCTAACGAATGGAGCTTCCTGGTAATTTTGAGTTGATTCACAGTTTCCGTTTGCGCATGGCTCTCGTTCACCTTACAGGCAAAAATGTTCGAAGGGCAGATTTACCACAGCCTTGCATCAGAAAAAATGTGATATTTATGATCATGATTACGTTTCTATTCACTAGGCTGATGATTGAAATGTTAATTCGAATAGATGAATGTCAGTTTCAGAATCAGATAATAATACAGGTTGGCCCATCAAAAACGTACCGCAAGGCATTACAGGGTGGGAAATAATGTTTCGGCAAAGTTCAAAAATACGTCAAGATTGTCTGTTAGGGGGACACATTTTGACGCAAAAAGCATAGTAAAACCTTCAGCCCCCTAAGTAGGGGTGTCATCCCAAAAAAAAAAACAGATGGGAAAGGGGGTCAAGTGATACCTCATCAGAAGGGGCTTGTCATTTCCTATACAGTGCTGCTCAGTTTTTCAAAATCGATCCACTCTTTAAGAGAATATGGAGCGTTCAAACTCCAACAATAATGTTTGACGAAAAATGCAAAAATCGATGCAATTGTACTTTGAAACTTATTTATTGGTCAAGTGAATGCTTGAATTGCTATCCGCCAACCTGCATACAGTGGTACAAGTTATTTTCAAACCGTTGTCCATTCTGGAGCATTTGCGGTGTCACTTCGCGATATACGTTAATAATTCTTCTTTGCAACTCTCCTGTGCCCCGTCGTCCTATCCATCGTCCTGACAACGTGTCATTCAATGCGGAGGAGCTCCGTCTTGTTGGAACATCAGTTCCTGTTCATTGTATGCGGGATCGTTCTCAGTGATATTTGTTAAAACTGGGTCGATGGCATTTTGTGGTAAATCCAAGTACATATTGCCTGCTGAATTTCCAGGAAGGAAAAAAGGTCCTACAAGGGAATTTCCAAAAATACCAGCCCACACATTAAACTACTGGGGGTGTTGCGTGTGTGACTCGTGGAAAATCTTCGGATTGGTGTCAGCGCAGTAACGCCAATTCTGGCGATTCACTAAACCATTTATGAAGAAGGAACTTTTGTCCGAAAAACACACATTAAATAGAAAATCACCATTGTTTAACGCTCGCTCACTCATTACTTCGAAAATTTGCGAGCGACGATCAAAGTCGTCTTTATTCAGTTCGTGCACTAAGCGAATTTTATAAGAATGGAATTTGTATTTTTTCAATACCCGTTGGACACTAGTACGAGACACACCTGTCGCAATGGCCAATTGTCTTGTACTTAGCGTACTATCTACTGCAACTTGCCCTAATACTGCTATCTCCGTAGGTCATCTAGTACTCGATTTTCAAGCTGCCTCTTTTTGTTATGAACCGTACCTGTTTCGCGAAATTTTGTCACCAATTCGCGAGCAATTTTTCCAGAGGTATGTTTGTCAGGATGCCGTTGGTTAAACTACCCCGCGACCCGATTTCCACATTCATCGTTTTTGAAATAAGGTCAATAATTTCCACTCACTCTGCAATTGAATACACCATAATGATAAATTTTGAAGTCAACAATTTTTGAACACGTTAACCACGACAGGTATCTAGCAACTACTCGACCTAATTTAAACGGCAGAAAGAAACCCGATAATTTTTTACTCACTAAAATGAGCCAAGAAAATCTGCAAATCGGCAAAAGCAGCGAATTCATTTAGAGGAATTTATTTCAATAATACCTACGATAAGTTTTAAAGTACAATTGAATCGATTTTTGCATTCTTCGTCACACATTATTGTTGGAGTTTCAATGCTCCATATTTTCTAAAAGAGTGGATCGATTTTCAAAAACTGAGCAGCACTGTATAGGGACTAACAAGCCTCATCCAATGCGATATAACTCGACCCCCCTTCCCATTTCAAAAAATGTTTGGGATGACACGCCTACTCAGGGGGTCGAAGGTTTTACTATGCTTTTTGCGTCAAAATGTGTTCCCCTGACAAAACAATCTTGATGTGTTTTTGGATTTTGCCAAAACATCCTTTCTTACCCTGTAATGCCTTGGGGTACGTTTTCGATGGGTTACCCTGTATCTACATGAATATTCAAATCTGATTCGAAGAAATAACTGGCATTGTTGAGATGTTCCGTACTTCAATGTTCCAGTTTCCATTATCACAGTACCAATTATTATTGATGTCTCAAATGAACAGCACGACGATAGCAAAAATTGTTATCATATCTGCCACTTGTTTCCAATAACCGTTCATTCGAACTATTGTGACATAGTATGATCTTTCAATGCATCTCAATGTTTTATGACATCCTTTCTTAGGGTCGAGAATGGGTGTAACTTTTGGCAAGTTTAATTTTCTATTTTATAGTTCATAATTTTATATTTCTGTTTTATATTGAACATTTGAGCCTCATATAACGCTTCTCTTGTTCATAAGTTTGTTGTTATGTGCTTTGATTTTATTGTAATAGTCCCTATTTTTTATTCTGAATTGAGAGATGCTCATCTCATAGTAGCCTTGAAAAAAGCTCAATATATAGACGATACGTCGGAATAAAATTGCGTTGTCGTCTATACCTGTCTTCTAACCCACAAACTATTTGAGAGAGTATATATAATTCTATGACACGAAATATAATCAAAATTATTCTTGATATTCTTTACCGATAATTCTATTTTCAGACGGGTCAGGTACTCCATGATTCATGTCGATAATTGAAAGTATATATTCCGCATTTACCATCATCTGATTCCATATTTCTCATCCTACTTATGATTTTCGGGGCAAATATACCACTGTGTATCAACACAGGATGCCATAATGCACCTGACATCTAAAATGTATAGTGCAATGGATACTAATAAAATGGCTTCGAGCGTCTTCATAGACCTCTCAAAAGCCTTCGACACGGTTAGCCATACATTATTATCAGAATCTTTGGAAGATGTGGGTATCAGGGGCGTGGGGCTACAGTTATTTAAAACATATTTCACAAAAAGGTACCAATTTGTACAAATCAATAATACCAGAAGTGAGCAAAATGAAGTTACTTTCGGTGTACCCCAAGGATCCGTGCTGGGACCAGTCCTCTTCAACATTCATTTGAATGATCTTTTCTCAGTTCCTACAGCCGGGAAAATCATAGCATACGCGGATGATACTTGCATCTTCTACGAAGTCAAAACACTGGCAGAAAAAGATCTTGCTAACATTCAAAAATGGTTCAATAGTGAATTACTCACCATAAACTTTGCAAAAACATCTATCCTTCCCACTTATATTGACAGTAGAACATCACCAGACTTCCAAACAATAAAAAATCCAAATAATGCACATATAAATGCTGTTAATGAATTTAAATACCTGGGAGTCATCTTGGACTCTAATTTGAGATGGGACCAACACGTTAAACATGTTATTGAAAAAATTAGAGTCTCAATGCACAAATTTGAAGTTCTACGAGATATTCTCAATCCTGAGATGCTACATACAGTCTATATCTCACTTGTCCAGCCACACTTAATGTATGGTATAGTAGCATGGGGAAGTGTTGGAAAAACTACTTTGACAAATCTTGATGTCATTAAAAAAAAACAAAAAAGATTTCACCTATTTATTCGACAATCTATTTCGGGAAAGCTCCATAATGGACACACGGCAGCTTTACTATTATTTTACAAACATCTACCAACATAAAAATGTGCATCAACTTAAAAATATCAATCATGAATACAACACACGAAATAAAAAAAACCGTACGTACTAAAAAAGACCATGAAAACGACTGGCTGAAAATGCTTCACTTATCTAGCCCCTAAACTCTATAACACACTTCCAGATAATATTAAAAATACAAAAAAATTAGAAAACTTCAAATACCACCTCAAAAGTTTCATTTTTGAAAACTCTAGAGAAATGATTCATAGAATAATAGAATAAACAGATAGTGCCCTGGTTGTATACTTATACCTATTCCATTATTACTTGTACCAATGTGAACGCCCCTTATATATCAATTTACTTCATTTATCGGACTTGTCGATCTTAATGATTCTACTTGTTGATTTTAATTAGTATAACTTATATTTTAACTATTTTAATTATATATATATATATATATATTATTTAATTAATATATTATCGTATTTTAATTAGTTAGGTTATATTTATATTTTTTTCACTGTGGTTTTATCTATATCTATAGACGATCTTAATAATTTTACTCGTTGATTTTAATTAGTAATTAGTGTTATGTTATATTTTTTACTATTGCTTTATCTCATATTGATTTGTGTATTCATGTCACGCACAGGTTAACATTTAGTGACTTTTTCCAGTTTATTTACTTTAGCTAGATTACTCATTTACGTTCCAACAAGAATTCTAGTGTTTATTCTGTAATAATAACATTTTGTGAATGAACTTATTATATTATTATTTGATATATTCCGTTCAAAGGGAAAGTATCATCTCGTTAAGACGTGAAATGGAAGAGGAAATGAACTTATCATTATGGGTTTGTGTACAGTGCCAAACCCTGTTGAAACGCCAAACATTTATCCTTTTAGCGGTGCGTCGATCTCGAACGAACTGGCCCAGAGAAGTTTTGACAATAGCGTGTCGAGGTGACAGAACTCTTTCGTTGACTGTTCACACGTCAGATCCTAATTCCAGATTTTCTTCTTCCCATAATAAGTTTACAGTCCACTTGTAAATTGTAGTAGACACTTGTGGAATGAACCAAGATCATCAAACAAGTGTTTTACTCCACAGCGCATCAGTTTGTATGTCTTGGACGGGAAATCAATGCTCAAACATCCTATTCAATGAGTTAGAATTTTAAAATGGAAACGTATATATTATATCTGAGAACCATATGCCATAGTTCTGGAGAATGGAAAACATATACTGGAAAATACGTTACCTGAATGAAGACAACTCAATTCATGAAACATTCATGCTTTTTGAGCATACTCTGTGGTACATTTCGGTGTTTGTTTTATATATTATAATTTCGAAGTAGAGGCTCTGTTTGTGGAGGAGCTGAATATTTTTTTCTAAATGGGCTCCTCAAGACTGAGACATTATTCCATGTGCCAATGATAAATAACGCTAGAGGAATGAAAACAAATGCGGACGAGCTTTCCGATGATAAATTGGATAACAATTCATTTGAAAAAATTCTCGCGTATATTCTGATTCACCCTGTACACGATTAACATACATATGCAGAAAATAAAATAATTTCTGAAAGCTTGTCGAACTTATTCTGTAGGTATGATCAATATCACTGAGGGATATCTACCTGTCCTGAGGCTCCAGTATAACTCACACTAGAAATAACTGCGAGCTATAATAATATACATTTGTTGGTGAATTCAAATTTAATTGTTCACATTTATTGTACGAATCAGGAAATTTAAAATAATTTGATATTTCTTGGTTTTATCTATATTGTCCATGTCCACTATCCTGTATACAATTACAGAGGAGAAACTGGGAGCATGCGACCGAAGAAATGTCACGAAAATTCTACATTCTCACTCTTTCATAGATTCAAATCATATCGGTGAAAATCGGAAACATATTTAAGTTAATGAAAGAAAAAGCCATGTGAAGGGGATGAGATGTTCCAAGCTCGATGATGATTTTATTTATGTTGTGTCTCGCTTCGGCCAGAGCTCTCCGGATCTTTGGCTGGTGACTACTCCGTACTGATGAGGGCCGAAAAGCCTGAAACTGGTATGCGGATTGTTAGGTGGACACGACATGAATTTAAACATAATCGAGCTTATCAGAAAGAAACATTTGCGAACAATATACATTCATATGGAAGTTTGCATGGATTGTCAGGTGAATATCATCCAACGTTCTGCGTGGTATTTGCTGGGAAAGTAGTTGTTTTTCGCCTGTCGGTCTACCAATTGTGTTTCAATTTATATTGAACCTTTTTGTGAAGACGACTTCGTGTGTGCTCTATGCATTTAATTTCATATATTCAAGTTAGTTGAATAATCCATAAAGATAGCTTATTTTGGAAAATTCGCATGCCTGATGAATGTTATGCAGAATTATGAATTTATTATGATTTGAATTTGTTTGAAACATGGATGTTAACGTCTTGTTAAGAATTCATTCTCAATCAATAATAAAATGATATATTATACTTGATCACATTTCATGTCAGTTTTGTTATGTTGCGATAATATCTGCCCCTTTCTTTACATTCTCGTATGCAAATGAAAAATTCAATTCACGTGCAGGCAAAATTCACCTTCGATATATATCACTGGGGTTGTTAGCTTGGGAATGATATTTTTCTTTTGACTTATAGCTATGCGTTTTACGTTACATATATTATTCAAAAGAGTCGCTTGTGGTCATAAAACTCCCACATCAATTTTTTCGTGAAATGCCAGTTGAACCTTCATTTTGAGTTAGTAGAGTGCCGTTTGGCATAAAACTGAGATAATTTGAAACCCAGTTCCTATGAATAAATTCTGGTGAAACTTTCGTGTATGGATTAGACATTGACGTTTAATTTTTTCGACTTGAAATTCATTATTTTTCTAGAGATGACGCTCAAATCAAAACAAAAGTTCATACAGAAAAAAATGAGGAAATAAATTTATTCTTGAATTATTCAATTAATAGCCCAAACCGACAAGAATGTTCATCACAAAAAATATCCACTGGCCAAGACTCAATTTGTATTGATTTTGTTAAAATGTATAAGTAAAAGTGCCGTTACATTAATAATAATGATGTGTCTCTATTCCATTCAAATATACATGTGGAAGGAGAATTCAAATGGCATTGCGCCGTTCAGCATAGCGGCTCTTCCACGTATAGTCCATCCAATATCAATTGCAGAAGCTGTTTCTATAGGGAGCGAATAAAAACTCACTTCGCTAACACGAGCGTATATGCGAAGAAACTGAACGAAAAATAATCTGTACTACTCGTAAACATTTTCCCGTCGGCAGACGGTACATCAAAAGAGCCGATAGTCGACGTGGACGAGAGTGAGCGCTGTCAGTTTATACAACCGATTCGTCTGGACCAATCAAGTTGGATATAATGCTGGCAGCTGTGTCTCTACGAAGCGAAGTCATAAATCACGCGTTATATTTGTGTTTCAGTAGCTCTGAAAGATTGAAAACCAGTAGCGTCTATGGTCTTGGTGTGTGCCGATCGAAATACGTTTTAGGATATAACAATAACCTACATCAAACAATGAAAGAAATTATTTTTTGTTCTTAATGTATTTGTATAAATAAAAGCTTGTCTTTAATTTTTTTTCATTTTTCATTATTTATGAAGTATTTTCAAAATCTTAAAATATCTAAATAAAATAAGTTATCTCCGCCACTGCTGGTCACACGATTTCGCCGCAAGACTTTTTTATGCTTCTGCAATTGATATTGGGAAAACTATAACGATCCTATCACACTGTCCAATATAGCTCATGATATGTTACTTCAGATTTGATCACGTTCTATGACCCATAATATGTTTCTTTAGATTATTGAAGTGAAACTTCTTTACGCACGCTTGACTCGGGGAGTGAGCTGGTGAATGTGTGACGGGAGCGAAACGAAAAGTGTGATCGGGTGAGGCGAACGGTCTCGACGCACGCTTGACTTGGGGAGTAAGCTAGTGAATGTGTGACGAGAGCGTTACGAAAAGTGGGATCGGGCGATGCGAACAGTCTCGACAAAGGTGAGTGCGTATCTCATACTGGTTGCTGGCGTCGTAGCGTCATATACAGCGGTCCTTTTTCCTTGTCTATTTTATTCCTCTACTAATACGCGGAATTCTACTCTCGACATTGGGGCGCGTTTGATTCTCTGTCCTTTTATTGTCTCTCTCTCTCTCTTTCTTCTTGTTACTCTCCCGTATTCCGGCCTCGCGTTTCTACAATCTACTTCAGCAAATTTAACTGAATAGAATAACATAAAATTCAACTAATACGTAAATAATAAAATACTCAATTGTAGAGGTTCACCATCACAAATAATTGGTGACATCGTGATTTTGACATAGAATAATCAAATGGAAGTTGATGATGAAAATCCCTCTATAGATCATGTACAAAAACTGAGACAAATTATTGGAGTTAGGTAAATCAATTTTTATTTTATTTTTATAATCATTCATGACTCTAATGGTAATTTACTAAATTCACCAAACTAAAATCATGAAATTATAGGCTATTAGAAAATTAATATATGTTTATGTATAAACATGTATATATTAGACATATTTATTAAGGTAAAGATGAATATAAAACATAAAATGTAAATAAGTAAAATGTTCTATTCAAAACTGTGATTTGGTGTCCTCTTGATCATAGAAGAGGACGTATGCTTCTCCACTCACGATAGATTTTGGTGATAGCGGTGATATTCTCGAGTCATTGTACTCGTGCCATGTGCCTGCATAAGGGTGCCTACAGTAAGCCGTGTAGTGTCCATTAAAAGTTGTTCCGCTATGGTTGGATACAGCGTACAAGTTGTAGCGACACGGAGCTGCGTTATCTACTGCATAAATATTCATATCTAATCCATCGAGAGGAAAGTCAATGAAGACATTTAGTTTTCCTCTGAATCTCTCCATCTGCGAAAATCTTTTCAAGTGAATTACTGAAATTTTGGGGAATTTATGTATAGATAATGACTTCGTGCATTTTCTCCTTTCCTTGAATTTAGAACAAGTGGGTTTTTCGTCATCATCCAATATTTCTTCCCTAGTAAACAAGTCTAAACATTGCGACAGTCTGAGTTTGCCAGTACTCTTTGGAATAGGGAGTGAAAGGTCCCAGAATGGGTCAAAAGTGACGAAACAATGGCCACAGAAAGTACATTTCAACGATGATTTCAGTTGACCAACAAAGTTATCGACAATTTTCGAGTTGTTCATTCTAAGATATCTTGACCAAGACTCTTTTGCCTTTTCATTATCGCTCAAATTTTCATCGATTCCTATGAACATAGGCTTAGGCCTTTCTCTTACTCTGTTTACATCTTCATGAAGACCTTCCAATAAATATCTGAAGAATTCCTTGGCATCCTGTTGAGCGTTACCCATAAAACGAGGTGCAAATCTTTGTATCTGGCTTTTCAAAGAAACAGTGTTAACCACCACATCAGACGAATCTTCTGACCAAAGTTCTTTTACCACTTCTTCAAATGCTTTTATCAAAGCACCCTTCATACTTGATATGCTTGTGTTGATATCCTTCAAATGTTCTTTTTCTCAGATACTCAAGCAACCATCTGGTATTCGATAAACATTGTATTGCACTATTCATAAAGCAGGTATTGCCAATGTTTTGCAAACCATTAATACCAAGTGTTTTGGAGCTCCCAGGCACAAGTGGTTTGATGGATTCAGAACTGAGGGAGATGCGCTCACTGCTACTGCTATCTTCAAAGGAATAGTCTCTAATGCAATGATTTTCTCTATCATTGGATCGCCGCAATAAGGAACTCGATTGGAGGCTGCTCGAAATCGAGTTGGATAAAGATATGGTAGATCGCGTTATTGTTTTGGAAGTGGTTGAATCCAAATTATACTTTTCAGGTATTTGACTCCGAGTAATATACTTATGGATACTCCTTGACATATTTATTTTTTGTGGACGAATAAATATATCATCCAAACGTTGAGTAGCAGGAATAGAACCCAGAATTGACGTTGCGTTTCTCTTTGGATGGCGATACTGATATGTTGTATCAAAAGTCCTTGCTCTTCGATCATCTGTTTTATTGATCAATTTTTTGTCCAATATGATTGATTAATTGTTGGCATAACTACCAAATGAACCAAAGGTTTCAATTGCTACCGGATAAAAATGTATTGATCTTTTAAAGTAGATTCTTGTTTCAATTTGGACTTTTCAGCAGAATCTGCAGCCCCACCAGCATTTCTGGATGTTGAATCTATATGTGATGCTGCAACGGTATCTACGCAGGTGAAGTCCCAGACTAAAGGTTTTCCATGACTCCATGGGATGAGAGACATCCCATCTGGACGCTTACCATCATCACGAATGATTCCCAAAGGTTCTAAGACAGCAGGAATATCAGCAGTTGATAAAGCTCGCTTGATTAAGTCATTTACAGTTGAATGACGAGACGAACGCCCGGAACTGAATCTACAACTCAATCCATGCGTCCCTTTTTCGTTGACGATGAATCCACATCTGCATTTATGACTTACACAAATAGAACAGCCCAAACGTAAACCCACAGAAATCCTGAAAGATTCATCATCTAATAAAGTTCCAAGGAATGCAACTGGAAGAGCGTTGAGCCAAGCTCCAGATTCTTTCGTACTAACTGCCTTCAGTCGAGCCTTTTCAAGAGGAGAATTAACAGCCGAGTCAAGGAGTTGTTCAGATGACAATTCGATGAGAGGAAGATCCCAGGATTTTTGGGAAATTTTATTATCAGGTGCAGAGGTTCCAGTTTTAGAACACCATACAGATTCACACTCTATATAGTAAACATCGGGCACACTGGAAAAATAATCAGGTAAAATTTGATCAACCAGATGTTGAATGCTTTTCAACGAAGCAAGAAAAGCTGGTAAAGCAAGTGAAGATGCTTGTCGTATACCCAGACCACCCTTATTTACGGGAAGTGTTGCTTGAAGCCACGTGGAAAGGCTGAAATTATTATTAGTAATCTGCTCCAAAATCATACTAGCGGACCCGACAGACGTTGTCCTGTTCAAATTTCTATGTTCCCTAAAATGTTTTTTCCCAAAATTTTTCCCGTTATCCCGTTATCCCATTTTCCTGTTACCCCTTTTTGTCTTCACCCCGTTATCCTGTTTTCCCATTATCCTCTTATCCTGTCATCCCGTTATCCCGTTTTTTCGTTATCTCGTTATTTCCGTTATCCCGTTATCCCATTATCCCGTTACCTCTTTACCCCGTTTTCCCGTTTTCCCGTTTTCCCGTTTTCCCGTTTTCCCGTTTTTTCGTTATCCCGTTATTCCCGTTATCCCTTTATCCCGTGTTCCCGTTATCCCGTTTTTCATTCATCCCGTTATTCCATTAATCCCTTATCCCGTCATCCCGTTTTCCCGTGTTTTTGTTATCCCGTTATCCCGTTTTCCTGAAAAAAAAATGAAAAATAGGGGTTGATCGTAGAAGGGTGAATTAAGAGTAATATGAATTTTTTTATTATAAGTCATGACAAAATAAAAATCCTTCCAACAAAATAGGGGTTGATCGTAGAAGGGTGAGAATTTAGCGTTGTATGCATTTTTGAATGCTGTCCAATAAAAAAATGAAAACAAAAAATTTTGTCTGAAAAATAAAAAAAAATCAAGGGGTGGACCACCCTTAACATTTGGGGGGATGATTTGTGAATTTGAACCATCCAGGGCGCCACATAAATGCACACACAAAAATTCATCCAAATCGGTCCAGCCGTTTAGGAGGAGTACAGTGACAACACACGTACAGTAGAATTATACAGTGCTTCTCAAACGTCCCCTCCCCCCCTCTTATTTTTGGAACGATTATACATAAACAAGTGAACTGAATATGAAAGATTGTAAATTTCCCTACTAGTGATGATAGATGACGAAGTCGTCAAAGATGACGTCATAAGGCCATTTTGAATGGAGCCCTACGGCAAGCGACACCTCTTTGGAAAGGGATTGAAAAAACCTATTCAATGAAACTAATTTTGTTTGTGTTTATGGCAGTTTTAATGGCTCATTAGTAAGCATTAAAATTTAAATTCCATCCAGTACGATATTAATTACAGATTTAAGAATCAGTATCTACTTAGAAAAATTGCTCGGAGTGACCTCCATTCACTTCCTGACAGTGAAATATCCTATTTTTAAATTCTTCTCGTACTTTTGCAAATGTGTCTGCGGCAACAGCCTCACATTCTGCAACAATACGTTGTTTTAAAACGTCAATATTGTCAGATCCAGTGGCGTGAACCTTCGATTTAAGGTACCCCCACAGAAAAAAATCCAAAGGTGTGAGGTCCGGTGATCAAGCTGGCTATTCCGTCGAACCTCGTCGTCCAATCCATCTACCACGATGCTCCTCATCCAAATACCGTCTTACTGCACCGTAATAGTGTGGAGGAGCACCATTCTGTTGGAATGTTATTTCCAAATTGTTAAATTCATCTAGATTATCTCCCAAAATTTCAAGAATTAACGGTTCTATTGCGTTTTGCAACAGCTCCAGATAAACCTCACCAGTTAAATTGGTATTAAAAAAAAAACTTTTTAACAAAAAATTAAACCGACGAAAAAATCAACTGGAAAGCAAAAAATGAAATAAACCTTCTTAGTCTAAATGATAATTGAGCTCCTTAATTGATGTAAGTAACTGATTTTGAGTCGGCCCCAAACAAACAATTATCTATGAAAGAAGTCATCAAAACGCAGCCGTGCATCTCGCTGCCATCATTTTACGCTTCACCTAATTCAATTGCTAGTTTGTTTGGCGCCGACTCAAAATCAGTTACTTACATTAGTTAAGGAGCTCAATTATCATTTAGACTAAGAAGGTTTATTTTATTTTTTGCTTTTCAGTTGATTTTTTTGTCCGTTTAATTTTTTGTTAAAAAGTTTTTATTTTTTACTTTTCAGTTCCGTATTTCGTCGGTTTACTTTTTTGTTAAAAAGTTTTTATTTTTCAATTTTTTGTGGCTAAAATCTACCAATTACTAGCTCACCTTACTTCAACTATTACCAGTTGAATAATATGATTATCTACTTTTACTATTTGTTGTAATATAAATTATTTCCGTTGTTCTGGTTAGTTTATTTCATTACTTTGTATATCATTCCATCCTCTCATAAAATATACTGATTTTGACGGAACAAGAATAATGTCAGTAGCGATCTGTCATTGTTAACTACGTGTGTGTGTGCTAATGTTCACTAGTGAAAAATCAATTGTCCCCTATTTTTCTACCCGTAAGGGTGGCTCATTTCTTTCGAAATCCAAATATAAGGTATACCCTATCTATTAAAAAAAGGATCATCCAAATCGAAGAACCCAGTACAAAGTTATGCCTGATAGAATCGGTTAACGGACCAGAATATTCAGAGGGTGAGTGATCAATATCCTTCATTTCGCTACCCTCAGGGGTGAATTCCACTGAAAATTATCGGAATCGGACGCCTCAGTTAAAAGTTATGCGTGATTATACATAAAGAAATGTGATGGAAAAACATAAAATATACGGGTCGAATAGAGAACCTCCTCCTTTTTGGTTTCGTCGGTTGAAAAACAGGCCCTACGCTGTGGTTTCCCAGAATACCTGACCAAACATTCACCTTCTGGAGAAATTGGGCATGTGTTTCACGGAACAGATGAGGATTTGCGTCACTCCAATACCTCACATTCTGTGTTTTTACATTTCCATTTAGATAGAAAGTACTTTCGTCACTAAAACAAATTGTTTTGACATAGTCTGGCTGTTGGTTGATTTTAGTTTCCATATTTTCACAAAAGTCTAGTCTTCGGTCTGGGTCGTCGTCTGAGAGTTGATGAACCATTTTCAATTTGTATGGATGAAATTTGTTTTTTTTTCAACACCCTGTGTACTGTACTTCGACTGACTTCACAGGTAGATGCAACGTGAGTTGTTGAAGGAGTGGGATTACCTATTGCTTCTGCCAGTATATCAATTTATTTCTCATCAGAAATTTGTGGTCTGCCAGATCATTCCGCATCATTGATACTACCCGTTGATTCAAACTTACGAAGGAGCTCCCTCAAATAAGTCCTCGAAACGGGGCGATCGGGAAACCTCTCATTGAAAATGCGTTCTGCTGCATGAATATTCTATCCAGTTTCACCAAGAATTAGGATCGCTGCTACTTTATCACCCGAAGCACGTACCATTTCGCTTCTTGAAGCACTTAAACGTTCGGCCCACAACAGTTTAACAAATTATTAAAATGTACAGAAATATTGAAAGTACCAGAAGCTGCTGAAACAGTTGAACGTTCGATCAACAATACAAAAATTATTAAATGTACAAAAACTTGGATAATTACAAAAACGTCGAATTAGGGAGACTAACAAAAACGTCAGCTTATTTGACAACTATCCAGAGGCGGAGCTTGAATTTGGAATTTCAGTATTAACTGATTTAATTCATCACAGCTTTGCGTTTCTCAGAAGCGAGTTGCTAAAACTGCTATAAACACAAACAAAATTAGTATAATTGAATAGATTTTTCCGATACTTTTCAAAAGAGGTGTCGCTTGTCGTAGGGTTCCATTTAAAATTATTGGTCACAATGACCTTGTGGCGTCATCTTTGATGATTTAGTCATCTATCATCACTAGTAGGGAAGTTTACAACCTTTAATATTCAGTTTCCAAATTTCACTTGTTTATGTATGATCGTTCCAAAAATAAGATGGGGGGAGGGGACTTTTGAGAAGCACTGTATATATGAAGATATATATATATATATATATATATATATATATATATTTATATATTATATATATATATATTTATATATATATATATATATATATATATATATATATATATATATATATATATATATATATATATATATATATATATATAGATGGAGCTGAAGAAGTTTTACTTCAGTCGTGTGGTCTAAAGCACACTCGTTTTTTTTTTGAAGGACAATGTATCCCGGATACTTTTTACTCTTGTAACAATTCACCGACATATAGATTCGAAGCACGGAGAAGGAGTTTAACGTGCAGTTTGGATTGATGGAAGCCAAATCAAAGGAGGGTGTAATGTTCAAGCTGACAACAAACATATACCATTCACTAGATCATAATAAGCCTTGCCTTTGTATCTTCGTTGATTGGGCAGGAGCATTCGATACGATCAGCCAGCAGAAACTATCGGGACATCACATAATATTGGTTTCCGCGGGGTTGCCTTAGAATTCATGGAAAACCATCATTTCAGCAGGAGACATTGCGTTAAACTGATGATAATCTAATCTCCGAAAAAATTATAGAATACCACAAGGAACTGTCATAGGACCGTTATTTTTCAACGAATATATTGGGGATCTCTTCAAACCAACCTTGAAGTATCATAGGCTTCGCCCAGCGGTGCTAGATGGCAACGATCTGCACAAGGCACCAGTTGAACCAGCGGTGGAGATACCATTTGATGCCCAAAATATTGTATTCGTGAAATATGTGGCCGCAGATATAGTTCGATCGCAATCAGTTTTGATTCAGTGGTCTAAAATATTAGTGATGCGTGAAGTCGGGAAAATATGGATATTTGTTTTACGTGAGAATATTCTTGACATATAAGCAAATTTATGATAATACCTCGATAGCTCTGTAATTATAGATATAATCGTTTATATAATTTTTTTATTGGCAAATAAATTTAAAAATTTATATATATATATATATATATATATATAATATATATATATATATATATATATATATATATATATATATATATATATATTAAATATATATATATATATATATATTAAATATATATATATATATATATATATATATATATATATATATATATATATATATATATATATATATATATATATATATATATATATACTAGCTGATACCCCCGACTTCGTCCTTGTGGAATTTATATTTTTTGTTATGTTTCACTTTGTCTCCTTCTATCTAGCTTATGCCTGTGGCTTTGGCAGCTTTCCTTTATCCTGTTTCCCGTTATCTCATTCCTCGCTATCCACCTCACCCATTATCCCGTTTCCCGTCATTCTGTTTCCCGTTGCCCTGTTATCCCGTAATCCCGTTTTCCGTTATCCCGTTTTCCGTTATCCTGTTATCCCATTATCCCATTATCCCGTTTCCCGTTATCGCGTTATCCCGTTTCCCGTTGACCCATTATCCCGCTATCTCGTTCTTGCTTTTCGCGTTATCCCATTAGCCCCTTATCCTATATATATTTCATCCCGCTATGATGACGGGAATAGAGTATGTGACAATAAAACCACATTTCTTCATAATCAAGTGCAACCAATAGAAGGTGAGCTCCCATTTCAAGTATATTAATGTATATATACCATAGTGGTTTTTACGTGAAAGAGTAACAAACATACTTACAAACTTTCGCGTTTATAATATCAGTAGGAAGGATACTATAGTGCCGCTGGACCGTACCGTAGTATCGCGCACCCGGTTTGTCATCGTCGCCAGAATAGCTCGCAGATGGTAGATTTTTTCCTACTTATCGTCATATTTTGGACAAGTCACACAATATCTTTATGAATTGTAGCCTATGTGTTATTCTGATGTATAAGCTATATTATTGTGAAGTTTCATTGAAATCCATCCAGTAGTTTTTACGTGAAAGAGTAACAAACATACTTACAAGCTTTCGCGTTTAAAATATTAGTAGGATATGTATATATATATATATATATATATATATATATATATATATATATATATATATATATTATATATATATATATATATATATATATATATATATATATATGGCATTCCCGCACATTTCTGACTTTCATAGGTTAAGTTTCTCATATCAAATGATTATTTTACAAAGAAAACTCACGTTTTCCCTTTTTTAACAATGTATGGTTACCGTACAGAAATTGAATGTTTTATACATTAGTGCTACATGTTTGTGAAAAGCAATGCTTTCTTTCAACCTCAATTTTCAGTTCCTGAAGAAGAGCCAATAAAGAGTCGAAAGCTTGAGCAGAAACAAGAGTTTACTTCAGCCCTATTGACTGCATACCCGAATATAACTCCGATTTATATATATATATATATATATATATATATATATACAGTGACCGGCAGAAAGTACGCATCATATGGGAATTTTTTTAAATATAATATTTTGACAAATGTCGATACATGCAATCGCTTCTGCATCAAAAGGAACCCCAAAAGATGTTGTACAGTGCCGTTCGTCTTTTCTTGTTTGGCGGGAAATTCAAAAAATTCAAAAATTATGTTTCAAAACACACTTATTTGGGAAAATATTGAAAAACGTTAATTGGGAAAGTTGTTTAGAACGACATTCTATAGCTATGTACAAGATTGGGAAAAAATCTGAGATGAAGAAATAAAAATCAATTTTTGCCATAAAAAAATTCAATTTGGAAAAATACATTTTTTCATTTTCATTTTCATTAGTAAAGCCCAAGAGTAATATTTTGAATAATATTTTGTAAAGAGTCACCAGCTACTTCTATTTTATTCGAAGAAAATTTTAAATCTGTGGATTTGCCATGTGTTCAGCTGCTTCATAAGAGGTCACAGAAATATCTTCAGGACATTATAACACCGATACTGTTTATTATTGACAAAGAATCATCTTCATTGATAATGAACAGTATTGGGATTATAATGTCCTGGAGATATTTCAGTGACCTCTTATGAAGCAGCTGAATACATGGCAAATCCATAGATTTCAATTTTTTTCCGAATAAAATAGAAGTAGCTTGCGAATATTCACAAAATATCATTTAAAATGATACTGTTGGCCTTATCAATGAGTTTCTCCGTCTAAAATGTATTTTTCCAAATTGAAATTTTTATTATGGCAAAAAATTGATTTTTATTTTTTATCTCAGATTTTTTTCAAAACTTGTACAAAGCTATAAGATAACGTTCTAAACAACTTTTTCAAATAACATTTTTCGATATTTTCCCAACTAAGTGTGTTTTGAAACATAATTTTAATTTTTTTTAAATTTCCCTCCAAACACGAAGAGACGAACGGCACTGTACAACGGCTTTTGGGGTTGCTTTTGATGCAGAAGCGATTGCACATATCGATATTCGTCAAAATTTATTAATAAAATAATTTCCCATATGATGCGTACTTTCTGCCGGTCACTGTTTATATATATATATATATATATATATATATATATATATATATATATATATATATATATATATTAAATCTTACCGTTGCCTTATGGCAACGCTATGGCGCTTAGACTCTGTAAATCTTATAAATCCAATTTTATAATTTAAGAGAGGTTTTTCGTCAGCAGAGGCATTAGACAATGAGAACGCCTATGTGGATATTTTTATTGAGCCGCCGAAACCGAATGTGGAGACAGATGAAGACTCTGCAGACGAAGACAATGGAGGGTAAGTCATAATTAGTATAGGTATTTTTCTTATATTATATACATTATGTTTGCAAGTTAGTTGATAATCTAACTTTTCGGGAAGTGGGACAAGTTAAAAGATATCGCCAACAGTAGAAATGGAATATAATGATCCCACGGCCCTTGCGATCGCAAAATTCAATACATGTATGGGGGGGACCGATCGAATGGATCGGAATTTTGCATGCTACCGAATAGGAATCAGGGGCAAAATATGGTTCTGGTCTTCATTTACTTGGCTCTTAGACGTTGCGATGCAAAACAGTTGGCTATTGTATAATAAATCGAGAAAACAAAAGTTGCCACAGAAATATTTCAGAAGGGAAGTGGCAAACGTATACTTCAAAAATATCAAGTCCTCTCTGATGAACCTAGGAGATGGAAGACTTCCATAGGATCTTCCCCTACATGTAGAATATTCAATGACATCAGATTCGATCGTACTTTGTCAAACATTGACAATTATTTTCCAAAATCTACAAAAAATTGCACCACTCGATTGAACAAATATACCACTAAGGTCAAAAACCAGCAGGTGATTGTATAGGGTTCTCATATAATACAATGTAGCCAGTGTTCGAAATATCTTAGTTGATTTAGTAATTAAGGAAGGCGGTGCAATTTCAAGCGAGAAATGGAACAAAACAATATCAAAATAAAGGATTAAATTCAATATCAGATATTAATTATAGTGAACAGTGAACTAATTATTGCGATATAAAGACACCTTCCCAATGAATATTAATAGAGGGATTCTCATTCGGGTCTATCAGATTGTGTATTCTTTTGTTTTGCGGTTTTGTGAAGGTACAGTTTTGTATATTTTTTTTGAAAATACTATTGAGGTCGAATCTTCCATATTCCATGAAAGATTGTTCAATATTTTCATACTCAGACAAGTATATCCCCTTTGACCAATAGTTTTGAATTAATATTCATGTTTTTTCTGCCCTGGTATCATAATTGTGCTCAATATTTCTCAAACGACTACCGCTACATGTAGAAAGTGAATTTGCCTGAGGTCTTATAGTTTACTTACGGAATGAGGCAAGGAAGATTTGTTCTGTAGAACATATAAAAGAGTTTGGTATAACTGCTCGCAACACCTCCCCAACCTAGGATTCCATAAGACAATCTAGACTCGATTAGTGGATAATAAAATATTTTCATTTGGTGAATATTCAATATATTATCGAAGTTTGAAAATTTAGAAATGATACTTCTCCCTATAGTTTTTTCTATGTGAACATACCATCTGATGTGTCTGTCAATGTAGACACCTGAATATTGAACGAATTCTGAGGAGATTAGTTGAATAATATTATCAAAGTTTTATATTTCCAGATTATTGAAATCGAGGGGGGAGGGAGTGAAATGAAACTTATAATTTCTCCGTTGGTTTCTGGAGCGAGTATGCTATTTATGCAAATGATGGAGAATACAGATCTCAATACTTTCCCTTGCAACTCCCCATATTGTACAGTTTTTTGTTCACTCAGTACATTGTCGATTATTACACGTTACTTTCGGTTACCTGTCAAATAACTTATGTACATTTCCCCTGAATCCCAAATCTGGCAAATCCTCCAGAAGCTGTGTGTAGTCAACATTGCAAAGGTTTTCGCCGTTACAGATTTCGGATATAAGTGAGTCGCGTTATTTTTAGTTTGCCCTTTGCTGAATCCGAATTATTTTTCGTATGGAAGTTTTTTTTCATGGGAATCATTGACCATTCTGACCTGCAAGACTTTTTAGAATATTTTTGTTATATTATCGATAAGAGTAATGGATCGATAGTTGTGGATTTCATAATTTTTTCCACTTTTTGAAAGTGGTTTTATTATTGTAAATTTGGGTACTTTAGGCCATTCTGCATCTTCTATTATTTTGTTTATTGGAAACGTGCCCCTGGTTATGAAAAAATTGAGCTGAATAGACCACAGAAAAAGGTGGCTCAGTAAGCAGACCATAACCATTTTCATGATTATCCAAAAGTCTTGAAATAGAATGATCGCTCTAGGTGTACTAAACTTTTCATGTCATATTCAATTGTATTCACGATACATCATTAACAATAGTTCTTTACGACTCGTTTACATAAAAATATATGTTTATCTGACGGTTATAACATATTTTTATATCAAATGTCGAAGTGATTATATTTATCAAAGGAGCATCAATTACACTCATTTAAACTTTCATCTATATTCGGACCAGAATATGAGATACTTATTGTTGTGGTTGCAACAATATATTTCTCCATCAAAACCTCCGTTTGTTGCTAATCAAATCCTAGCTCACATAAGAAGGAAGCGGTTTGAACCTTGAAATCAACAAACGCTACTTGATATTCTAATGTAATTTTATTTGGAATAAAAAGTATAATTAATTAGTCTGTTTCTTCTCCAGTTTGATATAACACTGGATTTCCATGAATATATCAAAAAGTTAAAAATCTTCTGAAACGACGAAAGTTCACCCTTCTTGGACAAAACGATGTAGACAGGTTTCAATCTCTATTACAATGAAGTTACTATCATGTGAAATTTCAACTCAACCTCAATTATGTTTCGGAAGATATTAAATAGCACAGTATGCATAGCGCGCCGACCTCCGACCAAAAAATGGTGGGGATAACACCATTACATCGGAAAAACGAGGCCTCCAAAGAGCACCGAAAGGTCAGTTGTGAAGCAGCCAGACCAGATACCACCACGAGAGACAGCCTTGAATCAAAGATACAAAGCCAGTCGAACCCCACCAAAGCCGACCAACTGCCTTGGAGTCTTGGAAAGCAGAAGAGACACGGTGATTCAGTTACAAGCAGCTCATTCGAGAGATCGTCAGACCAGGAATCAGTAGTAGAGAGCGACATGTCCAGAGGACCACCATCGGGGCCCGAGTATCGATTCCCGCCGCACGAGATGAAGACAGCAGAGTTTCAAACTCGTAAATACGGTACGCTATACTCACGGAAGTTGAGGGCCTGTTTTTGTGTTCCTGATAGTTCAGATATGCATTTGAAAGTTCCTAAGGCTCCGTCAATATAGATGTGCATGCCGTAGGTAAGCTGAGCAGTCACGGCCTGTCTAGTAATTATGAAGGTCCTCACTGTTCCACTCGAAAAAATTATAAGGCCGCCCGTCAATATAGATGCATCTCGCAGGGAGGCCGAGCAGTCACGGCCTGTCTAGCAATGATCAGAATTCCCGATGAGTATTGAATTACAGTAAGTAATTATAAAGCTCTTCCCCAATTAAGACATGCATTCAGTAATTAGAAAGCTCTCTGGTAGTATGAAGTTGTTTTCCGTGTGCAATTTGAGAATCCATTCTGAAAAGGATAACATTCTCAATTGAATATTGAATAGAGAGTTTTTTTGTGAATATAGATGGAAGATAGTAATGGAGCAAATGATTCCACATATGATTTTATGAACATCTTGTTCATATTTTCGAACAAATCAATTGAGCATACCCCATGACAGGTTATAATGTTGAAAAACCAGTTATTTTAAAGGGTCTCTCCAAAAGAAATGTTTCAAACTTTTTAATATCTTTGCGAAGTGAGATTGCTTCTAGAAAATGTGTTTTCCATTTCTTCAAGTCTTGATGATGATCGTGAAAGCGTGGAATTGATTTTCGTCGACAAAAATTTATTGAAGACCTAGTGAATGCGATGCGTCTCTTCCGTCAATGCTACAAATGATTTCTGGTGAGTACTCTCTTTTGGAAAACATTCTCCTTTGCCTAATTCATCTATATGAGTTCCTTATTGAGACTGGATTGGAAAATCAAATAACTATCTGAATAAAATGCAAATTTTCAATATCAGAATTTCCTTTAGATGTGGTTCAATATTCAGCGTGGCTTAAGCCGGGGAAGTAGTTGTTTCCTGTTTGACATTCACAAAAAATAACTTCATTTTTATCGTGTATTTTTCAATTCACAGAAATATATTTCTGTTTCCTTTTTCAAAATGAATACCCCACAAGAGGTCATACCCAATGACAGGTATTATGTCAAAAAACAGTAATTTTGAAGTGTATCTCCAAAAACAATGTTTCTTATTTTTTTCCACATTTTCAAAGTGAGATTGCTTCTAGGAAAAGTGTTCCCCATTCCTTACGGTCTTCCTGATGATCGTGGAAACGTGAAATACATTTTTGTCGACAAAAATGTATTGAAGACCTAGTGAATGCGATGCCTCTCTTGCTTCAATGCTACAAATGATTTTTTTTGAGTACTCCTTTTTGGAAAACATTATCCTTTGCCTCATTCATCCATATCAGTTCCTATTCATGTCTGGATTATAAAATCAAATAACTATCTGAATGAAAATGCAAGTTTTCGATATTAGATTCACATCTTAAGTTAGGGTCCTTTCAGAATATCTATCAGATGTAGTTCGATGTCCAGCGTGGCCTTAGCCGAGGAAGTGGTTGTTTTATGTTAGACATTCACAAAAATAACTTCATTTTTATCGTGGATATTTCAATTCACAGAGAAATCTTTCTATACAATATTCAATTTGGAATGTTTTCCTTTCTGAAATGAATTCTCAAAGAGGTTATCTTGGACGATGGACAATAGTGACTGAAGTTTATCTTCCAGTCGTAGATGATTCCACATCTGATTTGATGAATATCCTGTTCATATTCTCAAACAAATTAAGTATCCCTATTCCATAATTCTGCGATAGAAGTGTAGACACAGAACTTCTATCAACAATCGAAAGTAAAGAGGGAATCCTGATCGAAAAAAACCTTCCGTCCGCAGATGTTCAACAACCACCGCTATGTAGCTGACTCCTGATAGTCCCAGTATACACAATCTCGCTTGTAGATCCGAGTAGTTTGAGAGCTTTGTTTTGCATACCCTCGCGCTTCCACCGCTTTGCTAACCCTTGTTTTGCTTGTTGTTAGTTAACCCATCAGCTTGTTGAGCTGATACCCCTGAAATTAACCCCTTCATCGCAGAAATAAGTCATTGAATGATGAAGGGAGTAAACAAGATATTGCTTTTGGTTTTCCTTATTTTTGTGTTGTTAAGGCAGTCGTCCAGACGAGCACCCAGTCAAGGTCGAGTAAAGTCTGCCGTTATGGCTACTGGAAGTGAAGTTATTATATCGACCCCTGGAACGTCATTTCTTTGGTGTGAGTGCCACATTGAACAGAAGGTGCCGCTTGAGAAAACTGGAAAACAGTAATTGAGCGCAAACATTTTTATGGTAGAGAAAAAGACCCTCAAACTATTATGTCACTTCAAAGAAAAATTAATGGTGATTATGTCAACAGTTCTACTTGTAATTCGATGAATGTTGATAAGGGGTTCACTTTCTTGGGGCTACAATAGATGATACACTCGCCAATGAGAATGGACTGGAGGCTCTAGGAAGAGGTTCCAGGGGAAGTTGAACATTCGCAAAAAAAATGGTAACCTAAGACGAAGTGCAGTTGACAATGAATAGACGAAATGGAAACATGGTAGGTCATGTGAAATACTCATTGATAGCTTTGCTCTTGGGTATCAACCATCATTGATTTCCATACCAAAACCTGGAGAAACTCCACAGAAAACGATGAAATCACTGAGACCAATTAGTCTCATGTCCTTCGGACTCTAGAGAATATGGTGAATAGGCACATAAGGGACGGGGCACTAGTGGAAAGACTACTGCACCACGAACCAATACGCATACAGCACTAGCTGTTCAACAGAAATGAACTGGTAGAGATAGTGGGAAAGATGCTGACATTGAAGAAAGAAGTACCACTAGCGACCTTCCTGAATATTGAAGGATAGAAGGCTTTCAATAATACTGCTATAGGTTAGATATTCAGGTTTCTCAGAAGGGTCGACGGATATTGAATGACCCAGATAGACCCAATGACGAGGAACATAATGACTCACATAATCTTCATGAGGGAGACTCTTGTGGTCCGGACCACCGGAGGATGCCCACAGATGTGAAATTTGGTTTTCAGTGAATTACTGAGGTATTTGAAAAAAAAAAACTTTTGGGTACTCTGACGACAGGGGCGTCCTAGAACATGGTGAATGATCAGTTAATGATCATATGTAAACTTAACTTGGGTAATTGTTGGACGTTCTTGGAGAAACTGAACATCTATGCCTCAACAAACCATAATAGTTACATTCACTCGAAGACAGGAACAAGGAAGCCTAGGGCCCATTGAACCACGAGGAGAAACTCTACAGACTAAGGCAGAGATCAAATGTCTCGGGGTGATACTAGACTCGAACCTGACCTAGAACCATCTGATGAAAGTGACTAGACAAGTGGAGACTACACCAATTGTTGCCAGATGCTCTTTGAGGAAAAATTGAGACTGAGACCCCACATGGCACATGGTCTGTACAACAATATGTGATAATGTCGACTATAACGTATGCTTCCTTGGAGTGATGGCGCAAGACACAGCAAAGACGCTCTCAAGGCATAGAGACAATTCTGCCTAAGTTCAAAGGGGAAATGAGATCAACGCCCACTGTAGCCATTGGTAGACTACTGAAATTTTTACACTTGGTGGTACAAAGGAATGCAAGGCTGGGGGCCTTCAGATATATTAGCAACGTAAGCACCTCAATAAAATAGCACAAACACCGAACAACTGCGGAGCTCTAGATCGCAGGGGACAGTCACTTTTTGGAAAATCAACCAACTTTAAGGTACAATTGACTGAAGGGCCCAAATGACACCGGAAGCCTCGGCCTGACGAGTTGACGGGTTGAAGTTTCCATTGGGCACAAACACGGGACTCAAAGATTTCCATACTAACAGGGGGTGTCAATGAAGTCCAAAGAAAGTTCGTCGGAAGTTGACATGGTCGTTTTTTCATTTCCAATGAGGCGTGGTCTGGGCTACACCAGAAATGTATCTGTCTTTTCTGTCATTATCGTGGATCCAATATTTAATTCTATTTTTCTCTGAACAAAATAACTCATAATCAATCATCATGATATGTCATCGGTCGAACCACACAATCCAGAAAATGGAATCTTTTCAACAAAACGTCAAACCGACGAATGAAGAAACTGGAAAGCAAAAAATAAAATAAACTTTTTAGTCTAATAACTAAGCTCCCAAACTGAAAAAAGTTATTGATTTTGAGTCGGCGCCAAACAAATTCATTGAACTACTTCGAATAAAGAATGAGAACGCCACCTCGCATTCCGCCGTCATCATTTCACGCTTTACGTAATTCATTTACTCATTTGTTCGTTCAAAATAAGTTACTCACATCAATTCAGGAGCTCAGTTCTTAAGACTGGAAAGGCTTTATTTTTTTATTTTCAGCCTCTATTTCCGTCAATTCTATTATTTTCAAACAGTTTTCATTGTCTGGATCATGTGGTTCGACCCATGATGATTTATTATGGGTTATTTCGTTCCAACTGAGCTATCGAAAACACAAGGTTCCATCTTCTATACCACTTCTTCCTATAATTTAATGTTAGTACTTAGGATGAGTTGAGACGATAGGAGGGATCTCGAGCACTCATCAGTAGTCATCAAGATCAGCTTACCTTCCACCCTAATGTCACCATTGACCTGAAAGTTCCAGCCCAAGTTCAGGGAGTCGATCTCTGACCAGTCGATCTCGGATATTTTAGCCAGATCTCAAAAAAAAAAGTCTTCGAGTCACGACTAAGAATTGAAGCAATAGATGGACCGTCGCAAGCAAGGAGAGGAGGAACCCGTCATTATTTACATAGCTGCAATGGAAAATTTATTCGCACGCTTGATAAAAGATGTCCCCAAAGAGGAAAAGTTGGAAATAATCAGGAAGAACCTTCTGCCCGCTTATCACATGCACCCAGCTCTGCAGACTATAGGCTCCATTGAGCAGCTTGGTGAAGTGTGTCGAGGCTTGGAGAACGCACACGTCATAAGAAGAGACCTACACGTATGGACGGCAAGAAGGCATGTCGCTGCAATGGAACCTGACTTCAAGAGTCAAAATCATCTAGTCGGTGTTGGTCCAGATCGCTCAGAAAATAGAGTAGGAGAAGTTCCGAGGTAGGCCGATGTTGACTATAACAACGAGAGCCCCGGCTGTGGACAAAGATTACAGGTTTTTTTTCAACGAAGTGGAACGCATGGAAGCACTTCGTCAAAAAAATTTATTCAGCGTGCCGATCTGATAGACTAACAGGTAATATCGTTAAGGCGCATCCCGAACAGTCGCGTAATAAAACAGGGCTGCACTCAAACATATTGATCGTAAAAAAAGAGGCGGATAACAGACCATATATGAAGGTATCAACTTTCGGTACCAAAGTCACTGCGCTACTAGATTCAGGCGACAGCCATTCCGTAAAAGGTTCAAAGGGGCTATATTTTATCGACATGTTTCGTCTATCTACGCAAGCTTGCGATGAATTGAGCATCAGTACTGCCCATGGGACTCCACAGAAAATAACTGGCTTCGTGATGTTACCTGTACAAGTGGGACACATATTTGAAATATTGAAGGTCCTCATTGTACCACCTCTCTCATGTCCTCATTCAAGGAAGCGACTTCTGTACGATGATTGATTTTGTTAATGATGCGTAATTCGTGGGCGAGAATGGTATACCATTGGATTGTGTGCATGGATGCATGGATGAATCTGCGAGTCCTTGAGAACCTCCTGTCCTACTTGTGGAGAAACAAAATGGTGAAATGCGATTTCGCTTTGGCGGCAGGAGGTTGAACAATCTCACGAGAAGATATCCTCTTTCTCAAGTGGACCTCATCCTGAATGAGCTCGCAGGTACTAGATATCTCCTTTCAAACATAGATTTTGAGACCGCCTTCTGGCAGATAACCCTCGAGGAAAAATCCTACTGAATACCCCACAAGAGGTTATCTTGACGATGGAAGATAGTGACTGAAGTTTATCTTTCAGTCGCAGATGATTCCACATCTGATTTCATGAACATCCTGTTTATATTTTCAACAAATCAACCTACTGCTTTCGTTATCCCATTGAGAGGTCTTTTCGAATTCATGGTCATGCCATTCGGCCTCAATAATACAGCGCAACTGCAGCGAAGGGTGATGGAAAAGGTGCTTGGATACAGCCTAGAACCGTTTTTATTCGTTCATCTCGATGATATTATCATCGCTACCCCTACTTTCGAGGAGCACAACAAGGTATTATCAGAGGTTCACAACCGTTTGAGATAATCCAATTTGACAAATAATATAGAGAAGTGTGAGTTATGTAGGTCGTCACTGGAATACTAGGATTCCTTAGTGGATTCAGAAGGCTTCAGGACCGATCCTCAGGAGGTTTCGGAGATGGTCAACTATCGCCCGAATAATGTGACCGAGCTGAATAAGTTCTAAGGCTTATGTGAGTGGTATGGGCAATTCGTGTCATTTTATGGAATTGATCATAGAAGCTGATATTGCATTCAACGTAGATTAAATGTCGCAAATTGTATGTGATGGCTTGAGAACGCGCTAAAATGAAATGTGCTTGTGAACGTGACATAAACCATATGATTATAATTCTTCTCACTTTATTACCCCTCTCAATTCCAGTTATTCTTGGAGATTGTAATAACTGTATAACACCAAAATGTTCGTTGAAATCATGAGTAGTTCTAGTGGGTCTGTGATGGTATGAATACTGAAATGATCTGACTACATGGGTTGAATATATATAATGAATATGTAATTTTTTTTCGCTTTATATCGATACCTCTCGAGTTGTAAAGCAAGATTGTACAAAACTAAATTCCATTTCAGTATCGATACTCGTTTCTGAGATTTTTGAAATACACTATATTTCTATTCCGATCTGTTCTGTGTTCCATTTTCTCCTTCCCGTTGAAATTTTTGACTGGCGCCAAAAATAAAATAGCTTGACTTTGAACACTTGAAAACTCAAAAAAAACAACAAGAAACCACGTCCCGGCTTTTCTCTCAACGGGGATAGGAGGCAGGTACGTTCCACTGGGAGTAGATAGTTTACCAGGAAAGCGTTACACTACACTCGTATTATCCAGGTGACCACAACGTGGTGGAATGTGGCTATCTGAGATCCAGGAACATAGATCGGAACGTGGCGGCCACCAAAGAAGTGTTTTTCGTTTTGGTGGCCGCAGCGTGATAGAACCGTATATAGAACGTGGCAGTGGTTGTGGTTAAATACCTCAAAGTTTTGCAAAATCGTTGCCGCTACGATTCGTCCACTGAAGATGCTTGGGTCTGATGTGGGGCCAGGTTGCAATGGAATCGAAGGCAATGAGGAAGCAGACGGCCACGCCAAAGTAGGAAAAAACACCCAATATCCTGGCTCAAAACCCTTCTGTGGTCTCTTCGAAGCCCACATTGAAAAATAGTTTTGGCGCTGGGAAGCTGACTAAATTGAAACCCACTGGAACGGAGTAACAGGGCGAAGACAAGTGGCGTGGCTTCTGAGCTCATCGCCAAAGGAAGCTAATCCCTTCTTGAGTTGGTCAAAAAAGACTTGAAATTGGTAGACTGTTTATCGGATATCAACCAGTGAGCTGTGTCGTCACTGCGAAAACTCCGCTAAGACTGCCAAGCTCTGTCCCTCTCTCTGTCCCTCGAAGCGGCTTTACTAATGCCCTCAGACATTTGGAACTCAGCTTCCAGGAAACTGAAACATTTTTCAAGGAGTTTCAGAATTCCGGGTCTCGAATAGATGAAGAGTATCTTATAGGTCGATGTTAGTAGAGGCAGAAGATCTACAATCTCTAGCTCAAAATTTACTGTTCCAGTGATTTGAAGGTTTGGAATGTCTATATTTTGACTTTCAGAAATTAATTTCATTGGAAGAGAAAAGAAAATCAAATATATCTTGATAAATTACCATAGTTATCTGATTTTTGACAAAATGTGATATATTATTAAATAATTTGAATATTCATGGGTGGCTTCAATTGGATGCGGCGGAACTTGGGGGTAGTCTTTTCACTTATATACGGGTATATTTAGTGGAAACATCTATAAAATATCAAATTGGATTTTAGTATTTGCAAAATTATATCAATTGAAGGATTTCTTTATAACTCCATCATCGAGGAATATATGTCATGAAATATTTCATATAAATATGTAAGTTAAATTATTTTATGAAAAAAAATATTTTTTTATATTCAGTCGAGCAATGAATACTAACTACAACGAACTATCGAATCGAAAAAAAAAACCTAAGAAAGTGAAGTTTCTGCATCATGTGTAATCTGCAGATTCAACTTTTCGTTTGGTCATTTTCAGAGTGGATAGACTTTCTCAATAACCTATGCTCTATACGTCCTCTGCTTGCAAAATAAGGTTTGTCCTGGGATACCCTGAGAATCTCAATCGTTAGTCATTAGAACGTTTCCTGTAATCCAAGAATATCGAGAAACTATAATCGTTGGTAAACAATATATTATTGTTTTGAAGTTCATTTGAGGGTCATTTGATTAGAACAGGTTGTTTATGAATGTGCCACTTCTCGAGAACACAAAACGTAGCAATACATTCAATTTACATAAAGAGTAATGACCAAGAAAGGGCTGAAATTCTGAAATAATCCCAGAAAATATTTCTACGCCACTGTTCACCAGACATGAGGGGGAGTTTTCCGTGTGGCAACGTTCGAGTAACTTTTTTTCAGAAACGACATCTTTACGGCAGAACGGTTCAATGTAAGGACGATAAAACATATTTTATGAGAAACATTCATCATACGTTCATTTGTCTTTCGACCCAACTGTGCACTGTAGGTGTTCAGTGTCCCATACACATGAATGATGGGAAATCATTCAACAGATGGATTTATGTGTCACAAAAATAAAAAATTGGCTCATCGTCCAATTATTGCAGTATATGTGTACCTCCAGGTATCTCAAGATTCCATCAAACCTTCCAATATATTTGACTGAAATAATTCCGCTTCTGCTGCCATTGTAGTATCAAGTTGTCTCTTACATTGTTTTCGGAAGTGCACTTTGTATTGTCAGGAATATGTCCTCCGAAGATGATCGGCCCATATTCTCATGATCTGGGTCAGCACGCTCAGATGTTTATCATACGCATTTTGTTGAATTTTATTCAATCTCGAATATAATTCAACTTCGAATTGTTTGGGAATGGATCACATCGGACAAAGTGTGCTGGATATAAAATAGTGTTGATGGAACTATCGCGAGGTGAAGAGATAGAGGTTAGGAGTTGAAATAAATATTTTTGAGGAATATAGTCTCAATCAGTGAGCTGTCATTCGGGCAGCTTTGTATAGTTCTAGGTGTAAGTATAGTTGTATTTATTTATTATCCTATTGAATGTATGTCTGTTTTTGAATTCTAACTTAATAATGTGGTTATCACAAGAGTTATCCTGGGGTACCAAACCCCTTTTGAGGCCCCTTAGGCAATATAGTTATGACATATGGTTTATTCTCCATAATAAATCCCATTTAAGTACTTCGAGCTAGCCTTTGATATTTTATTGAATGTGTTTGGAGTTTTAGTAATTGTTTGTTGATAACCAGATGACAAAAAGTATGAAAGTATCTTTATGGTGAATATTTTAGGAATTTTTAAAAGTACATGGGTATCGACGGTTATTTTTTTGTGGATTTCTGCAATTTTATATTAACTGGGTGATAGATTACTGAATACATTTTCAATTCTAGTAAAATGGGTATATAATTTTTTTGGGAAACTTTCAATAGGCGTTTGAAGAATTCATTTGTCGTTGATTAGAAATGTTAATTTAAATTACTTTTGATTTGAGTTGGCTCTTTATTTAAAAACTCATTGAAGTGCATAATACTGGGAGTTAAAACATTATTTTATAAAATAATATTTTTGTGGTTTCACTCTTCTTCAATATTTTGCCGAGAAAAAGATACAGTATTTCTCAATTCATTTTGATGATAAGATTGGATTTCTGAAAAATTGTACTTTGGTATGAATTTATCAAAGCAATTGCAAATATCATTCGTTATATTAGTAGGTTAGCTTTTTAAACAGTATTATTTTTTGGTTTTCTAATTATAGCAAAGTCAATTGGACATTTTTTAGAACATAATATGAATTAGATCAGATACACTTAGACATTAGGCGAATGAGATAATCAATTATTTCGCAGATCGGAATTGAGATACTTTTTTGAAGAAACTTTCAATGGGCATTATTTCAGGAATAATTCAAAGTTAATGAATATAATCATAGATGAAATAATGATTAGGGTTAATGAGGAATCTTTTGATATATGAAAGAGAAATGGGGAAAATTTGTAGTGGTATGTTCAATATGTAGAAGTCCAGAAAAATTTAAAATTCAGGAGTCATTTTTGGAGCAAAGAAGAAAATCAGATTTATATGACGAACTAGTCAACTATTTGTTTTATGGCTTATTGATGATGATATATCAGAATATTTTGTTGTTAGTAAAAATGAGTGACTGACTCGAGAATTATTAGAAATATCTCATGAGAAAGCGATAGATGTGTGTTCGAAAAAGGTGGCTTGAAACAAGTGTCTAAGAAAAGACACACACATATATATATATATATATATATATATATATATATATATATATATATAATTATATATGAATAAGTGAACATAAATGTGTATTAGCGTTTTCCATCTGCGTACACTTTCATTGGAAAAACTGATATTTTTGATCATTTCTTGCATAAGAGCATTTAACTCTTAATGGGGTTTCTTCCAATAATTTTTCCCTCACTGACTTCTATTGGTGGCTTTCTTTGGCGTTATTGTAATGATAATATTCATTCACCAAGGAATAGAAGTAAGAAGAGAAGAAGAAAAAAAAATGAGTATCCGTATGTATACAAAGTATCACACAAATTTCTAAGGTAAACAAATGAGAGAAAGTTTAGCTCACGCTAGTCTTCCACTTAACATCATGGGGCTGAATACTGAAGTAATTGAACCAAATTAGTCCAAAAAGAGTGATAACATAACAAACACAATTGAACAATCACTCACTTAGTGGAAGATACCTAATCTTAACCCCTGTCCACGAGTTCTGAACGGTTAATATGTAGCTCCCTGAATTTCACGCTGATGTGATCATATTTCCTCAAACGATGTATGGAGCAAGAATTCTGTGCACGTTGGATACGTATCATATCATTCAAACCTGAGAAGAGACCATACACGAAGTCTGCATAGTTAAGTACGATAGCACTGAGATCTCACACAAGTTTTTTTCATAGAATTTTCTGCTACTATTAAGAATTTCCAGAGCAAAGTGATATTTTTAAAATGAATTCATTGATATATTATGTAAATTTCAATTTGTCATCGGAAATAATGGCGAGATTCCGTGCTTCCGAAATAACTTCAATTTTATTATCATTTATCTGCAAATTTATCAGAGTTTTTTGATATAGCTAGCGACTTTCCATAACTATTACCATAAATCTGGATTTGGAGGGATTCAGATAGTTACAATTTGATATTTCATGAATATGGTCAAGTTCAGAGTTGATTTCCAGCTCTGCCGGATTTCAGTCTCTGGGCTTGAAGGTATGAACCAGTTGGGTGTCATCGGCAAAAGTATGATAGTGACCACAATTCAGTGTGAATTACGAATAGTGAGAGGCCGATAACTGAACCTTGTGGTACACCAGCACGTATTGCAGTTTTATCCAATAGTGAATTGTTACGGTTCACTTCTTGATTACTTTGTGATGAAACATCTTCTATAGGAATCAAAGTAGAATTTATAAATTCATAGAAGCGCAATTTAGCTAGAAGCACTCTTTGTTTTACCGTGTCGAACGTTTTCGATTGATCCAAAAGTAGTAGCATCGCCACTTCACCCTCATCAAGGGCTATAGTTACACGACTAGTGACATTTACTGATGCTGAAGAAATACTCTGGGCTTCGCGAAAACCAGACTGATTATGAGGAAGGATATGATTCATTTTAAAGAAGTACATCATTTGTTCGTACAAGATCTTTTTCATGATATTTGATGATAAAGTGCATAACACACTGTTTGGTTTGAGATCGAATATAGCCATCAGGAATTTTGGGCAGCGGATAAATGATGTTTCCACTCTGAAACAAAATAGTTAGAAATAAAGCAAAATTGATTATTTGTACAATGTACTTATCTAGAAAGGGACTGCGATATTTCAACATCGCAATTGGAATGTTATCTGTGCCACATGCATTAGATTTCTGAGCACTCATTTTATCCTGGATTTCTTTCACCGACGTTGAACTGAACGAGAAATGGAGATTGAGATCTGAGAGGTCGTTTTTGAAATACAAATAAGTGTCAGCACGAATCGAATCATTAGGAGTGTTATTCTTCAGAAAGTTATCATTTATCTCATGGGTCCACCCAGATTTATAATATGTGAGGAATTTTTTTTGTACCCTAAATTCAGATTAGTTGATGCTTGCCAATTATTCCCATTTGAACTGGAAGTATTCTTGGATACAAAGTCATTGCATAGAGCGTTAAGAGCAAAGTTTCTTGAATTTTTATACTTCAAAAAGTCAACTACATTTTCATCTTTTTGAACCTAATCTCTTTCTTTGAATATTGGTTTCATATTATCATCGATCCAGGTACTTTAGGTTCAGTCACTCGACCCTACATACTGGCGCGTGAATGTTAAATAAATCAAGTAAGAAAGTATGTTCTGAAAATATGGATTTCACAGTCAATTTCAGGCTCTCTTACAACATTCATCCAATCAATGCTTAGCAAGTAACTATTGAACTGCTCGAATCGAAATTTTCATAACCTCGAAAGATCATGTATCCATATACTTTCCACTTTTCCACATTTAATCCTACAGAACACAAACTGGTGATCTGATAAGAGATCAAATTCATCACCCCACTCTTGACAAGGATATTACGGTTTGTTATCAAAATTGGATCTGGAAGTGAACTGGACCGTTTTGTAATACGCGTTGCTTCATAAGTCAGTTGGCTGAAGCCGTATGCCCCAAAGCAACAATTTTCAGCGTTGAATAAATTGACATTCATTTCGCCGAACATAATCACTTCATCAACGGTAGGTAATTCAGTGAAGATTATAGAATCAATTTGATTTTTAACATATGGAGTATTCAAAACTGCTGCAATATATATTACTCCAAGGGCTACAGTCTTGTGTCCAATCCAAATTAAATATCTACCTCTATAACTGAGTGACTTATACCATTTCCAATAAATGCACCAAAGCCCCCACTTCAACCATTTCGACCACACCTGTAAAAACTATCAGTTATACTCGCAGAATCCGTGGGCATTTCAACAGACCACTAAGTTTACAAAATTCCAACTATATCGAAGTCATGATCGAGAATAATGTTTTTTAGCTGCGAAAAAACCAGTGAACAGAGAGCGATCATTTAAATGTGACAATTTAGTAGTAGGTATTCTCACTACAGTACAGTGTAGGTATGGGGCCAGGTGCTCACATGCAAAACACAAAGAGAGAGAGAGACAAAAGTTATTGAAAATGTTAATAGGACATCAGTTGAATATCACACTTTGCGATTCATAGATGAATTCTTGGACCGGTGTTCTAGAATTTCAGGAGATTCTTTCGGCCCATTTCCTCACTTCCACTTGCGGCAGACGATAGTTCGCTTTGGTTGCTTCATAAATCCTCCAATACTCCCTCAGAAGTCCATGAGTCTCCATTGACTACCAACATATGACCTTTCATATATGCTGTGTCACCTCTCTCTCATGCTAACTTTTGTTGGCTTATTAGGAATTTTCTCTTATTGTAATCTTCGTTTGTATAGTCGAGAGATAGTTTTATTGTATTTCCTAATATACTTTTTTTCAGCTTCTTGCTCACAGATTCAACAACTATGGGTGCTTCTTTGTTGTCTTGAGTAACGCCAATCTAGTAGGTATCTCTGAAGTAGTGATCCTGGCATAAGATTCCCAATTTTCCATGAAATAATTTAATCTGGAATTCCGCAACATCATCACTACTTTTTAGACCGTAAATAACCAGTTCTTTTTTCTGCCGCTAGTAGCATTGACTTGAGTTCACCATTTTCTTTTTTCAGTATTTAATTATGTGTCAGCAGTTTCTGTATATACTCTTCAACTTTCCATTCATAATTTTGGATTTCCAATTCCATACCTTCGAACTGGAATACAAGTTGATCGTTCTGAGATTTTATTCCATCGTTCTGCTGTCTTAGTTCTCTTAACATAGCAACCACTTCATCGTTTGGAGTCATTTCTTGCTTCGTCACCCGTACTATGAATACAGATTAGTTTGGCTACTTTCTGTTGATTCTCATCTTCGGGATGATTAGAGTTTTCGTAACACTCCATTGTTCGCCCTGTCCCGAGACTGGAAGTTATGCAGCCGAAAGTATATATTTTTATTCCATTTGAGTTATTAGCACTACACTGTTTAGAAAATGTTGAAATTATTCATCGTTTGATATATAATTCAGGTTTACCTGAACAAAAAAACTTCCAGAAAATTGATGTTTAACGGTAAGGAACTCACTCGTAGACCTATGCCACTGTCACCGTAGCACATCGAATTCAATAAAACGGTTGTGAGGATGGCAAATTCAATTTCATTTGGTGCTAGTTTGTGTCCCTCATTCTCCAACCAGTCGGATGCGTCGTTTATCGGCTACTCTTACATAGCAACGTCGTTAGCGAATGATATCTTCGGGAGACCCAATGGCTGCTCCATCCATAAGAGTGCATCACAAAAAAGTTCCACAACATTGGTCCTAGGACAGACCTTGATAGTAAGCCACATCTCTCTTGTTTTATTGCTATTATCTGCCTCTAATACTATCTCTTTCTCTGACAGGTGAGTATTTATCACACTAATAAGTATTTTTCCGCTTCTCAACACACTTTTGGAAGCGTTTAATGTTCAGAGTTATGACACAGTCTCAGCTGTGCTCAAGTATACTCTCTTGTCACTTCCCTGGCGACATTCAATTCTCCTTTAATGGCATCAACCGTCATGTTCTCCTTCAATAAACCAGACAGTTCACCCGTGCGCGTTATTTCCCTCTTGAGTCTTATTTGGGGTTAATTTGTTTGAAGAGTTTCCCAACGTCGAATAGGCATATCGGTCAGTGTGCTGTCGGATTTTCGAAGGGATTATTCGCTTTCCGTAATAACAGTGGTTTGGTGGTTTCTATTTTATTGTTCACACCCGGTGTTATTTATACATGGCCAATGTTAACATATCACAGCTCCATCACATCATCCTCTCTCTATCACCTATCGATCTGTTGCATGAAAAACATACTACATACCGACTAGATTTCGGAAAAAAAAATTCAATAGTGTTATTTACAATTCAATTAATGGCTCTTCGAAAGTGATACCTAGAACGTCCCAAAATTATCAGAAATCCAGTAGCTTTGACTTGAAAACTGCTCAATAGTCGAACAATCAAAGTGAAGGTCGTTCGTAATTGTATGAGGCACTCGATATAAAAAATATCAACAATAACGAGGTAGTTCGTCTCTACCCGACTCACTAGCTCACTAGACACACGCATGAGCCTGGAGAAAAATAACCCACATCTTCACCACGATGAACAACCCATTTTGGGACGAATTTCTATTATGGTTTATTCGTGAAGAAGGGGAGTTGGCAAGATATATCTTCGGAATGTGTGCCTCAAACAATTACAATCGAGCTCCACTTCGATAAGTTCGTTCGATTGTTCAGTTGTATTTCAGTTCTCGATATATCATGATTATTCAGTATATTTCTGTAATTGGGTCTTCCCAGCCATTTTTGAATTCAACTCGAAAGTTCTGTTTTTTACCTGCAAACGAAAATCTAACAGAAATCGTCTAAATCCATCGGATGGGCATGATATAAACAGTTAGAAAAAATTACAAGAGAAACTTGAATGAATCATCCAATGTTGTGATCAATTTATGTGCCGACGAATTATTTAGGTTTTGTAGTTTCTGTTTTCATTCTCAACATCTATATGTCCCAAGAGGTTATTTCGAACAATGGAAGATAGTAACTAAAGTTGATCTTTCAGTCGCAGATGATTCCATATCTGATTTTATGAGCACCTTGTATATTTTAAAGGAAATTGATCTGTTCAACTAGCATGACAACAGTGTGTTAATAGCACGATTGCTGATAATGCCCAATTTTCACTTTTGAATTATATCCCCTATGTGTATAAGTCAATCTATACAGGGTGTCCCTGGACTTTCTCTTTTCCTCTCGGGAATGTATAGATGAGGTCAAAATATCACCAGTACTTCATATAACTTTTGTTCCTGAAAGCCTTCGTTACCAAGTTACGGGCCTTCAAAGTTACAAAATGAAAAATGTTTTTCTTTGATAACTTTCAAAGTGAATATTCAAAATTATCTGAATTTTGGTGATTGACTGAACAAATGAATTTCTTCGATGAGCTTCTATGCAGGAATTAGTTGTTTTGCTACAAAGTTAGGAACGGACTACCCCCGATGTTTCACACCCCAAAACTTTGAAATGACAGATAATTTTTCGAAAGTTTTCAACAAAATAAGGTTACGTAGACAATTTTCTGAATAAAAGTACTCGTGTGGAGAGTCGATCGGAGCAACGATTCCTAATAAAAATGCAGTTTTACTTGACAACATCAAACCCGATCGTCCACAATTATTTGAAATAAAAAAAATTCACAGTAGAAATACTAATGCTAATGTTAATTCAACAACATTTGTAACAGGGATAATACAAAATATGCTGAAATAAAGTCGTAAACAAAAAGTACAGTACCTAGTTGAAAGTTTCTTTCACAATGTAGATATTTTTTCAAATGAAATATCAAGTGGATTCGTGGTTTTTTGAACTAACAAGCTACTCCACTATGAGATTTCGAATTCAGTCCATACTTTGTATGTACGCGTGGAATAAGCACGTTTCGTGTTGTGCTATCTGAATCTCATAAAACTCAATATTTGGATGTTGCAAATTCGTATTCACAGCTTAAATGTTGGGGAGTTTCACTGATAAGTATTATTTCATGGGAGAACACCCGAAGATAAATTCAGCTGAAAAAACGCACTTCGGAAGACATAACTAATGAAAAGCGAACGAATGAACTACAACAACGGCTGCACATGAATAGGTGAAAAATATCCGGTGAATAAATTTATGTTCTATTTCTTCCACAGATGTTGACGAAAACACCTTCTAGAAAGAAATGAAGATAGTGTGAATGAAAAATGACAACTGGAATGCAATTTTGTTTTGTTGAGTGGTGCGTTGTCATTGTATTGTCAATATTCTAAGAGGACAGTTTGAAGTATTTTGATATGACCGAACAGTTAACATTCAACGAATATGCAGACATGCATGCATTGTATGGACGAGCATTTGGTAATGCTGCAGAAGCCCGTCGTCTGTATGCCGAGCATTCTACCAATCGAACGTTACCGGCAAGAGAAACGTTCGATCGTGTCGATCGCAGCTTGAGGGAGACAGGTATGTCTAATGGAAAATTAATTGGAGCCTGTTGTTTCATTTCGATATTAGTGTAGGTTCAGTTTTGCCAAAACGAGGTGGTGAGGGCGCTCCTAGGGCTGTGCGTACCGTTGTATTGGAGAAAAATATTTTGGAAGCTGTCGCTGATGATCCTTCAATGAGCATCAAAAACCTATGAGAACAGTTCCATACATCCAAGTCCACTATTTATAGAATAATCAGGGAACAACTGCTCCACCCATATCACATCCAGAAGGTACATGCCATGACACCTGAATATTTTCCAGCACGACTGGAATATGCCAATTGGTTCCTGGATAAGCAAAGAGAGAATATGACTTTCAATACTCGAGTTTCATTCACTGATGAAGCAGGTTTTAGTAACTCTCATAATCTCCACATATGGGCCGAAGAAAATCCCCATGGGATATTGCAAACCAAACACCAACGGAAATTCAACGTGAATGTTTGGACTGGTATCATAGAAAACCATCTTATAGGACCATGTTCCATTGCAAACCCGGAGAGAAATGTGGTTTATGCATGATGGCACTCCTCCTCATTTTAGTTTGATTGTGCGGGATCATCTGAACCAGATTTTCCCCAATAGATGGATTGGTAGAAGGTGGGCCATATTCATGGCCACCGCGGACTCCGGATTCAAATCTATTGGATTTCTTTTTGTGGGGGCATCTGAAAAGCCTTGTTCACGCTACACCTATTCACACCAGAGATGACTTGTTGAATAGAATTACATTACACTGTGAATCCATACGAAACGACCCTGGCATGCTATTTCAAGTGCAGAGAGGGTGTTTGCGCCGACTAAGAGAATGTATTGAGAGAGACGGGAGTCATATCGAGCAGTTTTTGTGGCGGATTTTGCATTCCTGTTTGTTCTTGAGGCTTGCGATTGATTATTTACACCATAAGTTTTGTAAGGTAAACGTGTTTGCATGATAAAACTTCGTTATGAACATTGTACCTATCGCTTCTATTTCCATTACAAAAAAATCTTTTCGAATAATGGTAGACATCTCAGGTCGGATGTCGTCGAACGAAAATGCATTTTCATCAAAAATCGTTGCTTCGATCGATTTTCCACACGAGTACTTTTATTCAGAAAATTGTCCATGTAACCTTGATTTGTCAAAATATTTTGACAAATCCCAGTCATTTCAAAGTTTTGGGGTGTGGACCATCGGGGGTAGTCCGTTCCTGACTTTGTAGCAGAACAACTGACTCCTGCATGGAAGCTCTTCGAAGGAATTCATTTGTTTAGTCAATCACCAAAATTAAGATGATTTTGAATATTCACTTTGGAAGTTATCAAAGAAAAACATTTTTCATTTTGTAACTTTGAGGTCCCGTAACTTGGTAACGAAGGCTTTTAGGAACAAAAGTTATATGGAGTACTGGTGATATTTTGACCACATCTATACATTCCCGAAAGGAGAAGAGGAAGTTCAGGGACACCCTGTATACTATGACTGGTTGAAAGGTGGAACAACAGGAATAACCAATGTTGCATCCAGGATATCATATTTTTTTCTCAATAATTTATTTTTTTACTATCATTCCAATGTTAGTTCTGATTTGTAAGCTGAATCAGAGTATTTCAATAACAGTTTGATATACGTTCTAATCAAGTTATTATTTCATAATGTGAAATCTCAGCTCAACACAAAATATTTGGCTAAGTCAACTATAAATAAATCTTGCGGCTATATTTCGCAGAAGGAATCAGGCGTTCTATAATATCACAGTAACCTTGGCGCGTGCCAGTTCTTCGATATAAATTGCACTGCTGAATCAATGGAACAGTTACAGGATCGAGAAAGCAGTTTCAGCTCAGCCACGACAAGAGCCGGCACAGGTAACCAGCCAGAAGCTAGCCAGCTGAAATCCGCAGAGGCTAGCCGAAGTCATAAGATCGGACGCTCCCAGACATGGAAAGACCAGAGGCATTCGGAAAGAGTTACAGCCAGAAATCAGACAGTGAATATAGGTATATGCTAAGGTTACTATCTGAGGGAGTACGTGGTATTTGCGAACAGTAAGATATTGAAGTCCTATGTCTGCATTTTTGAAAAACGTTATCAGTAGCATTGAGCGGGTCTGGCGAGTTCTTCATCCTGATCTTTCGACTTCTGAAAATCTCCCTGTTAACGTGAGCTTTATCATTGAGTGGGTCTGGCGAGTTTTTCATCACGACCTTTGAGCTATCAAGAAGATCCCTGTTAACGTAAGCTCTAGTATTGAACAGGTCTGACAAGTTCTTTATCCCTACTTATGGATAACTCCAGTTTATGTAAGCTATTACATCGAGCAAGTCCGGCGAGTTTTCTCTGTTGACGTAAGCTCTAGCATTGAGCAGATCAAGCGAGTTCTTCATCCCGATCTTTGAGCTTCCTGTTCCGATAAAGTATCGAAAATATAGACACGAAGCTTTTCGCTATTGAAAATCGGAAGTGAGGAAATTAGCCTGATGGAAAGTTGCTAACTATCCGGATTTCTTTGCATCCGCCGCTTGAAGGTCCGATTAGTTTAGGAGCAGTGTTCTGTATGATCTTGCGTGCACCCCGCTGCAACAACTCCCCATTTTTCTTGCAGTGTTCCCGTTTCCATGACTTAACCTGTTGAGCTGGGATCCCTGCTGTAAATCCTGTAATTGTATTGGATTTGTGCACAATAAAGTGAATGTACGAGATATGGTTTAGGTTCTCATTGCTTTTATGTGCGTAAGTTTTGTATGGCCTTTTTTCGGAAAAAGCAACCATAATAATGTAATACAGGTTCGAAATACTTTTGACACTTACTATCTCTCCAGTTCTGGCAGCTTTATTTTTCGAAATTTGGAGATCTTTTATTCAGAGCGAATATTCGTTTCAAAACAAATCATATCTCAGGTCTGAGAGGTGGCTGCAGAGAACCTGGCGGAAATGTTTTTACAAGCATATAGTTAATTTCACAATTGTATATTTAGTTCAAATCATTCAAGTGAATTTTGACCCATTGTTAGTTGTCCGAATCACGTGAAAATTGTGTTCATAGTTTTGGTGACAATGCATTATGGAATTTTTGCCAAAGAAAAAACAAAATGGCGGCTCCAATGTGGTGGACGAGTTTTGTGATTATAGTTCGATTCAATTCCAAAATTAGTATATGGGGATTTTTAGGGTCGGACATCATGATTTTTCGTCAAAATTCATGAATTCAAGATGGCGGCCCCAATATGGCGATGAGTTTTGTGGTTATAGCCTCATTCCAATAGAAATCGGTATGTGGGGGTTTTTGGGGTCAGAGATCATGATTTTTTTTTCAGAATTCACTAATCCAAGATGGCGGCTCCAAGCTGGCGACGAATTTGTGATTGGAGTCCGATTCCATTCAAAATTGGGGTGTGGGGGTTTTTGGAGTCGGACATCACGATTTCTGAGTTGAAATTCATGTATTCAAGAGGGCGTCTCCAAAAAGACGACGTGTTTTCTTATGATGGACGGATTCAATTCAAAATTAGTATGTGTTTTTTGGGGTACTAGATTATTAATTTTTGTTAGCATTCAATAGGATGACGGATTTTATGAATGACTAAAAAGAATTGAATAAAAATGGTTGAGAAAAAAATCAAGGCAAGTTTATGTAGTACCCTGTACAAACGAACTCAGTTCATTACATATTTCGTTCAGCAAATATTTTCGAGTATACGATTGGAAATATATTCCAATAATCATATCGGTCAATGAAATGAGATACTTGTGCCCAGACACCTGCAGATACAGAATCGTTAAAGAATTGTCTAGACTTGATAAAACGATCAATGGGTTATTCATAACGATAAGTAGGACCACCCAAGGCAGAAAAAAATTTCATTTTTCTCGCCCGACTGAGAAACGCTGAGTTGGAAACTTTAAGATAATCAATTTTTGCGTGGGATTTATACAGATCGCCGTTGAAGGGATAATAAAATAAAAAACTAAAAACGCCATTGCTTTGAAGGCGGGTCTGTAAGAGAAAAATTGGGATTGAAAGGTGGGCCTAATTGAACGTTTCAAGAAACAAAGGGAGTGAATAATGATTTTGGAGGCGGGCAGGGGAGTCGGTCAGGGTTCGCGAAATCGGACGGTCAAGTGGGCAATACGGGGAGACGGCGAAAACGCGTCGAGAGTTTAAGGCGAGGTTGCGTCGCGACGCCCTGGATCAAGGGTTAAGTATCGTTTCGGTGGTAATTAGTACACGCGTGTGTTAAGCGTAGAACTCGCTACGGAACGGAAAATAGTGACGGTGATCGTGCACTGGAAAACAATTCGTGAATTCAGGGATTTGATGAAGTTTCTGGATTATCTGCCACTGGTAGGGAGAAGCAGCTCAGCACACAGGGTAAGCGATTTGAAGCTGTATGTTAATGTAACTAACCACTTATAATCTCTGGGGAGGATTTCTTTTCAATTTTAAGTTGTACAGTACGCTTTTTTGCAAATGAGAATAATCGATACAGGGTACTCGTCTCTTTCCACTCCATTCTGTTAGATGAATACAAATGTGTTTTGGAAATGAATACTTTTTTCGAAGTAGCTCGGAATAAGACATTGAAGAAATATCTCAAATTTTCTTGATAATTCGGTAAAAATCTTATTAATTGAAAAGATTTTACTAGTAGTAGGACAAAAAGAAAAATATTTTTTTTTTTGTCACTGCAAAATATCCCTGTAAAGAAAATCAAATAATTATAGTTTTGCCGACGGACTCTTACCGACGGAAGAAGTTCATCATTTTAAATTGAGTTTTGGCGCTTATTGCTGTTGTTTCTTATTCTGGTTAGGTTATTGAGCTGAATATACAGGGTAATTTAGAGAAAAGGGATCTTTTTTTTTCGGGCTCCAAAATCTCTGTTGGAATTCCAAGAAGTTTGATGATTTTCTGTTAACATAGAAATAATAAAGTATAATAGGGTGATTTAGAACTGTTAGCTTGATATATTCAGTACCAACGGTGGATTTCAGTTTTTTTTTAGAGGTTATATTGGACAAAGAAAATTTGGGAAACTTTTCCACATTCCAATTTTTTTTACTAAAGTTAAAATAATTAGTTTTGAGTTTAATTATGGAAGTATTGCATCAAGTTGAAAAATTGCAGGTAAATTTTTTTTCGAAAAGTCAATACAAAGAGCTACTTTGAATTATAGAGGTTTTTTTCTCAGAGAAAGAAAGATAGGTGGAAGTTGCTTTCTTGCTGATAATTTAAAGTAAAATTATGGTTACTACTCCTCCCCAAACTACTAACACTACTACGTTGACGACGAGTACCAGCACCATTGGAGGCAATGTCCCGATTTCGACGACTGCACCTACAAGCTTGAGGGTGCCAGCCATGTATTCGCTAGGGATGGTAGCTACTACCTTAGATGATTTTTCTGGGGAAGACGCGGAAAGATATTTTGAAGAGTTAGAATTGCGTTCAAAATTAGACGGGTGGACAGAAGACGAAACTGTCAAATTACTCAAGTTCAAACTTATCGGGGAAGCTTATAGCTATTTAAAATCGGATACAGGGTTGGACTCGCCCTCATATTACGATTTAAAAAGTAAATTTTTGAAAAAATTCACTCCATCTAAGCTACCGGGAGAGAGTCAATGGAATCTCAGTCGATGTTTTCAAAGACTCGATGAAGAAGTATCTTTTTTTTGTACGCGGTTACGCATTATAGGTGCAAAGTTGCTACGGGACGATTTGAGCGGAGCCACTCCAGAAGAAGAAGCAGGAATAAGGAAGAAGGATAAGGAGCTTCTTTCGAATCAGTTCAAAATCGGGTTGCGTAAGGACTTGATGGAAGAAACAGGAGTATTGCTGTTGAGGGAAGAAAATTTGGATTTGGAAAAGGCGGAAAATTTGGTGGAACTCCAAGAGACCACTCTCTTGATGATGCAAGGAAGAATGTCAAACATGAAGATTTCGACAGTGGAAACAGAGAGAGTTTGCTACACCTGTGGAAAACCAGGAAATCTAGCTAGAGAATGTCGTAGGACAAAGAGCACGCAGCCCATGGGTTCGAATGTATGTTTCTCCTGCAACTACGAGGGGCACTGGGCAAGAGACTGTCCTAGAAATGCACCAGAAGAACACACACCTAGATCCCGAAATTTTGGTAGAATATTCCAAGGGGCATCAGGGCCACCTTCACGGAATTGGGGACCACCTTCACGGAATTGGGGACCACCTCCACGAAATTGGGGACCACCGATGGCAAGAGCTCGAGAAAACCAAGCTCTGGAACGAATGGATCGTGAGGATATGGGACCATCTTCAGGTGTTGTTCCAAAACGGAGACAGGAATCGAGATTTTCCGCATCAGGTTTTTCCCGGATTGAAGAGAACAAAAGGCAAATAAACTGAGAAGGCCGATATCTTACCGCCAAGATGGAGGCCGACAATGGAAATGGGGGCAGAATAATTTTAGGATAGGCAACGACAGAATGGATGAACGTGATCAATTTACTATGATCATTCCGGAGGTAGCTTCTGAAGAAAATCAGGATATACCACATATAATCCAATTGAGAATGAACGGAGAGTTATGTCATTGTTTAGTGGATACAGGTGCGGCAGTGACACTCATACCGATTGGAATGGTTTAAAGACACAACATAAATACTTGGGACGCGGGCAAATACAAACTAACCAGTGTGACTGGACATTCCCTGCGAACTTGGGGGACCGCCGTCATTTCAATAGGTCCTGAAGATGGGAAGTGGAACATAAATTGGACCGCCATAGTTTGTAACAATGAAACGTTGGGAAATGTTCGAGCGATACTTGGAAGGGATTTTCTTCATGCCAGTCAAACCTGTATCAGCTACGAAAATGAACCATTTGTGAAAATGAGGGGAGAGATATTCCGATTTTTGTGCCAAGAAGGACCTACTAGTGATTGTGGCTACCATGACAAGAATATTGGACATATCACCACTTCTTTAGGTGTGAACAGAAATTCAGAATATATTGAGTCAATGGAGTTTGTACGAAGACGTAAACTCTATACTTTACCAACGACATATCAAGGGGATGCTGAAATAAACTTAACGCATGGAAGAAAACATTCACGGAGAAGCAATGGGTCTAGTGGAAAATTCTTTGAGGAACGTCACAAGAATGATATCGAAGAATGGAAAAAATGGCTTAAAAAAATAACAAGTTTCTTTGGGAGTTCACGAAATGGAAAACCAACAGAAGAACTTCAGCATACAAATGATGTAAACCGTCAACCTAACCAGGAGTATGGAAAAGACTCGGCCGAAAGTATCGAAGGAAAAATTGAAGAAGTTGTAGTAACAGAAATTCAAACTGGAACAGGGAAAGAGGATGCCGGGGAACAACTAGAAAGAAAGGATAGTGTACCGGAACCCGTTGAACAGGAAATCCAGGAAAACAAGGACCTCGTGGAACCAAGTCTGGAAATGATATCAACCGAGAAACAACCAAGGGATCCAGAAGAAGTATTTCATGATATCACCTCAATCGACACTACAAAGAGCGCGGGTTGTTTCAGTGATCAAGAACAAAAATGGAAAACCGACATAGTCCTGGAAGAAGACATAATAATCCCCGCACGAACTGAGGCGCTAGTGAATGCAAAACTTAGCACAAAAATAGAAGGAGAGCTTGTGGTCTGCGAACCAGTGGACATGGGAAATGGTTATGTACATGCAGCAAATTGTCTGATGGTAAATTCGACAAAGGCTTGGATACGGGTGGTGAACGTCTCTCAGGAAGAAGTTAAACTGATGAAGAAACATGAACTGGCTAAAGCTGTTTCCTGTGAGACTATGGAGGAAATAATGGTGACGACCAACAGAATGATTGAAAAAATTTTATTAGATGATGAAGGGTGGAGCAAAAGAGGATTCAGTCTGGAACACTTGGACGATGATACGAGGGAGAAACTTATGGCACTCATTCGAGGATACCACGACTTATTTTTGGAAGATGATGTCGTACTAACCAGTGCCACTGAAGTTAAACATAGCATAACATTAGAACCAGGAGCCCAACCGATATGCAAAGCCCCTTACAGAATCCCCTATCATCAGCGGGAGGTCCTCCAAAAAGAATTTGATAGACTGCTGGATACTGCGGTTATCCGCCCATCATTTAGTCCATAGTCTCCTGTCGTGCTGGTTACAAAAAAATTGCCGAATGGAGAGGAGAAAGTGAGAATGTGCATCGACTATCGTGGACTCAATAACGTTACCAAGAAGGAATATTACCCATTACCTGATATTTCGGACCTGATTCAGGGATATAACTCAGGAAGTGGAGCGGTGTTTTCGGTCATTGACGTAGCAGAGGCCTATCACCAAATCGACATGGAGGAAAAAGACATACCGCTTACAGGCTTCAGTACTTTTCAAGGCCACTACGAGTACCTGAAAATGCCATTTGGTTTAGTCAATGCTCCATCAACCTTTCAACGGTTCATGAATATCCCGCTGGCTGGACTTACAGGAGAACTGTGTAGGGTATATCTAGATGATATTATCATTTTCAACTCTGCGGGAAAAGAGGACCACATTGGAAAACTAGGGCAGGTTTTTGAACGACTCAGGGAAGCAAATGTGAAATTGAAACCGAAAATATGTAGTTTCTTACTGAAGGAAGGGAAGTATTTGGGCCACATGATAACACAGAATGGGGTGCTTCCAGATCCAGAAAAGATAGAAGCAATACAGAAGTTTCCCATGCCAAAGAATGTTCGAGGAGTGAGACCATTCCTAGGATTGGTAAACTGGTATCGCAGATTCATACCCAACGCGGCAGACTTAATATCTCCTTTGACGAATCTGACCAAGAACGACGTGAAATTTGAATTAACACCAACAGTTCTGGAAGCCATACAGAAGTTGAAGGATACACTAACATCAGAAATGGTTCTGATTTTCCCAGATTTCACACAGCCATTCATAGTTGCTACGGATGCATCTGGATCAAGAGTGGGGGTAGTACTTAGCCAGATCAGGGAAGGATATGAACGACCTATAGCCTATGCCAGCAGAAGTTTCAAGAAAGCGGAATTGAACTACTCCACCACAGAAAAGGAACTCCTTGGCGTAGTATTCGAAATCCAGACATTCAGGTGTTATCTTTATGGAAAAAAATTCACGGTAATTTCCGATCACAGGCCACTAAAATGGTTATTGACTTTGGAAGATCCAGCATCACGCCTCACGAGGTGGGCTCTAACACTGTCCGAATATGACTTTTCGATAATACACAGAAAGGAAAGATTGCATGGAAACGCCGATGCTCTGAGTCGGATGTACAATAAAGATGACCACTTTATCGATGTTGGATATGAGGACTACGAAGAGTACAGAAAAAATCACCAGGTGCCTAAAATGAAAAAAATAACTATCAAACAAGGAAATCTATTTTCGGTTTCGGAAGAATGGGCACTGGCCCACTGCGTATCACAGGATCTCGCTATGGGGAAAGGAATCGCACTGCAGTTTAAAAATATATATGGATCAGTGGAAACCCTGCGGCAACAACAGAAAAATGTTGGAGAGGTAGCTGAATTGAACTTACCGGAAAAAAACATCTATTACCTAGTGACCAAAAGCTTATACTTTGAAACACCCTCATATAGGTATATGTGGAACGCTTTGAGGGATCTAAGAAACTGTTGTGAAAAAAACCAGGATACTTTATTAGCTATACCGAAGATAGGATGTGGTATCGATGGACTTGCGTGGGAAAAAGTACAGGAGATGATAGAATTCATCTTTCATAACTCGAATATCGAACTATGTGTGTATGAAGATACCAAAATAGTTGCAACCATAACTTCACAGAAAGAGGGGGACATTTTGATGGAACCTGAATGGGACCGCGCAATGCTCAAGTTGGCTCAGGATAAGGATATTTTCTGCCAAGAAGTAATAAAACTGGTGAAGGAGGAAGACGTTAAGGAAGCTAGTTACTACTTGTCCAAGGATGGAATACTATATCGTGTTGAAAATGATGGCGATGAATTGATAGTCCCTAAAACTTCCATCCCGAAAGTGATGGAAGATTTTCATGATTCTCCGATGGCTGGACATCCGGGACAACAGAAAATATTAATGAGTCTGAAACGTAGATTTTTCTGGCCCAATATGCGCACCGATGTGATGAAGTATTGTACAAGTTGCGATGCATGTAATAGGAGAAAAACATCGCCTCATGTGAAGAAGGCTCCACTTCAACGCTTCACTTCCAACACGGAACCATGGGAGTTGACCTCGATGGATGTTGTGGGACCGCTAGTAACATCACTCATTGGAAATCGATATTTGCTTACGTTCCAAGACTATTTCACAAAATACGTTGAAGCAATCCCTCTACCGGACCAGAAAGCTGATACCATAGCTAGAGCATTTGTAGATAATGTTATCGTAAGACATGGTTCGCCAAAGAAACTTCTCACTGACAGAGGAGCAAACTTCACCTCAACTCTGTTCAAAAAAGTATGTAAAGTATTGGGGATCGAAAAACTACAGACGGCTAGTTATGCCCCCACGACAAATGGGCAGATTGAAAGAATGCACTGAGTTCTCAAGGATATGCTGTCACACTACATCAGCGAGAACCAAAGAGATTGGGATAACTGAATACCCTTTGTATTAATGGCGTACCGAGGCAGTACACACAGTTCCACAGGTCACAGCCCTTATTACGGGAGAGACCAAGTACTCCCAATGGATAGTATGATAAGTTCGGGGAGAATTATTTACGATTACGATGACAACTACGCATCGGAACTTCTCGAAAGGTTGAGGAGAGTTTACTCAGATGTGTACAAAAATACTGAGGAAGGGAAATCAGAAAGGGTGAAAAGGTACAACAAAAAGACAGAGGAACACAAATTCAATATGGGAGATCAGGTATACTTGAAAGATATGGCGGTCAAACGTGGACTATCGAAAAAGTTGGTTAGGAGTTGGATTGGACCATATAGAATTATTGAAATGATTGGCCCGGTGACTTGTAGAATAAGGAAATGTGGTGGAAGAGATGAACAAATAGTTCATATGAACAGACTAAAAATATATACTGCTAGGACAGATGAGGAGCACCGGTCAATGAGAGAAGAAAGAAAGAAAAAGAGGGAAAATAAGAAACAGTACACTGAACTGGAGTCCGAAGAAGAGGCAGAGGAAATTGGGAGATTCCACCCAATGATGGTTCCGCAATACGTGAATGTGGCACCAGATGAAAATAGCAGTGGCCTGAGTAGCGAAGAAGAGGAAACTGATGTGCACTCAGAAAGTGAAGAAGAACATCTGCTCGATGAACCAGCAACTCAGTTACGGAGGTCAAGTCGTTTTAGGCGGCCTCCTGACCGTTGGGAATTAGATATCCAACATAAGGGATATATGAATGTTCATCAACGGACAAAATGTTTCAACGTTCTTCTCATTTCGGTATCTCATACTTCAGAGGATCAGATATTTTTTTTCGAAAAAGAAAACTGTCAGAAAAAATCTTTTAACGTGGGTTCAGTGGGATATACGCTGGTACGGTGAATCTAATAATTTTTGGGTGATAAATCAAATATTTTTTTGCATACCAAAGGAAAAAAAAATTATTTTGCAATTGTCTTGGGTTATATCCGAGATTTTTCCTTCTGGGGAGTCAGGGAAAACATTGGTACCACATTTATCACTACAGTGGGGTGAATTGACGATGTCCTTATATTAACTCCCCTTCCTTCTTTTCATGTTGATGTATGTATACACATAATAAAGTTAGATAGGGGTATATCCTGGAGCCAAATTTAATAAGAAACAGTTTACATTTACTATTTTTCAATTGAGATCTGGTAATAATTTGATCATGATTTTATGATTGATTCTGTTTTATTAATGAGATTTTTGTAATAATTCGTTCATGATTTTGTAATTGTTTTTTTTCAATTGAGATCTGGAAATAATTTGTTCATGATTTTGTGACTGATTTTTTTTAATGAGATTTTTGTAATGATTTGTTCATGATTTTGTTACTGAATGAGGTTTTCGTGAGATAATGATATATTTCAATTTATTGTCTACGGGATTTTGAACCGAACTGCGATAAAACTAAACGTAGTTGGAAGAAATATACATCATGAAATCAAGCAGTTATCCGGTCATCATCCTGGGAATAACCTTTTTTCTGGCCACCAGCTTCATCACCCAGGTGAAGTCTATGATAGCATATGATTGTGATGACAAAGACTCTGAAATATCGGCTGTTTCGATTCGCGATGTCGCCGAGTGTCCCGAGATAGATACTGCTTACTCTAGTGAATCGGGAACTGTTAAAGTTATTCAACGGGACAAAATATCTCTCCAGCACGTATGGACTTGTCTGATAGAAGTAACCCGTTCAATCTCCCATTGTGGCATGCACAGCCATAGTTCGGTTGTAGCCGAGGGTATCATGAACTATATTTATCGTGTTGGCGCAGAAGAATGTCGCAGCATACATCGTTACCGAACTCTGAAGATCTACCAACAAAATATTGGTGGAATAACAATGAATGGAACTACGACAGAATCTCTGACACAAGAGGGGGCAGTAGATTCCGATGGAACGTGCGAAGGATCCACGTATCATGAAAATGAACAAGTTTGGAAGGACGTCGTTATTATTGCAACTATTAAAATTCAGGTAACGGATTACCTAGCCAAAATGAAATTGGATGAAAATGAAATAAGTTTGATAGGTGGCGTTGTTTGCCCATTCTTGTGAGGATACTGTTTTGACACAAATCTTGGGGAAACAACATGGGAGGTCAGTCCTCTACGAACTTGCGAAGAAAAACTCAGCCTCTTCTATCACGGACAGGCTGAAAAGATCAAGAATCAGTTCACCACAGAACAAATCATCGTTGTTGGAGATAACACTAAAGTATTTGCCGTTACTTTAACTAAGAAAGTATATGTCAATTGGAGATTTGGCAAACCGAACATCCTAGGATACTTGTCATAAAATGAGAACAGAAAAACCATATATCTCCAAAGATTAATGTCCTACCACATAATGCCGATCTAATGGCCTATGTAAATAGCAAGTTTTTATATGTAGAACAAGCCTATACTCGCAAATTGGACCAATTATATACCGATACGGTTCATCGACGATGTCTTATACAGAGATAAATTCTGCGGACCCGTCTCCTGATGGCGCCATTAGTGCCAAGTACCCTAAGCCAGCTTGTAAAAGAGAGTGGAGGTTATGTAGGGCGAGTATTAGGCGAAGTATTGTATATAATGAGATGCGTACCACGCACTGTCGCTATTCGCCGCACGGAAAAATGTTATAATGAGTTGCCAATAGTAGTAAACAATGCATCCAAATTTAGGGCACCAGTGACATTGATAATTCAAACACATGCGGAAGAAGTGGACTGTAATGGATTGATGCCCCCCTTGTACCTTATAGATGACCAGTGGATGGGACTCTGCCCCTACCCCACTATAAAGAAGGCTCCCGAAGTGTTGTCACCGGAATCTAATCTGAAATTGACTTTTTTCCCCATCCAACCTGTCGGAACTTTGAAAATTTACACCCAGGAAGAAATAAGCAACGCTCAAAGGATTCTCACGTTTGGGAACGAGAGAAAAGCAGTCGAAAATATCATCGCTAGACGAGTGGCTGGACTAGAAACAACTGGTCAAGGGTTCTCCACAGTGAATCTTCTCAATACCGAAGAAATGGAGGAACTGGCTCACAACACTATACGCCAGGTCTGGGGATGGTTTACTGACTTAGGACTTTTCATGAGTGGATTGATGGGATTCTATGCCATCTTCAGAATTGTAAAATATGGGAGAGGAGTAATACTGAATGGGATCCAGCTTTATCAGACTCTGGGATGTGGAGTTATGATACTAGCCAGCTTGTGGAATAATTTCACCATGTGGGTGACTCATCGACATCACCAAAAAGTAGGGAAAGCGAAAACTGACCCCGTAGTGGACCAACCTACTCAGCTGAATGAAGTGACAACCCAACGTATTTATCCAAATCTATCGCACTGGACTGAGCAGCAAGACAGCGAAGGTGCTAAGGACATTTTTTCCGGGAAGGGTGAAAAGTGAACATTCTTCGTATTTCTGGAAATTTGGACTATTTCGATGAAATGCCGAAGACAACACTGACTCTGTAACGTGCGTGGCCAAATAATAAAATGAACTGATCAAAACTTACTACTGAAGCCGCGTTGTGTCGGACATTGAAAAAAAGTTAAGACAATAATGTTAATCAGTTGAAGAACCCGTCATTATGAGATGAGTGAGGCGTAAGCGGAAGTCCTGGGATCAACAGAAGGCCCCTTCCGAAGGTTATTCCCTCATCAAGAGACCACTTCAAACATCAGGCATCAAAATTTTCGCGTGTGCAGTGCCGTGTGAAAGGGAACGCGGAAAAAAAAATTTTCGAACCGGAAATCAAATTGTATACGGGGAAGATATAAGTTGCAAAGTATCGATATTATGTATGCATGGTAGATTAAGATGACTTTTTTTGTTAATTAGATAAAAGTTGTGGCACCGTGTGCACAGAACTTTTTAATTGGGGGGAGTGATGTAGTACCCTGTACAAACGAACTCAGTTCATTACATATTTCGTTCAGCAAATTTTTTCGAGTATACGATTGGAAATATATTCCAATAATCATATCGGTCAATGAAATGAGATACTTGTGCCCAGACACCTGCAGATACAGAATCGTTAAAAAATTGTCTAGACGTGATAAAACGATCAATGGGTTATTCATAACGATAAGTAGGACCACCCAAGGCAGAAAAAAATATCATTTTTCTCGCCCGACTGAGAAACGCTGAGTTGGAAACTTCAAGACAATCAATTTTTGCGTGGGATTTATACAGATCGCCGTTGAAGGGATAATGAAATGAAAAACTGAAAACGCCATTGCATTGAAGGCGGGGCTGTAAGAGAAAAATTGGGATTGAAAGGTGGGCCTAATTGAACGTTTTAAGAAACAAAGGAAGTGAATAATAATTTTGGAGGCGGGCAAGAGAGTCGGTCAGGGTTCGCGAAATCGGACGGTCAAGTGGGCAATACGGGAAGACGGCGAAAACGCGTCGAGAGTTTAAGGCGAGGTTGCGTCGCGACGCCCTGGATTAAGGGTTAAGTATCGTTTCGGTGGTAATTAGTACACGCGTGTGTTTAGCGTAGAACCCGCTACGGAATGGAAAATAGTGACGGTGATCGTGCACTGGAAAACAATTCGTGAAATCAGGGATATGATGAAGTTTCTGGATTATCTGCCACTGGTAAGGAATAGCAGCTCAGCACAAAGGGTGAGCGATTTGAAGCTGTATGTTAATGTAACTAACCACTTATAATCTCTGGGGAGGATTTCTTCTCAATTTTAAGTTGTACAGTACGCTTTTTGCAAATGAGAATAATCGATACAGGGTACTCGTCTCTTTCCACTCCATTCTGTTAAATGAATACAAATGTGTTTTGAAAATGAATACTCCACATTTTGCTGAGCTCCAGGAATTGATATTTCGGTCATGTTTAATATGTGTTTTTTTTATATGTATCTTCACTAAAATATTTTGATACTATTGCCGTTTTTCTCTAATCAAGAATTTGTTTGTTATGTTTATTTTTACCTTTTTTATTATATAGATTTTTTTTTATGTTGCCTTTCATTTCTCTTACCTCAGAGAAGTCATAGTAAGATCTAAAAGACCTGCCTTCGCGCGCAGGCCGAACTGATGTCTTTTTGGACTACGAGGGTGAAAGAAATGTAATTTTATTGAAAATACACTGCCCTGAACATCAATATAGTAGAACTACACAGGGCAGATGTAACAATTACATACATATGCACTGAAAGGAAAAATATTTTTTTTACTTGTTTGACCTAGGTTATTCTGTGAGTGATAGAATAGGTGTGCTTGCGCGGTAAGATTTTGAATCTGTTATTCACATAATAACCCAGGTCCAACAATTAAAAAAACTTATTTTTCCTTTTTAGTGCATTTGTATAAAAGCTTGCCTTCAGATTTCTCTCGAACTTTTTCATTAAAATATCAGCACTCGCAGAGACCATGAGGAAAGTTATTTAGTGCCTGGGCAGAATTTGTTCACAAGTTTTGTATGCTATCTCTCTCCGGAGCATTTTTCGTACTGCGATCATACCAATAGAGTAACAGCTTGGAACTACTCTTAAAATTTTGTATGCGCAGAGTAAAAACAATATTTTAGTGCCTCGTTAAATCTTGTTCTAATACCTTGACACAAAATAATTTCTTTGTTCATTACGATATCGCTCCAACTACAAATTGAAGTTTAATTGAACATTTTTTCATTAGGAAAAACATTGGTACCACGTCTATGCCTGTTAGAAATACTTGGCACAAAGTCATATGTTATTACTATCTGTATAGGTGTTATTCACAGGTATGCTGTGTACAGGTTAGTTTTGAAAACCGTTCGAGCATTGTGAATAGTATTGTCATATTATTTTCTATGCATGTATGCTACTAAGAGTGATATGATATTGAAAAATTATTTAAATCCATTTTTCGCCGTTTTTAAAGCGAACTGAGTAGTATCAAATGATTTTCACATACAGATTCATAACCCCATATAGATTCCTGACTCCATACATATTGTCCCAAGAATTTGGGATTGTGAATGTTTGATAGCTATGAAAATACTTGTAGGATTCAGACCAAAAACGTGGGGCGCACGCAATAGATAATTGAGGCATGAATTCATGAATTTCGACTGAGAAATCATGTCCGACTCCAAATATACATCAATTTTGAACGAATGGTTCTATAATCACAATAGTCGTCGCCATATTGGAGGCGCCATCTTGAGTTAGTGATTTCTGACAGAAAATCATGATGTTTGACCCCAAAAACCCCCACATAACAATTTTTATTGGAATACGGCTATAACCACAAAACATTGTCCCATCTTGAGTTCTTGAATTTTGACAAAGAAATCATGATGTCCGACCCCAAAAACCCCCACATACTAATGTCGAATAGAATTATTTTTCAATTTCGAAGGAAAAAATAAAAAAAAAACTGCCAGAGCTGGGGTTTGAACCAACGCTCACGTGAACCATTTGAATCTCTATGGCTCCTAAGACCACTTGGCGAACTGGAGAGTTAGTAAATGTCAAACGTATTTCGAACATGTATTACATTGGTAAGGTTGTTTTTTTTAAAAAAGGCCATACAAAACTTATGCACAACTTTTGCCTAGGCAGTCAATCATTTTTTTATGTTTGCTGTGAGTACTAACATTTTAAAAACATTCCATTCTGTTACTCGATTGGCCAGGTTTTTTGCAGCCCGCTCTCAGCCTATTAGTGAAGTGAGTCGAATATACAACAGAATCAACAATTTCCTGGCTTTTCCTCGGCAAACATTGGAATACAACTGATAAACAATCGTCCGAAGCCTCTCAATACGCGCCTACTTCGCAAATGCCATGCAGAAATTCAAAACCATTCCATTAGGGGTGACCAACTGTATACCGACTCCCGTGTTGCTGCGACTCCAGATTTAGTATAAAGGAGGTCAGCGAAGATGCGCTCTGCATCATTCAGTACCTCCTGCAAAATATGGGCATGAATCACAGTAAACGATCTCGGGATTCATTTGAATCTATATTGGATATATCTCTATATACGACTGTCTTGACGAAAATCCGAGTTTGATGAAGATGAATTATCTTTTTATCTCCGGATAGGAGCCCAAAATATGAATCTCCAATATTCCGATTCAAAATTTTTATTCCGTTTTTAGAGCACTTTACGACATCTGATTGAGCTGAAATTGGGCAGGTATTCATAATTCCGGTAACAATGCATTATGAAATTTTTGTTAGAGATTAAACAAAATGGCGAACGAATTTTGTGATTATGGTACGATTCGATTCAAAACTGGTATGTGGAGGTTTTCGAAGACGGAAATTGTGGAATCAAAAGATTCAAGATGGTGGACAAGTTTCGTGATTATGGTCCGATTCGATTCAAAATTGGTATGTGGGGGTTCTCGGGGTCGAAGATAATGCATTTTTGTCAAAATTTATGAAATTGAAATGGTGGCTAATGGTACTTTTGTTGGAGAAATAAACGAAATGGCGCTCCAAGATGGCGGGCGAGATTTAGGTTTATGATCCGATTCGATTCAAAGTTTGTATGTGGAGGTTTTCAGGCCCAAATATGATGAATTTTTCTTCAAGATCCATAAAATCAAAATGTCGCGATGTCGGCTCCCAGATGGCCGATGATCTCTGTGTTTTTGGTCCGATTCTATTCAAAATTGGTATGTGGGGGTTTTCGGGGTCGAAAATAATGAATTTTTCCATAAGAATTCGTAAATTCAGATGGCGGACGATGTAATCATGGCCCGATTCGATTCAAAATTGGTATGTCGGGGTTTTTGGGGTCGGAGATTATGAATTCACTCGAAGATTATTGATTTTCAGTTAAAATTCATGAATTGAAGAAAGCAACTCCAAGATGGCGGATGAGTTAATCTTTAGATGGTCTCCTCATTGAAGGACTAGATACTCAGAACTTACAGGAAAAAATAACGATGCTTCCACAAAAATGCATAGATTAAGGCGTACTTAAGTATTTAAAAGCACAAAATGAAATATAAAATAAAAACTACCTACGTTGCACATCCAAAGCAATTATTTTTCACTTTTCAGCGCATTTGAATGAGAGCTTGTCTTTAAAAAAAATGTTCAATAATCAATTTATTCATATAACCTGTATTGAAACTGCGAATTTCAGCGTCTGTTTAGAAAGTAGAAACAAGACAATTACAGACCAATGCGACTGTTGGCCGACTGGTTTCTTCCCGACCGAAGAAACCATCAAGTTTCTACCCGCTGATATGGAGTTGGATTCATATTGAACCCTGTCAGGATAGCTTTTGTTTATTGTGAATCGTCAATCAATTGTTAATCTAACCATTGAGTACAAGATGTCATATTTACAAGACATGATTTTCTTCAGCTCTATTCACCTGAATTATTCAGTTTGGATTGGCTTTCAGACATTGAATCTCCCAGTTTTATTACAGGTAATATGGAAAGTTAAGTGTGTGACACGGGATGGAATACGATTACAAGTGAGTCGTTCGATTCTCCATTCTATTTCAGAGCGCGTGTTCAGCGATGTTTATGACAACTTACAACTTTTATCAATTTTTTAGGGGTTGATACTTTCAGAAATTAGTATTTGTCATATTTTCAAATATGCAGAGTATCAATACCTTATTTATTAGATATGTTGAGTTTACCGATGAATAAACTGAGACAAAAACACATCACAATTTTGTAATTCATTGGGAAATTTATCGTATTGTATTCTCAGGAGGGTCTGAGGGACTGTAATGAACAATTGGACCTAATAAGCTCCAATGTGCAGTAGATAATAACGTGCTCACCTACACAAAGTTAGTCTGTACCATTATTCTGCCCGTATCGCTTATCAGTATGGAATGGATGATTCAAATGATTCCTATTCTTCTTTGAGAACCTATTCTATAATTAGTTCGAAAGGTAAGGGGCTCAGATCTCGCGTACCATGAATTCATTGTTTGAATTGACGCAGCTGATACTCGATGAAAATTCATATTCATGCAAACAAAAGCCATTCACATCATAATTTTTTTTTCAAAATTGGGTTTACAAAACCACGACACTTGTTTTGCTATACAATAGCTTTATTAGCTGGAGATAACACTAACTGCACCTGAAGAAGCTATTGTATAGCAAAACGTGTCGTGGTTTTGTTAATCAAATTCCGTGAGAATCATCAAGTGTAGTGAGGTTTTTTTTCTGCTTTATTGATCATATGTTAATAGAAATATATACAAAAAGATATTCAATAGAATCTATGGGCTTTCTATGGGATATCTCATTCAGGTGTGCATAAAATATTATTTTTCATACTTCACTTGAGCATTTGGTACAATGCAAAACGCACAGGCGGCAATAGGTTGAATAGGTATTCGAGGGGTGGGAGCTGTCAAAAAAACATCAAATGTCACAACAATTCTCCATTTGAGAATGAGGAATAACATTTATCATTACTTCACTGAACTACTTATTTCTTTGACTGAATTTCAAAACAAAACTCATTTGATAAAGCTAATTTTCAATATGTGTCATCCAATACTTCACCTAACCCCTAAGTAGCATTGTTTGTAATTACTAGGCATTATACAGGGTCGCTAATATGTATGGAAACGGTCGTTCATCTCCTCAAGTGGGATAGCTAGCGTAAAATGTTATGACACCATGAAAGAAAATTATGTATACAGGATCGGTCAAAAAGTCATGACGAAACAAAGTTTCTTTTTCTTTAATTATTCCAAATTTCAATTCTTCCCAAAATTCTAAATTAAACTGATACAGCACATTATTTCCTCGATCCAACCGTTTTCGAGATATCGAATTTTGAAAATAACTTTTTACTACTCTCAAATTTATTCAAGAAAAAGTACGGAATGATGGATATTTATTATGAAAATTACACAAGGTTCCGTATTATGGATATGATTAGATTTTAATTATAATTTTTTTAGAGAAAATAGAAAAGCATACTTGTTTGGGGTTGATGAAAATGCATGAAACGGAAAAATTAATTTTTCAATGAATGTCCTGAATTTATTTTTTTTTTTTATGTTCTGGTTCCCACGAAAAGGGATATCCTGTAATGTTCAGAGAACATCGTGGGAACCAAGGGAAAGAAGGTAGGAGTTGGTGTTCTTCTTAAATTTCTGGAGGTTGTATGCCTCGGGGAACACCTCCCTAGGCAATGAGTTCCAAAGCCTCGCTGTTCGTTGGATGAACGAGTCTTTGGAAAGTGATGTTCTGCAGGTCTGCAAAGTGACCACGAAGGGGTGTGATGACTGAACTTGACGGGTTAGTCTCGAAGAGACTGCCAAAGCAGGAACGATTGTTGATATTTCAGAAGAGCATCGCCCATGAAAATATCTATAAAATAGAGACAAATTGCCAACTTTTCTACGGTGTGCCAGACAAGTGAGCGAGTTTGTAAGCGAGGCATCACCGACGAGACGAATTGCCCTTTTTTGAACAGAATCCAATAGCCTCAGGATATGTTTAGGTGCCGCGCTCCAAATATGGGAGCAGTATTCCAGGACAGGTCGGATCTGTGCCTTATAGATCATAAGCAGCTGAGTGGGGGTGAAATAGCTCTTGGCACGAAACAAAAAACCAAGTTTTTGGGATGCACTTTCGGCAATGGACCTCACGTGATTTTCCCAGGAAAGGTTATTGCTGATAGTAATACCAAGCATCGATATGGATGACTTCAGTGGTATGGGTACTCCTGACAAAGTTATGTTAGGCACAGTGAGATCGGCTTTTCTAGAGAAAAGACATGCTTGTGTTTTGTTCGCATTGAATTCTACCGAGTTATTGGATCCCCATTCGAGAACTGTTGCTGAGTCCATATTTATATTATTAACACTTCTTCCTCGTTCATTTCTGGTTCCACGGGCTGATATAGGGGCCCTGGAAGAGAAAGCGGTATGGAGGGTACTATCATCGGCAAAGCTGTGTACTGGACATGAAGTTGCTTTCAACAGGTCGTTGATGTGAAGTAGAAATAGTGTTGGTGCGAGAATAGATCCTTGCGGAACACCAGCATTTATGAGTAGAGTGTCAGATGAAACTCCATCGACCACTACATGGAGAGACTTGTTTGAGAGAAAACTAGCAAGTAGAGAACACAGCTGAGGGGGCAAGCCATAAGACGGAAGCTTGGCGAGGAGTCCCTGGTGCCAAACTTGATCGAACGCCTTGGAGATATCTAATGCCACAGCTAAAGTTCCTCCATACTTCTCAATAGATAGCTGCCATATATGTGAGACGTAAGCGAGCAGGTCACCAGTTGATCTCTGATGGCGGAAGCCATATTGCCTATCGTTGACAATTCCTGAGTCTTCCAGATATTTCATGAGCTCGATGTTGATGGCTTTTTCCATGACCTTTGAAATAATAGATAGCAGTGCGATAGGTCTGTAGTTGCTAGGTAGGGCGTTCTTGCCTTTTTTAGGGACTGGCTGTACTCTAGCAATTTTCCAGTTGGACGGAAATACCCCCAAATTGTAAGAGTGGTTGAACAACTTGCAAACAAGAGGTGTTAGTTCTGGGGCACATTTCTTGAGAGCAATCAGCGGGATTCCGTCAGATCTACAGGCTTTGTTGGTGTTGAGACCCAGCAAAATCTTTCTGATAGTACGTTGGCGAAAGGTGATCTCGGGCATGTGACTGTTAATAGGTGTAATGTTCGGGGATTGTTTTCCCGATGAATCCAGAGTGGAATTTCCAGCAAATAGGTGCGCAAAGATATTGGCTTCTTCCTGGGCAGTCGTTGCTAGTGTTCCATCTTCTTTGGTTAGAGGAGGAAATGAGCTGGAAGTGAAGTTTCTTCCCACAGCTTTGGCGAAAGACCAAAATGAACGGGATCCGTTAGGACATTCAGCAAGTTTTGATCTCATTTTGGCATTGTGGGCATCTTTTGAGCATTTTATTGTCTCTTTGCATATGCCTCTAGCCTCGACATATGCTGCTCTGGTCTCAGGGCCCGGATTTTTTAGCCATCGATGGTATGCTGCCTATTTGGAAGCCACAGCTCTAGAGCAGTTTCTGTTAAACCAGGTCTTATCGGATGGTGTTCTTCTCTCGGTATTCGGTATGTTAGTTTGCATCCCCAATATGATGATTTCAGAAATTGTCTCAGCACATCGTGTTGGATCTACTGAAGAGAAACAAACTCTCTTCCATGGAAACGCTGAGAAAAACATACGAAGACCTTCCCAGTCGGCCGAATTGTAATGCCACATGAGACGGGGTGGTATTGTGCAGCTCGATGGTAAATGGAAAGAGCATGTTGTGGAGATGAGGGTGTGATCAGAGTTTCCAAGTGGGGCACAAACTTCTATTCTATACGGATTGGTGGTGAGGAAAAGATCTAGTGTATTGGCAGACTAGTTGTTGACATCAGGGATGCGGGTTGGTAGCTCGACCAGTTGTTCCAGACCATGAGTGATGGCGAAGGCCTCGGCTTGACGACCCGCATCATTTGTTTTGTTAGAGAATTTCAAATTTTATAAAAAGTTATGCCAGAAAATAAGGGAGAAAACAAGTTTTAATAAACAACAAAAATTTCTTTTGGAATTCTATTCAATAACGTGCTCAAAGTATTCACCATTCACCTCCTGACAGTAATGAATTCGCTGAACAAAATTTTGTAGTGAATCTATAATAATGTTGGGAGGAATGGTGGAAATTTCATGCCTTATCCTTTCTTGCAACTCTTCGATATTTTGCGGCCCATTTTTGTAGACCCAATTTTTCTTGTAACCTCACAGAAGAATGTCAATTGGGGTCATATCGGGAGACCTAGCTGGACATGCAATTGTCCCCATGCGTCCAATCCATTTATCAGGAAAAGTTCCATCTAGATATGCCCGTACCACACGTCCGAAATGTGGGGGAGCCCCATCTTGTCGAAACCATATTTGTTCTATCGGCAATTTGGGATTGTTATTGTTCGGGAATGATCGTCCGAACTCTGGAATAATATGCTCTTGCAAAAGTGATAAATATCGTTCAGAGTTTGAATTTGCGTTTTCAAAATAGGGTCCATTGATCTGTCCACCAATAATGCCACACCAAAACATTTACTTTTTGGTCTTTGAGTGTGAACTCATCCCATCCAATGTGGATTTTGGTCTGATCAATACCTACAGTTGTGTCGGTTTACGTGCCCGTTTAAAAAAAATGTAGATTCGTCAGAAAACACTATTTGGTCGACAAATTCGACATTTTCGTTTAATTTATACATATAACTCGATTCTAAGATCAAAATCGTCTTCACCCAATTTTTGTAACAAATGAATTTTATATAGATGCAATTTTTGCAGTTTGCAAATTTTTTTGATTGAATATTGACTCATGTTATGATTTAAAGCTCTCTGTTGTGTCGAATTTATTGGATTTTCCACCACATCTAACATTATATTCAAAGAATTTTCTTCATTTGTAACGCTTACTGGTCTTCCATTTTTTGATCGATCTTTGGCACCTCCACTTCCATGAAAACGCTGCAATGTTTTTGAAACGGTTGATTTAGAAAGAGGTTGCCGATCGGGATGCAATGCATTAAAAATATCCACAACTTGGTCACAACTTCGTCTTCCATCACCATATCCTATGATCATTAAAATTTAAATTCTCTCGATTTCACTTGAACGTGCCATTTTTGCGCGAAAATTATTCACATCAAATGTATTTTTTTTACATGTGTTGTCAAGATCATCACTGTTAGACAAAAGAACGATGCAGCGTTGTTATGGAGCTAGAAACTTTCAAAGGTAACTTAATTTACTATAAACTCAATGGACTTAAATTTTTTTTTTCTAATTTTGATTAAGTCACACTTTTCAAAACTCGTTGACGTTATCAAATGTTTTACTTTTCATCATCAGTTGCGAAAAGTAAAATTTTTCGCAACTGCTGAAGAAAAGTAAATTTCACCACCAGTTGCGAAACATACAGGAATAAAATTTGTTATAATTTTAAGGCTATAAACTACGTGGAGTACTTCTTCACTGCACTAAAAAGTGAGAAATAATTTCAATATTCAACGACAGGGGGTGCTTTGTCGGAATCGATCAAAATAGTCCAAGATACCGGAGCCGGCACACTTACGTCATTTTAGCAAATCTGAAATTTTTACTATGAGTAGTGTGATGTGTAGTTGAGAACGGATGCGTCCTTGTTGGCTTGAAAGCCAGGCTCTCTCACAGGTTGCAGGTACGAAAGTACATAAAAAACTTTCTAACTTACGTTGAAGTATGGTAATGCGTTTGACGATTAATGTGGTTCAGTTGGCCGAACGGTCTGAGGCGCCAGACTGAGCTATGGATCTCAAAAGTTAGCGTGGGATCGAATCCCCACGCCTGACGATTTTTTTCATTTTTCACTTTGAATTTGAGTATTGGTTTGGTTTTTTAATTTGAATATTCATCGTCGTTGAGTATTAAAATTATTCTTTTAATTTTTAGTGCGTTGAAAGCGTGTGCTTCAGTTTTTTTAAATATATATTCTTTATATTTCTAACTTGAAAAAGAGTCACATTATATCAAAATTAGAAGAAATATTGTGTGAAACACGTTGGGAAACACAAATTTTCGTAATTACGAAAAATAGTGCTTTTCCCAACTGGGTGCACAAATAGCTATTGTATAATTATGAGGAAGTTATTTTCAAAATTCGATATCTCGAAAACGGTTGAATTTAGGATATGATGTGCCATATCAATTTCATTTAGAATTTCAGGAAGAATTGAAGTATGGAATAATATACAGGTTGTTCCTCTAAAGAAAAAGCAACTTTGTTTCGTCATGACTTTTTGACTGATCCTGTATACTTAATTTTTCTTTATTGTAATACATTTTAAAAAATCCTAAAACTTTTGTGCCTACCATTTCTGCTAGCTATCTTACTTTAGGAGATAATCGACCGTTTCCATACATATCAGCGACCATGTAAACATCATCGTGGCAAAGGAACTTGAATGAATATATATATATATATATATATATATATATATATATATATATATATATATATATATATATATATTTGACCCATAAAAGTACAGTATTATGAAGAATATATGGGTAATCTATGGAATACTTGAACTATATAGATCTTTGGTAATATCTTTATTGAAATACGCAGTAACCGTAATTAAAAAAAAACAACATCTCAACATGATAAAAAAAAAATCCCGTAGTTCAAGGGTAGACGATGAAAATGAAAATTCCGTGTCAAATCGTTACTCGCTAAATTGAACATATTATTCTGAAGAGAGGAAGGAATTCCTGATGAACCCAGTAACAAATGGAAGATACATGACTTGCGTACTGAAAGTGATATCGTTAAATAACTAAGTGATTGATGTTTGGAATTTACAAAAACTTAATCAACCGCTAGAGGATTATGAAGTTCAGCAACACTGTTGGCATTAATGAAAAGACTAATTTGTCTTAAATTCGTATTCTCAATATTTACTGCTGTGTTTATCATCCGATTCGATTCAAAATTGGTATGTGGAGGTTTTCGGAGTCGAATATTATGTTTTTTTTCCAAGTTCATCAAATCAAAATGACGACTCCAAGATGGCGGATTTCTATGATTATGGTCGAATAATATGTGGACCTTTTTGGGGTCGGAGATAATGGATTTTTTGTCAAAATTTAGGAATTCAAGATGGCGGACGAGTTTTGTAATTATGGTTCGATTCTATTCAGAATTGGTATGTGGGGGTTTTCAGGGTTGATGATGATGATGATGATTATCCCAATTACCAAAAGAGTTTGTCAATTTTGGGGTCTGTTACGTAATAAACAACGACTTTATTTCGGATTATCCCAATTACCTAGAGGGTTCGTCAATTTTGGGTTCTGTTACGTTATAATCAACGACCTTATTTCGGATTATCCCAATTACCAAAAAGGTTTGTCAAATTTGGGTTCTGTTACGTAATAACTATGGATTGAGCTAAGAATCCTTTTAAAAAAATATTTTGTGGTTCTGAAAAGAACCGTTCTTTTATATATCGCATATGGTCTTATGCACGTTCTCCACGAATTCTTCTTGCCAACTGAATATCTTTGGGCATGATAGTCACACGTTAAGCATGAATTGCGCACAAATTGGTCTTCAAAAAGACCCACCAAATACGCTTCGCTTGCTTCTTGCAGAGCCATAACGGCAGAACTCTGAAAACGCAGATCTCACGAACTAAACGTTGGAATGCCAATTTTCTTATGAGAAATTCGATACTCTTCTGGTAACGACGAATTTTGTTATTGTTTTGTGGAAGATTTCTGGTCTTCGAAAGTATGTATATTTTAACGGAACATACTGTGAACCATCACCAGAAATGATCATTTCGAAATATTTCGTCCGATAGAAGTGAAGCAACGTTGGGCGCGGAATGAATGGAAGTCCGACACCTGGGGATCGCCACGTGCGGTTATTTTCAACGCAACAAAAACCTATACAAAACGATTGCGGTAGGTACTCCGAACGATAACGAATCTTTCCACATTCCAAAGCAAAGGGCTTGCGTTACTCTGAACGGGGCGAAACTCAGGAGTGCATAATATTAGGTTACCAATAACAGTGTTTTCCAAAAGTGTATATTCTAAAATCCATTAGAAAACAAGTGGCGAATTTCGCATGCCAATCGAAAGTAGCTTCAGTTGAATCCAGTGTGAAAATATGAAACATTCAAAGAGTCAAATTAATGTCACCATCGTTAACATTGAGGTCAGTATTATTTATCAGTGCAAAATTGGTTCCACCAATGGAATTGGCTATACATTCACAGAGTTTGTCGTTTCTCTGTACGACTCGAAAATGGATGAAAAGATCCAGACCGAAAAATATTATCTGACAAGAGGTGAAACAAGGCGATTTCATAAGAGGGTGGGGATTGCATGCCCGAGCGAAGCAAGGGCTGGTGTCACTCGAAGTACGCAAAATTCGCCACTACTTTCCTAATGGATTTCATAACATACACTTTTGAAAATACTATTATTGGTAACTAAACATTAGGCACTCCTGACTTCCGGGACGATCAAAGTATCGCAAGCCCTGTGCTCTTAAATTTGAGACGTTTCATCGTCGTTCAGAGTACCGTTATAGTTTTGTATAGGTTTATGTTGCGTGGGAAATAACAGCACGTCGTGATCCCCAGCTGTCGGACCCCAATTCATTCCGCGCCCAACGTTGCTTGGCTTCTATCGGACGAATTCTTCCGGAGTGATCATTCCTAGTACAGTATGTTTCGCAAAAATATACATACTTTCGAACACAAAACTCTTTTTCACAATCATATCACACATTCAAATTATCCTAACCGGATCTTAACTTTTTCCCGGTGGACAATAATAATTACCGACACCAAAAACCCCAATTTTTTCAATCATCGTAAACACGAAACCAAATCACGCTCTCATAAGTTCCACAGGAGGGAAGCAAAGGGCAAAGCAGATATATAGAAAAACAAATCCTGGTATAGAGAGGCAAGCTGGATGCCTAACACCCTATGATATATAGGAAGATCTTTTCTTACCTAGTAATTTAGGAGTTGTATATATATTATGTTAGGAAATATAATAAAACAATTAAACTTATAATAATTATTATTATCAGGAATTTCAGTTATCGTGGTTGATGCTATGTTTGTTTTGCAATTTTTCAGTACTTTTTACTATTCTAGAGTCTCATAATATGCTCTATTCGATACATATGTATCAAAAAAGTCAGTAAATTAAAATATTTAAAAAGTAAAATTTATGAAAAACATTGTTTTACAAGTAGATCAATTGATTTATAGATTTGGAACATCCTGTTTGATAAATCCTATCAACAGAAAACCCACCAATGAAATGTCGAGAGAATTGTGAGGGGCAAGTGATGAAATATAAAAATATAGAAGCAGAAAAATTGACAAAAATAAATTTTATACAAATTTGTATATAGTATATAAGGTTTAGGATCAGATTTCATTATTGAGATCATTGAAATTGATCAGAATGACGAATAATGATGTAGAAAGTAGCAAGAAATTCTAAAATCTGTGAAAAAGATAAAATATGTGTGGTGCCATGGGAAGAAATAACAAGTTTTGGTAGGAGATCAGAAAATTGTAATAGAAAGCAATCAGTTACAAATTTTTGGAAGAGAAATAATAGTGAATTTCAAGAAAAAACTACCGAAACCATTCCAGAACGAGATCAATTCAATTGAGGCACAACTGGGAGAAGTAATGTAATATAAAATTCCACTCACCTATTGACAGAACTCCTGCAAAGGCCAGTCACATGAGCAGAAATTTGTTTGGAATGCAAGGAAGCTGTGAGTTCCAATGACACAAGTATTTCCATGGGGCTGGGAAACATCACAAAAGAAGAATAACAGGTATTCTATAGGCAGAACTTTCTAAAGTGCAACGCTTCAGTTTTATTAACTAACACTGAGTATCTGATTCACTGTGTTACTTTTGATTGAATAATTCAACAACTGCCGATGCTGAAGGACTGATAGTAACTTTCAAATTTCCTTTCAACTAATATTATTCACTTATTGCAAATTGCACCATATCACATTATTGTTTTTCTTTCAGTTCATAAGGTAATTTTCGCAGAGTAGGACAGTTTTAAAGGTTTATCTGAATGAACAACCATTTGATTATTTTCTGCAGTATGTGGTTTATCTTTGAACATCTAATTTTTTCCCCACTTAACAGCATATTTGATATCAAGCCGTTCAACAAGTTGGCATTACTGAATCTGCTAGTCAAAAGAGAGGAGTATCTTTGTTCATAGGCGTACCGATTGAGCTGGGATAAGGTAAAAAAATTTGACTAAAAATATATAAACCCAAAATCAATCCCACCATAACTATATATATATATATATATATATATATATATATATATATATATATATATATATATATACATATATATATAATAAATATATATATATATATATCGAGGGGACTGGCAAACAAAACGGAAGAAACTTAATGGACATGGCCCTCAAAGAGAATCGTTAACCGTAGGCACGTGTTTCGGACTCTCGGCCCTCATCAGTACGGTGAAGAAGTGCAAGGATGAACAACACTTGGTAGAAAACGACAAATTGATTTGTCGTTTTTTTTTCTACCAAGTGTTGTTCATCCTTGCACTCCTTCACCGTACTGATGAGGTCCGAGAGTCCGAAACACGTGTCTACGGTTAACGATTCTCTTTGAGGGCTATGTCCATTAAATTCCTTCCGTTATATATAAGTTGGTTCATGTAATCAGAATAAGTGAATAGATATATTTGAATTTGAACCCCTAGTGGTGAGGTGTAGCTGTCCATGGATCCACGCTGTGGAGACAACGGCATCCATCCATTTACATGACAGCGAGAATGAAAATTTCTCTAGGCTCATGAAGTTGGCAGCAGTCGTTTTTTGCTTGTAACATAAAAACTAATGAAGCAAATCTAGATGCCCCTCAGAGAATTGAAATACAAAGGGAATACGTTCTAGCGCAACTCGATCGGATTATTAGTATAGAAGAAGAACTGGAAAACCCAGAAGAATCAGCGTTTTTGAAAAAAAATCATCACTCCACCACTTTCTCAGACGTAGTGCAGGCTTTCCACGACATATTTTTGATTAATATGTACTTTATGTGTGAGGAACTGAGGCACTGTCGGACAATTTATTTTGGCATAATTGTAATCTGAATTTTTTAACGCACTTTATTGCAGCAGACCTGGATGATCCATAGGTGGTCCGATTTCAATTTTTCAAAAATATTTTGAGAGTAGAAGTATAGTACTACAAAACGTTTATTTTCATTTTGCATTTAAATGCTGCAGAATAGGTGAGGAATAATTGCAAACATGACCAAAAATGGACGGGTGCAGGGAAGCTGAGTAGTGGGGTAGAGAAGCAGTCGCGGGAAAGCGTATGTATAGTATTACAAGCGCGCTGCTCCCGTGATGAATCTGCTAACCCCACTCCTGAGCCGCTTTCATGCACTCGCCAGTTTTCAGTCATGTTTCCAAATATTTCTCACCTATTTCGCAGCATTTAAACGCAAAACGTAAATGAATATTTCGTAGAAGTATATTTCTTCTTTCAAAATCTTCCAGAAAAATTCAAATTGGACCACCTATGGAGCATTCAGGTCCGGTCTGGATTGCTTCATTAGTTTCCCTGTTACAAGCAAAAAACGAAAGAAAAAACAGATTTTTTGCATTTAAATGTTTGAAACAATCTTAACAATGACACTTGCGAGTAGGAAACGTAACTGGATATGACTACAGACCGTTTATCGTATGAAGGCACAGTCGGTTTTCTGGTAGTACTTTTGTCACGATAAAATCTCTATTGATTGGTCAAGTTGTGAATCGTGGTACAGGGACATAAACCTAGGTGTGGGATAGTGAGCTAATTTGTTTTTTCTTCTAGGCTCATGAATGTGCGCAGTGAGCCGTGCAGGTGCAGATTACCATATACTATTATCATTATTTCCAATGTAGTTGTCGGATCTTTTCAGTTAATATTGTACGATATTTTTGCTTCAAAACTTCTAGCGTTTTTCTTTAATCAAAAAAGTTTATCTGAAATGCCACAATTTTTCCATTACTCATGTACAGTGTGGAAAAGCCAAATGGAATAAATTTGTTATTTCAGTTATTGTGCACATTTATGAAAAATCCCGAAATACGTCAATTTCAGATTTTGAATTGTCATCCTGCAATGACAAAATTTCATCCCCACTTTCAACCCCCTTCGAGTGACAGCTACAACCCCCCAATTTTCAGATGGGAAGTCGGGGCATGTGATACATCATTCAAAAGGTATTTTCATTCTCTATTCGAAAATGTCATTTCTCCCGAATTCTGTGCAGAAAAAAAAATCATCTGAATGACGTGATACGCTTCAATACGCTGAAAACTAATACTTATAGCGTTTCTTGATAATGAGAAAGTAGGAAATACTATGTTGTAAATAATAGTTTTTCTACGACTATTTAACCTGATCCAGCAAACCCACAAGTGTCAGCGAAGATGATTCCAGCAAGATGGAGCACCGCCACATCACCAAATCAATGTCCGACAGTACCTACACCAAATATTTCCAAATCGGTTGATTGGGAGGCGAGGATGGATTGAATGGCCAGCACAATCACCTGATATCACGCCATTGGGCTTCTTATTATGGAAATATGTGGAAAGTATGGTATACAAAACTGAACTGTCAGATTAAGTTGACATAAGAAGAAGAATAAAGCTTGCGATTAGGTCGATCATACCACATATGTTCCATAACGTCAGAAAACAGTTTTATCTGAGATCAGGATAATGCCAAGACGTTCGAAGCGAGCATTTTGAACATTTCTCACGTTGACATTCATGTTATTTTTTATTTTTCACATCATCAGGAACTGAACTGATTTTTTCTTGTTAATTTTTGAAACAAATTCGAAAAAATAAAATTTTTGAATAGAGAATGGAAATACCTTTTAAATGATGTATCACATGCCCTTACTTCCCATTTGGAAATTCGGGGGTTGTAATTGTCACTCGAAGGGGGTTGAAAGTAGGGATAAAATTTTGTAATTGCAGGATGTCATTTCAAAATCTGAAATTGACGTATTGTGGGATTTTTCATAATATGCACAACAATTGAAATAATGAATTTATTCCATTTGGCTGTTCCACACTATTCACAGCCGCTATTTTCTCTTTTCGCAATTTATATTTGGCAATCTTGTTCAGTGGTCGGAGATCAAACGCCCGAGACTTGACTGAAACTGTCATTCGACGTCGACGTAAGGATGATGGGTAAAGATGATGTTGATGGCCACTGATAGTGCATAAGATCCTTTTCACCTCCTTAATCCATCCCAACAACAACTGAGCTATCGGAACCTCTTGTCTTCGATAGCTCAGTTGGTAAAGCCTATGACTAGAGATCTAAAGGACTCAGGTTTTTCCATTACACATTTATTGACTCATTCGAGTTCTCGACAAAGGAAATTATATGAGAGTTCACATTCTCAATAAAAAATGGGAAGAAATTATCAGAAATAATAGTTTTTCTGATATTGGAATCCCACAACTTATAATAGAACAATTAAAAAAAACAATTGTACAGTTTCGGTTTCAGTTATGCTTCATTATCGATTCATACATATCAATTCGCTTCGAAATGGATAATTCTACTACAGATATCCACAACATATGTTACTAACATCATCAGGATTTTTGGACCACATCCAGTTATTCAATGAATATTTGCTGATTTGGTTACCTTCTAGTACATGATATAACAAAGAGAATACTCTGCTTTCCGGGTATTACATTGTGAAAGTTCCAAAATTGAATTGAAAGTATCCATTATTGGAAGATATTGAGGTAAATCAGGAATCTTCCAATACCTGTGATATTCAATGAAAATATTTGCCTTTCATATATTATTTTTGAAAAACAAATGAATTCAAAATGTTGATGATTAGGAACATGGCTTCCAAAATACAAATCACCATATTGGATGTTTTTTTCACGATAGATCTCCATTTTGGGAAGTTGGATCCAGAACGTAGCATTTGATTAATTTTTAGAGTTAAACAAGATAACGAAAAGCATGAGACAATGAACAACTCCCCAATATGAAATATACACTATCATTACAGTGAAAATTTCAAAACAACACGAACCCATATCATTCACTTATCTGAAAATTCAAGAACTCTTACAGAAAGTAATTTGTTATGAGAAAACGGAATCTCCCTGTTTTGTTCGAACCGTCGAACAAAATAAGGAGCAGTAAATACCGAGTATACGAATTTGAGAAAATAAATCTTTTTATTAAAGCCAACTGAGTTGCTGGACTTCAGACTCCTCTAGCGGTTGACTATTCCAAACATCAATCATATTTCAGGATAACACTTTTTGTATGCAAGTCATGTTCATCGGAAATTCCCTTCTCTCTTCGGAATAATACGTGCATTTCAACGAGTAACTATTTGACTGGGAATATTCACACAGTGTATCTTTCACTCTTGAATTACTGGATATTATGTTCATATATTGTTTTTGGTGAATCGCGCTCACTGCGTATTCTAATCTTGGTATATATGTTACCGAAAGTCTATATAGTTTAAGTATTCCATGGATTTTCAAGTTGTTCTGTAGGTGAAGTTTAAGAATCAATATATTCATGCAAGTATCACATGTTTCGCCAATATATAATTCCATAGAATGCCACTGGGCGATTAGGTGGAGTATGAAACGACAATCAATCTGAACATCACGAATAAACTTTCATAAATGAGTTTTTTTTTAATTCGGTCAAAGATATGAGTAGTTCAGTAGACTAATAATTAATGGAATCTCATTTTCAAATGAAGATACCTTGTGGCATTTTGAGGTACATAGCTTGTTTTTTTTCGACAGCCCCCACCTCTCGAATACCTATTTAACCATTGCCGCTGGAGCGTTTGCCAACCGCGCTCGCTCCTCAAATACGTATTAAACACCTTGCGTTTGGCATTGTTCAAAATACTCAGATAGAGTATGAACCATTTTAATATACGAATTGATAACATAATTTTACCATCGACCTAGTTCCTGGGGTCAACGTAAAATTCTTGATATCCATTTGCTACAACTAGGAAGAAACTTACAATATTTCATTTCAAAATACATAAATTTGACAGCGCGATGGTAATACGATATAAAATTTGAATTGAATTTGAATTCGTGTATGTTTAGTTGCCTATACCACAATGATGCATCAATAGAGAAATCAACAATCAATAGGTTATCAATGGTCGATTTCGGTGTATGTTTGGCTGCACATATTACAATTATGCATTAATAGAGAAATTGAACCTTAATAGGGGCCATTAACGATCGATTTCGTGTAGATTAAACAGACTCGTCGATACGAGGTCGCCGGAAAATTATATTTTATACATTGCTCGAATGTTTTAGATATCCTATAGAACGCCTATAAATTCACTGGAATATCTAATTTTATATATTTCCGTGAACATAAACATGAATAAATGAAGCAAAAAACACTTACTACATCAAATTATTCTCACTGAATTTGGTTAACAAAACCACTATACGTGTTTCTCTATACAATAGCTTCTTCAGCTGCAGTTGGTGTTATCTCTAACTGAAGAAGCTATTGCATAACAGAACACGTATTGTGCTTTTCTGAACCCAATGTAGTGAAAATCATTCAGTGATGTGAATGGCTTTCGTTCGCTTGATTATAGGTTTTCATCAAGTATCGGCCGCGTCAATTCAAACAATGAGTTGATAAAGTTACGCGAGATCTAGGCCCATAACCTTTTGAACTAAGTATAGGATTGGGTAATGAAGAAGTATAGAGAACATGAGAATCGTCTTTTTCATACTGATAAGCGATACGAACAGAATAATTGCACAGACTAACTTTGTGTAGGTGAGAATATAATTATATACAGCATATTAGTGCTTATGAGGTCGTGAGTTATTTATTACAGTTCCTCAGACCCCAACAAAGGCAATGATACTCTGTATATTCAAAAATAATAATACCATTATTATTCATATAAGCATATTGTTTATTTTTCTAATGTTAAATAACTGTCAAAGAAATTTGTGGAAGCATGAACACCTAAAAAATTTTTGAAAATTAATTGTTGTCATTTGAATCGCTGAACTCGTGCTCTGAAATATAATAAAAGGTTAAATGACTCACTTGTAGAGAATGTCGATCTTGATTATATAAATAGTCAATTCATCATATATCATCATTTCTAACCCCTAAAACCGAGAACTGTCACGCAGAGATTCGACTTCCGGGGCTCGTGGAAGGCGGTTGTCTGACCACGCGGACCGAAAGTCAAGTAAATGTCAGTTTTTGTACGGCCGTTCCACGTGCATTGAAGAATTTAAAAATCATATGTTGTGAAAGCAATGGGCATTTGAGGTATCATTTCGAGTGAGACTATCCCGGTGCCCCCCGAAGGGAAATCGAAGCCGACAGAATACGTTCTTAGGTGATGTGGATTTCCGTCAGCTGGCTGATTATCTGGAATGGCTAGGGCCATAAAGAAAAAGCAAGCAATCAAGCAAGAACTGTATGTATAAGGGAGCTACTAAAATAAGACTATCTATTGTTTGAATATAGTGTGATTGTAGTGACATGGATGGAATTCTTTCATATGGAAGTTATTCAATTATAATTGAGCTCACTACACAATGATTGAACATATAGCATGGGGGCAGGAGAACTCACATATCAGGAAACTATCCAAATATATATTATATGAAAAACACCCCAAGAATCGACATCCATCGACTTGTAGAAAACATTTGATAGAGATCCCATATTATTATTTATACATTCGTTGATCAATTAATTCATACATTACATTTCCACTTTTCAACCACTACGATAGTTATATACTTACATAATATAGTTATCATATTTATATCCTTATGTTCCTTGTATGTAACTAGTTTTATATCATATATTTGGTTCATTCATTCATCATTATTAACTCTGCATTTAGTGATATTAAGATATTGAGTTAGGTGATATTAATATGTCTATATTATCACATTTCTTGCATGTACCATCTTCAACCTCCCCATTCTAATCCCTACGACTTGATCTTCTGTAGGGTTGCCCATTTATTCCCCTTTCCACTATTTCTTGAATTGTATCAGATTTATATAACGTAAAACAAGGAGGCGAATAAATTCATTGTTATAATTATTATAGACTCGTTTACAAGTTCAAAAACATGTTGATTCTTGCTGCTGCGATTTGAAATATGTGTGAGGGCCCACTGGACTTGTAATGACATCTAGAAGAATGTGCGGGAGTATCAAACCCGCAAATAAACAATTGCTAAAGTAAAATTGAAAATTCAAAAAAGAGGTCTAGTTTTTTGCAAATAACTCGATAAGTATAAACGTCAGAAAAATAAAACAAAATCTCAAGAAGGAGGAAATTCTCATGAAAACATTTTGACTCCTGGTAATGAATAAATACTTTTCATTCAATGTCCAAAGTAGGGCTCCGCGCGGTGAGCGCTGTTCCGTTACGCTGCCTTGAAACAAGCTGTTGCAAATAATTTTTAATATCAAATAATAATTGAAAAATTCAGAAGGAATTATGGTATCACCTAGACACTGGAGAAAAATAATCGCAGAAAAATTTTATTCACAGGTTTTTCGTGAAATGAGCTTATTGTGAATCAATGAATATTTGAGTACTCGTTTACCTTGGAAGTAGGATAAATGTTAAACAAAAGGGACCTTTTGACAAGTATACTTGATGAGATTATTGGCGGTATCAAATGTTATAATATATCAGTGATGATTCATTGAATTAACAACAAAAGAACATAAAAATAAGAAGGTGTCCAAAAATGTTTGTTCATAAAACGTTGAGATATAAAAGAACTATTACATTAAATTCTATTTGAATTTTCAGTGCTATTCGAATGACATTTTTTTGAAACAAATGGGCCAACTATATTTTTTAGAAGGATGTTTTTTGCCTCTCCTTTCTTGAAGTAATATTATTTAATATAATGAATTCTTGAAAAAAAATATTTTTTTAATTTTTGTAAGAAAAAAAAATATTTTAAAGAATTCTTAATTCGATACATTTAAAAAATCAGAGCGGTTATTGGATGAATTTGGTTATCATCTTTCAAACTAATAGAGATACGGTGAAGGACATTCATAACGATTTTATACAGAATACATTTTTTATTCAATACCGTTACTATTGTTGATCATTGGCTACATGTATTTATTGATGAAAATTTATGTTTTATTTTGTTTTTTTAATTTTTTCGTGATGATTCAATTATATAATCTAGCAAATAAATTTGTACCAAATCAATAAATCTGATAGTTAGAAATGGAATAATTTATAAAAAAAAACCTTTTGGAGACAAGATTCCATTCAAATGCACTAAAAAGTTGAAAATAATTGCTTTGGATTTGCGACGTAGGTTATTTCGTGAGTTATAGATTCAAGAGCTTGTCGCGCAAAGTTTTCAGTTCTAATGAAGAAGCGACAAACATTTGAATCTATAACTCACAGAATAACCTACGTTGCATATCCAGGAAAATTATTTTCAACTTTGTAGGGCATTTGAATAAAAGCTTGTTTTCAAATAGCTTTTTTTATGAATAATTTTATTGTGTGCTCTTTGGTAAGTACGCGTCAATCTATGCATTTTTGTTGATGCATCGTCTTCATGAGGCCTTTTTCCTGTGAGTTCTGAGCTATCTAGGTTTTCAATGAGGAGACCATCTGGAGAATAACTCATTGGCCATCCTGGATCTTCCATCTTCAATTTATGAATTCTGTCAAGAAATCAATAATGTTCGACTGAATTGATAATCTCCAACTCGAAAAACCCCAACATACCAATTTTGAATTGAAACGGTCATTATTACACAACTTTTCCACCATCTTGTAGCCGCCATCTCGAATTTATGAATTTAGACAATGAATTCATAGTCTCCGACCCCGAAAACCTCCACATACAAATTTTGAATAGAATCAGATTTTAATCACAGATGTCGACCGCCATCTTGGAGCCGCCATTCTGATTTTTCGAATTTTGACAAAAAAAATCATTATTTTCAACTCCGAAAACCACTACATACCAATTCCATAAAGCATTGTCACGGGAACTTTGAATACATGCCAAATTTCTAATTGATCGGGCAACTCGAAGTGGGTCAAATTTAGCTTGCAAGATTTGATTACAGACAGACAAACAAACCATTCTCGATAACTTTGACTTCGAAGTCACACACCTACAATAACGTTCGTACAATGCGAACGCAGAAATTCAAATAAAATAATTTGTGTGAATACTCATATATATCACAGTTATTTTCATATTGTGTTGAATAATGTGTTATATTTCAAACCATCTGCTTTTAAAGAATCATTTCAGTACATACATTTTAATATTGTGTTAAGTTGAATGAGTCTCAAACTCCATATTTTTTATTTCAGTGTTTTAACCTGATGATGACAAATACCATGTCGAAACGTCGTTAAAAGAAATTATATGAATCGACTGAATCAATCGCTTCAGCTCAAATATTTGCTCCCGCTTTTCGTCCCTCTCTTTCTCATTTTCTTACGTGTAATCTGTAATCATATTGTAACGAATCTAGGCCGGACCTGTCGCCTCACGTGTTGCCATCGACAACGATGAGATCATCCCCGGAGATATTCGAGAACCATCCAGTCGCTCTGCCACGGAAAACAACGGTCAATATTGGAAACAATTGGAACATGCCAGAATTCGAAACATCGAGAATGCTGTATCGGAGATAAATGGGCAACCCTCAAGTGGAGTCAAAACAGTCTGAACGAGCCCATACCATCGAGCTATACAGTGGCGTAGTAATATAAATTAAGTTGTAGATTAAGTGTTAAATAAATTAGTTTAACCAAGTTAAGTTTATTTACGTTACAATTGGTGTCGGAAGCGAGATTTTGAAAATAAACAAGTGATCGTGGAGTGGATAGTCAGAAAAATAAATTGATAGACCTTTTTGTACGCCCAAAATAGACAGTGGCCCGGTTTTCGCGAAGTGGACAATTGTGCGTGGGAATATAAACTGCTACACTGTTCGCGTGAAACAGACAATAGACTGGTGGCCCGTGGAAAAGAATTCGCGAAGTGAATTTTTAACAAACTGATAAACTTTTCGTGTAAAACAGACTGATACCTCGTCAAAGACAAAATGTGTTCAAGAAAAGTGCGCCTTGCGGATTTGAAGGTAGCGGAATTGAAACAGGAATTGGAGGAAAGGGAACTGGAAACAACAGGTGAAAAGCAAGTACTCCAGGAAAGACTTGCAGAAGGACTTATACAAGAAAGTGAGGACGCCGAAACATTTTTATTCGAAGTTCCCGGAGGCGATTTAGGTTTGGTAATGAATAAACTCGAAGAAACTACTAAATCCGTGAAAGAGAAGCTTCGAGAAATTTCAAGAAGCCTGAAGAGAATGCTAGAAATCTGGAAGAGAAGCTTCAAGAAAATTCTAGAAATCTGGAAGAGAAGCTTCTAGAAAATTCAAGAAGCCTGGAAGAAAATTCAAGAAGCCTGGAAGAAAATGCAAGAAGCCTGGAAGAGAAGTTCCTGGAAAACACAGAAGGCCTAAAAAAAGAATTGTGTGGTGTGGCTAAATTTCTAGAAGAAAGAATGGGAACCGTTGAGACAGAGATAGATAAAATTAGGGAGCAAATGAACACGGAGGTAGATAATATAAAGGAAACGATCAGTAAGCTGGAAAAACGAATTGATAGTGCGCCCTCCACAGAGATGGTTAACAAAAATGCAATGCTGGACTTGAGTTTGAACTTGGATAAAGTTCAAGAGGGTATACAAGATGTCAAGGTCATTTCTGAAATAGGGAAGCTTTCCATGAAGCCGCCTCAATTCGACGGAAAAACTCCATGGAGAAATTACCGCCGACAGTTTGAAGCAGCGGCCAAAGCAAATGGATGGAATGCGGGGGAAAGAGCTGTAGCACTAACACTTGCATTACGTGGAGAAGCGACGAATATTCTACAAACTCTTACCGCCCAAGAACAGGAGGACTATGATCAGCTGATTAAACATCTAGAATTGCGATATGGGCAGGCGCATTTGGCACACGTATACCACTCCCAACTGAAAAATCGCTGCCAGAAATCGGGCGAATCCTTACAAGAATTCGAAGCTGACATTGCACGCTTGGTTCGTCTCGCATATCCAGCCACACCGGAAAATGTAATGGAGCGATTAGCGGTTCAGGCATTCTTGGATGGACTCCGTGACCAAGAAACCAGACAAGCGTTGATATTAGCTCGCCCAACACATCTCGTAGACGCACTCGCACGCGCTTTGGAATTCGAAGCAGCAAAACAATGCTGCAAAAGCCAAAATAAAGTTCAAACGATTGAGCAAGACTCACAGGAGCCTGCTAACTTGGAAGCTGCCATAAGAAAAGTGATGAAGGAAGTGTTGCCTGAGAAAAGACAGATAAGATGCTGAATTGGAGAAAATTGGACATGTGCGTAGCAATGTCCAACATTCATCGACTCCGATGCAGGAAAACTAAAGAAGGTCGACGAGAAGGAACAATCTTCGGCATGTGTCCAGCAAGCCCCGGTTAACAACGCATATGTCGCTATCCTTCAACGACAGAACAAAGGTGTCTTCGTAGACGGTCTCATCAATAACGAGCCTTGCACCATGCTGCTAGATACAGGTGCGACTAGGACAATTCTCGGGCCTTCCTTTGCCAGAACACCGGAACGGATTGAACCGACAACTTGGAAGCTACGCACAGCAACAGGGGAGCCAGCTACTGTATATGGCGAGCTACCGATTGAAATAATTTTGGGCAGCACTAAAGTGAAACATCAGGCACTTGTAGCGGACATCGAAGACGATGCAATCATCGGAATGGACATCATGAATTCCAGAGGGTTTGAATTGGATTTCAAAGATGGCGTCCTACGTGTCAACGGAGAAGAGCTGGTGCTTCATGGGAGAAGTGAGGAGTTGATCCGTGTGCTGTTGGCTGAAGATGTGAGCGTACCTGAGAGGGCTGAAACCATTCTGGAGGCTCGCCTGGACGGGAGTGCGAGCAGTGGAGACGTGGTGATGTTCGAGCCCAAACTTCATGATGAGAAAATTGGACGAGGGATTGCACTAGGGAAGACCTTGTTGCGTGCTGACAAATTTGTGCCGGTAAGGGTCATGAATGTCAATTATTTCCCAGTGACCTTGAAGGAAGGAACAATTTTGGGGCACTGCTCGTCAGTTTCATCTGTGATCCGGGGCGTACGAGGTACGATTAGCCAACCCAACAACTTGCCCACAGAACTAGAGAAATTAGTTGCCATCTCTTCCAAAGACATAAAACCAGCTCAACAGCCCAAACTAAGAGATTTAGTCAAAAAGTACCAAGATATCTTCGATACCGGACAAGGAAAAGGGGGTCGAACTAATGTGGTCCAGCACAGGATTGATACTGGGGGTGCCCGACCGATCCGACAATCAGCAAGAAGACTTCCCCTTGCCAAGAAGGAAGAGGCTGACAAAATAGTCAGCGATATGGGAAAAGAAGGAGTTATCGAACCATCTGACAGTCCCTGGTCCTCTCCAGTCGTACTGGTGAAGAAAAAGGATGGATCGACACGCTTTTGTGTAGACTATCGCCAACTTAATAATGTCACGAAGAAGGACAGTTACCCCTCTCCCGAGAATAGATGACACCCCAGACACGTTGGCTGGTTCCACGATTTTTTCGACCCTTGATCTGAAGAGTGGATATTGGCAAGTAGAACTGGCTCAAGAAGATCGAGAAAAGACTGCTTTTACCATCGGCTCAGGATTGTGGCAGTTCACCGTTATGCCATTCGGGCTCTGTAATGCTCCAGCCACATTCGAAAGATTGATGGAGACAGTGCTGAAGGGACTCTCATGGAACACGTGTCTAGTGTATCTCGACGACATAATTGTGGTCGGCAGATCGTTTGAGGACCACGTGAAAAACTTGGAGGAAGTATTCCTGCGACTGAGGAACTCCGGATTGAAGCTGAGCCCTAAGAAATGCCATCTGTTCCAAAAAGAAGTACGATACCTCGGCCACGTTGTCTCTGGGGAAGGAGTAGCAGTGGACGACAAGAAGATCAAAGCTGTTAAGGATTGGCCCATCCCAAAAGACATTCACCAACTTCGAAGTTTCCTTGGTTTATGCACATACTATCGCCGATATGTGCTGGGAGTCGCCAACATCGCTAAACCACTGACCAAGCTCACGGAAGGCCAAACAAAGTTCCAGTGGTCCGAAGAATGTCAAGACTCATTCAGGAAGCTGAAAGGAGCTTTGATCAACGTACCTATACTGAGCTATCCCCTACCCAAAGGGAAATTCATTTTGGATACGGACGCCAGCAACGTGGGACTTGGAGCTGTCCTATCTCAGATCCAGGAGGGACAGGAGAAGGTCATTGGTTATTTCAGCAAGACGCTTAGCAAACCAGAGCGCAATTACTGTGTCACCAGGCGAGAGCTGTTAGCTGTTGTAAAGGGAGTGGAACACTTCTACAAGTACCTGTATGGAAGAAAATTCCTGTTGAGAACTGACCATGCAGCTCTCAAATGGCTCTTACAGTTCAAAAATCCTGAGGGTCAAGTAGCACTTTGGGATCGAGAGACTCCAAGAATTCGATTTCGAGATCGAACATCGAGCGGAACTAGCCATAAGAATGCAGATGCCTTGTCGCGAAGACCATGTCCAGATGATTGCTCACATTGCCGACGAGCAGAAGAGAAAGAAGCAACACTTTGTAGAACCGCGGCAATGGATGACAACTGGAATGACAGCAAGATCCAGAAAGACCAAGAGAGAGACCCCGACCTTGGCTTAGTCGTCAGCTGGAAGAAGGGCAATCGAAGACCATCATGGCAGGAAGTCGCAGGTTACTCGCCGGCTGTTAAGTCCTATTGGGCACAATGGAACTCTCTTATTCTGGACAATGGGATCCTGAAACGTGTGTTGGAGGCCGATATTGGTGGGGAAGACAGACGCCAAATAATTGTTCCCAGGAACAGAAGAGAGGAAGTGCTACGGGAAATCCATGATGGAGTCGCCGGAGGACATCTGGGAGTGACGAAGACCCTGCAGAAAGTGAGGCAACGGTTTTACTGGGCCAATTGTCAAGCTGACGTCCAGGACTGGTGCAGGAAGTGCGCTGTATGCGCTGCTAGCAATGGACCTCGAATACGACCCAAGGCCCCGATGCGTCAGTACAACGTAGGCAGCCCGTTCGAGAGAATCGCCATTGACATCGCCGGCCCGTTTCCCGTATCCGACCACGGGAATAAATACATCCTTGTGGCAATGGACTACTTCAGTAAGTGGGCGGAAGCCTATGCCCTGCCCAACCAGGAAGCCATCACCGTCGCCGACGTCTTGGTGAAAGAATGGATATGTCGATTCGGTATTCCAATGGAGCTGCACTCGGATCAAGGCAGAAATTTCGAATCCAACTTTTTTCAAGAAATATGTCTACTGCTGAACATCCGCAAGACAAGAACCACGGCCCTACATCCGCAGTCCGATGGAATGGTGGAACGGATGAACAGGACGATCAACCGCCACTTGTCCAAGGTTGTCTCTGACCATCAAAGAGACTGGGACCAGTATCTTCATTTGTTCCTGATGGCCTATCGATCCGCAGTACACGAGTCAACCGCTCAAACTCCTGCTAGTATTATAATGGGCCGAGAACTGCGACTGCCTTGTGACCTGAAGTTTGGGATACCGCCAGGACAAGACACTGCGGGAGAGGACTACGTCAGCAAACTTTAGACAAGATCGGGCAGAGGTTCTACTGGGTTCAATATCAAGACGATAAGAGAAGATGGTGCAGAAAATATCCAGAGCGCGGTGCTACTATAGGTCTCAAAATGATGGCCAAGGATGATTTGAATGAATACAACTCAGGTGTTCCATTCAAACATATCGTAATTGATGTAGCTAGTTCATTTTCTGTGATGGAGGATGGCAAAACATACATCTCTGTTGTCATGAACTGATTCAGCAAATGGGTAGAATCCCATGCCATTCTAGACTAGGAAGCATTCCCAATAGTGAGGTCTTAGGTGAATAACATCTTCTGAAGATTCGGAGTTCTCTTGGAGATACATTCGGACCACGGAATGAGTTTTCAGTTGAAGTTATTGAAGATAATTTGTGAACTGATAGGTATCAACAAGGCTAGGATCACTGCGCTCAACCCCCGTCGAATGACATGGTTGGAAGATTTAGCCAAACTATGGAAAAAACTCTTCCCAAGGTTGTTCAAAAACATCAAAAGCATGAAGACATATCCCTTTCCCTAATAGTGATGGCATACAGAACAGCTGTGCCTGATTCAATAAAAGTTGCATTATATTTGGAAGGAAACTCCCTACCCTACTCTTTGACCTGGTGTTCGGACTACCAGAATGCGATAGTTGGTATAAGTCATCAAGGTATATAGAAAAATCGAATTTAAACGGTTTTCTTCACATAAAGGATTCAATATAAAATTGAACCAGAGAAAGGTAGATCTCAGGTGAAAAACAACTACTTTCCTGGCAAATACCACGCAGAACGTTGAATGATATTCACCTGAAAATCCATGCATACTTCCATAAAATATCAATGGACATTGAATGCAAATGTTTCTTTCTGATAAGCTCGATTATGTTTAATTTAAGTCGTGTTCACCTAACAATCCGCATACCGGTTTCAGGCTTCTTGGCCCTCATCAGTACGGAGTAGTCAACCAGCCAAAAGTCCAAAGAACTCTGGCTGAAGTGAGACACAACGTAAACAAACCATCATCGATCTTGTAACACCTATAGGTACGCCGGAAAAGATAAACTTTAACTGGCGGTACCTAGTGACAGAAAGAAACACTCCGAAAATCTCCCACCTCGATAGGTTTCTAAATAAAAGATTCCTTCTCAGTAGGAGTGGCAAGCCCGTCCAGCATATAGTGAGAGATAAGTGCATGTGAAGTGGAATGAATAGAAAATCAATTAACGGTTTTTCACAAAAGGATTCAATATAAATTGAACCAGAGAAAGGTAGATCTCAGGTGAAAACAACTACTTTCCTGGCAAATACCACGCAGAACGTTGAATGATATTCACCTGAAATCCATGCATACTTCCATAAAATATCAATGGACATTGAATGCAAATGTTTCTTTCTGATAAGCTCGATTATGTTTAATTTAAGTCGTGTTCACCTAACAATCCGCATACCGGTTTCAGGCTTCTTGGCCCTCATCAGTACGGAGTAGTCAACCAGCCAAAAGTCCAAAGAACTCTGGCTGAAGTGAGACACAACGTAAACAAACCATCATCGATCTTGTAACACCTATAGGTTGACTACTCCGTACTGATGAGGGCCAAGAAGCCTGAAACCGGTATGCGGATTGTTAGGTGAACACGACTTAAATTAAACATAATCGAGCTTATCAGAAAGAAACATTTGCATTCAATGTCCATTGATATTTTATGGAAGTATGCATGGATTTTCAGGTGAATATCATTCAACGTTCTGCGTGGTATTTGCCAGGAAAGTAGTTGTTTTTCACCTGAGATCTACCTTTCTCTGGTTCAATTTTATATTGAATCCTTTATGTGAAGAAAACCGTTTAAATTCGATTTTTCTATTCATTCCACTTCACATGGCACTTATCTCTCATCAAGGTATATGTTGAATAACACCTTGGGGGACACCACATTCAACTATTCTCATTGTGCTATATTTATCATCAATTTCCACAAGTTGTTTTCTTTCTTGTAGGTAAATGTTCGTCAGATCTTTCGCTACTCCCCTGGAACCAAAACATTCGAGCATGTGGACAAGCTGTTTGTGATCTACTGTATCGAAAGATTCTCCCAAATCCACAAAGACGCAAATCTCTGGTGTTTATTTATCAATGTAATCACTCATTCCTGGTGTTCCTCAGGCAATTGCGTTATGTGTAGATTTACCTTCACGAAAACCCAAATTGATAGCAGTTTATATTTCTTTATGTATTTCTCTATTCTCATTTTTAATACTTAAAAAAAATAGAGACAACTGAAATAGGTCTATAGTAAGTCACACTCATCTTGTCCCACTTTTATGTAGTGGTTTTATTATGGCTATTATTAATATTTCTGAGACTCCTCCATTTGATAGACATGAACTGATTATCCATGCAAGTGGATGTGCAATTTCTGACGCTATTTCTTCAATGGTTTCGAAACGTCTGTTGGGTTGATGATGATTTTCTTCTCGTTAGATATATGTGTCTTACAAGCAGGATTTGAATTTCTATTTGTTTTGATTTGAGTAGCGAATTTTATTCCCACATTGGTAAAATATTCACAAAACGCGTTTGCTATTATTAATTTGTCGCTAGTTATGGTTCTATTATCTAGTTTTATTTTAGTGATTTCGTCTTTCTTGGTGTTGGTATCTGGGATTTGTTCTATATCTTTCCATGGAAATTTTGATATAATTTTTTTTTTGGTAATTAGATCAATTTTTTAAGTTCATTTTGAAATTGTTTATAAATTATTTTAATTTGCTCATTCAGATTCCTTTTTATTTTTGTATATAGGTCACGTTTTTCATTTGTATATTTTATAATTCCATTTGTAGTCCAAGATTTTATTTTTGTTCGTTTCGTTTCAGTTGAACCGTTTTCCAATATTTCAACTTATCTAATGAAGTTTTGCCGAAATATTTATGTTGTTGAATGAATACATTTCTGGCCAGTTCTCATCCTTAAGTGATTTCTTCAGATTTGTGATATCTCAAAAAGATCTGTATTTTTGTACAGGTTCTTTATTTTCTGTAAATATTAGTACGATTTGGGTGATAGTGATGGAGTGATCAGTGATCCGTATTTTGTAAATTTGTGGGTTGATTTTGATATCTTGAGATCAACTTTTGACGAATATATGATCTAAACATACGGGTGTAGTCATTAATTGTCGATTCATAGCCTAGTTCCCCCAGGATGTTGAGGAAGTCGCTGATATCGTTCCCCTCAGTTAGGATGTCTATGTTGAAATATATACAGATCGTATTTTTTGTTCAAGGAGTTGAGATAAACTCCGTATTCTTCAATAAAATTGTAAACATATATTGAGGGCGGTGAAGGCAGCGGTGAGTAGGATATGTTCATTCTGGAGTTCAATTTTGATTTACATAATTTTTTTGCACCAGCAGTATCGATAACTTCATATTTATAGGTGAAAGTATTTCTGAGATAAACAACTACTCCGTCATTTAACAATGAAGATTATACCCATCAAGATTGAAGAATGAATTATCTGACATATTCTACGTTTAGGTTAATACTTGATAATATCGAAGTGGATATCACGCTCTCTCAGTTCTTCGTGATACTTCTGATATTATTGTGGATTAGTTTGATACCATTTTGTTGGCTATTGATTCTGTTGTATTTGCAGTTACCACTGTTTCTATATGTTTTATTTCAAAATCTGTATTTTACGAATCCATCTCATACTGAGTTAGAATTGATATATCATCATGAGATAGCTATATAGCAAATAGAATGATGATAATAATAATATTTTTTTCCATAAAGACCATATTACATGGTATTGAACATGTCGAAGAATTTAAATATGAAAATCTATACACCTATAATACATAAAATTTTATTCTACGAGACCGTAAAGAAGACTCGAAGACTTACAGGCATATAAATGACAATTATTATACAATTTCAGTTATTGTTTGCATATAGACATTCAGACACACAATGTTCAGTATAATTTAACAGTAAATACAATTTTATTTTAGTTAAGAAGTCAGAAACTCGCTTGGGCTATATATGCATTTCTCAATCAAATAACTTTTTAGTTGTTTTTTGAAACGTATTTCATTTCTTTCACTTTTTATTGATTCCGGGAGTATATTGAAAAACTTTATACCACTGTATTGAGAACTTTTTTCATATAAGGAAGTTCTGTGGTTAGGAATTTGTAGCAAATTGCCATGCCTAATTTTATAATTATGACTATCATGATTATGTGTTAGTGAATCTATATTTTTACTGACAAGCAAAATACATTTGTGAATATATATACTGGGAACTGTTAGGATGTTAGTATCTCCAAACTATGGTTTACATGAGTCTGTTCGTTTGATACCAAATATAAGTGTGATAATACGTTTTTGTGAGATCAGTAGTCTGCGAGCCATTGATGTACTTCCCCATACAATAATGTCATAGCTAATTCGAGAGTATACGAGCGCATAATAGACATTGAGGAGTTGTTCTTCATTGAATATCGTTTTCAGTTGGACTATAGCATAGTAACTTGAGTTTACTTTCTTGCTGACATTCTCAATAGCGGTTTTGAAGGACATATCTGAATCCAGATAAGTTCCAAGAAATCGTGCATAAGAAATTGGGTGTAACGAAACTGTTCCTATATTTATATGAATTTGATCGCGTAATTCTTTTCCCGGGTTTACGTGTAGAAGAATGGTTTTCGAAGCATTGAGTACCATTCCATTTTTTGTGACCATTCGGTGATTTCGTTTGCTAAATGATTCAATTTCTTTTGTAATATTTGAGAATTATCACCATATGCTGCTAATGAAACATCATCTGCAGATAGCACTAGGCAATCAGTTTTCATGAAATTTGGAAAGTCATTAATGAATATGAGAAACAGGAGTGGCCCCAGAATTGATCCTTGCGGAACTCCTATATTCACATCGTATGTTTCTGTTTCGGTGTCATTCATTCTGATAAATATTTTTTTATGCTCCAAATAGGACATCAGCCATTTTGATACTTTCCCCCCATTGCCCACTGACTGAAGCTTACTCTCGAGGAATTTCAAATCCAAGCAGTGAAATGCTTTGGTGAGATCAAATAAAAGTATCCCCACATGTTTCTTCTGATCCAAATGTTTATGGATTTACTGGAAAAGATTGTAGATTGCACTCTCTGTTGATCTTCCTGGATAAAAACCATTTTGACACATACTGATTATTTGATATTTCTCAAAGTATGTTATAATTCTATTTTACAGTGCTCTCTCTATTATTTTACATATGATCGTGGGAACAGTTATGGGTCTATAATCTTACAGGAACTGGGAATTAACTTTTTTAGGGATTGGTGTAACCGTTTCAATTTTCAAATTATCAGGAAATTTACCTAGTTCAATCGAGAGATTGATGATGTACGCAAGAGGCTCTACAATGTAAGATCCTATGCTTTTAATTATTTCAGTAGAAATACAATCAACACCAACACTATCGGTGTTTTTTGAATTATTTATTATGCCTAGTATTTATGTATGATTGGCAGCATCAAAAAAGAAAGAGTTCATTTGTGGATTACTCACAATGCATACCTCGGATGTTAAATTTGAAAAGTGCAGATCTAGTGCGATTCTGGGTGACGTTGCAAAGTGATTGCAAAGCTCATCAGCTATTACAGTGTTGGTAGTGGTCAACTTGTTGTTGATGACAATTTCAGGTGGCGGGTTGTTTTTTGTTTTACCGTTTTTTTCCCGGACTTATTTCCAAAAGTACTTTTGTTTTTCGGTTATATTTTGTTTGTCGTTTATACGTGACTGATAGTTAGTATGCTTGGTGTAACTAACCTTCCGTTCGTACTCCTTTTTAAAACATTTATATTCTACATTTAGGTCTGTTTGTGCATGCGTATTCACCTTTAGCCAATATAAGTTCTTCAATCTTCTGCCCATTTCTATGATTTCTTTATTTACCCACTCCTTGGAGGAGCTGTTTTTCTGATGAATAGTCTTACCATTAACCGGACAAAATAAAGCTAGGGCATAGTCAATTATTCCTATGAAATTACAGAATATTGTATCTTTATTTTCGGAACAGTCATATACTGGAAAGAAGGATTCAACATCAAAGTAGTTTTGTGAATTCCTAATGTTAATATCGTCCATGTCTCTGAATGAAATACGTTTTTCAAATTCATGTTATCCATGTAATTATGATTTTTTATTCTCACTATTATTCCTAAGTGATCTCCTAGATTGAAATTGTATACATTTTCGTGATACATGTCAGTGGATATATTAGTGACTATATAGTCAATCTTTGACTCACTTCGGTAAGATCCACATTTTGATATCCTTGTCGGCTCAGTGTTTTTCAGGGAAAGATTGAAACTTTCGACAACATCTAACCACAAATCCTTCTGAGTTATTTTTTTAATAGAATCAATATAAATGTCCCCACATAGAATAACGTGCTCAAATTTTTTCATTGTACATAAATTAAGAATTCCTTTAACAGTGTTCAAAAATATACCTATATCTCCACTGGGTGGTCCATGGGCTACAGTCAAGCAGTGTTTCTTATTGTTTAAATTATAGGTAATTCCACAATATTCGGCATGCATTTCTTGAGATATTTCATTTATGTAATCTATGTTTCTGTAAGGAATGTTTTTCTTCAGAAATATTATAGCACCACTATGTTTGGGGTTATGTCGTACGTAATAACTTGCTGATATATAATTGTTAAATTGAATCGTACCAATGTTTGATTCAGTGAAACATAAAATATGAGGGTTTCCAAATCTCGACTTGATCAGTTTCATTAGTAATACTTTGACAGTTCGCATACATTATTTTGAAATATTTTTTATGGTGCTTTGAATTAGGACAGTTTTCAATATTAGAATACTCGATTTGATCTATGATGTCTACGAAAAAGGAATTTTTCAACAACTACACCTCGAAGCCAGTGGCTGGCATTGTATATTATGTCACTAAGTTCAGGGTCGGCTTCAACTCAGAACGATAAATTTCGACCCAATGAATTGAGTTTTGTCACTTCAAATATGTGTCCAGGTGATTAACCTTCTTAGTATGTCTTTATTCCTTCCGGCGTTGACCATGGCTTGCATTCACCAACGTAAAGCCATAATCTTCAAGGTGCTCCTTCGAAAGCTTCGCTTGAGCTCTTCCATTCTTTTGAATCACCTTGTACATTTTCAATCGATGACTACTTCCAGTACCCACAATGACGAATGTTTCTTCGCATTGTTTTTCGTCACATTGATAATACACTGACCACTTTCATTTTTATTTGTGTTTCGGTATTGATACACTGTTCACATTTTTTCGATACTCAGCTGTTTTTATATTGATGATAGTATCAGCAGATGAGTCAGATTCGAATGAATTATTTATATCTGAAACACTCATATTTGAACACGCGGTTTTTTCTTGACGAAATAGTTTCATTAAATCGATATTACTTGATTGATCTAAGTTAGCCGGGACTGCGACATTATTTTGAAATTCAGGAAGATTATCTGATAGAAGTCTGATCATATCAATATTTGACTCCTTGAAATTTTGCACTTCCATTTTCAAGTTTGAGATGTCATCTAATAATGTCTTCGTACACTTTTCGAGTTCTTGAGTGAGAAAATTTCTCATATCTTCAAATGTGAACATATTTCCTTGCACTATGTCTTTTTTGGCGCGGGTATTCATTATTTATTACACTATTTCGCACAGATTCAATAGGCTTAAGATTGATATGACACACTACAAGCTTATACTAATTAAACACTCAAAAACAGTACTTTGCAGGAGCTAAATGAAACAGGTCACACCTGTACCGCATGTGCAACCGTACTAATCATACTAATGATACTCAAAAATAAAAATAAAGAATAATAATACTTATCATACTACTGATATTTAGGAAATAAAAATGAAAGATTAAAATAGAAAATGAAGGAAATTGCGCTTTTTGTAAATGGATTTATGCTTCATTTTGGGATTCCTATTCGTAGGCTGTTGTAAAACTGGTGAATTTTCGTTTTTGTTTTCATACCTAGTTTCCACTTCTTCATTTCCCTTTTCGTCAGCGACGTCTCTCTTTCGTTCTTTTTTTATATATTTTTTTTTAAATTGATTTCTCTTTTGTTTGTGCCTGTTTCTATTGGTCTTTGTGGTTCTAGATAACGCTTGGAGGGTGTGCGAGGTTCGCTCGATAGTCTTGCAAAGAAGCTTTGCTCTTTCCTTCCATTGATTTTCAGTAGATCTTCGACTGTGAATATCTCGTTGTTTCTGAATAGTTTCCCAGCCTTGCTGTAACAGCGGTCTTGTGTTGTATTCCTTAATGATTTCTTGAAATTCTGTTTCTTTCTTGTTGTATTCTTGTCAAATCTGGAACTATGCTTATTTTCGCGCCCTTTAGTTTCTTAAAATTTTCTAGGACGGTTGTATTTGATACATACGAAATTATTTCTACTTCAATTAGACTTTTGTCAGATTTTTCTATTTCATGAGGTTTTTCAATAATTATTTCATTTCAAAGTTAATTCTTTTCCATACTGCAGGATCGCCATTCTCACATGATATGAGTAAATGTTTGAAATTGTTTGACAATTTCTATAAAGGAAAATATGGATAATTGGTATAAAAGTTACTTTTAAATCTGTAGTGGAAAGACGGGCACGCGTTTGTAGGTCGTCCTATACTCGCAGTGTGCTCTGCCCATGATACAGGTGGAAAAATTCTTCTTCTCCGAAATAATTTTCCACGAGATAGTCAGAAAACGCAGTTATCCTGTGGTCCTCTGGTTGCATTTCTCCGAAATCGAATACGAAACACTCTCCTACACCTCTTGGATTTGAAAATGGCAACCCGGAAACATATTCAAGTCATTTATCTATTTCACTAGTTTTGTCTTTGAGTTCAGTAATTAAACCCAGATTTGTCTATAGCATGACTGGGCAAGATGGAAGCAGCACCCAATCAATTTAACGTATATCCACACAGAAACAACATCGTTATGAAAATGACCTTTTCGAAGTCTGCTACCGCAATTTGTGGATTTGGATTGAAATCCGCACTCTCACAGTTGGGTTTTAAACACATAAATGAATGTTTGTGAGTATCCCGTTTTTTATCGGGGAGCAAAAAAAAGGCCAAATGATTTCACTGTCCGTTGCTGAGAACATGGTAAATAGTTGCAAAAAATATTTCGTACAACTGAAAGTACCGTCCAAATACATTTTTTGAGTGTTACATAAATAGCGGATATTGGTAGTACAGGAAAATACTACAATCTTCTTGCTTTCATCGTTGATGAATAGAAAGTTTTTCTCCTTGATTGTGCAGATTTTCAAATGTTCCAATACGTTCATAGAAGCTTCGGTAGAATGTGGTTCTTCCATAGCTTTTTTTTTGCGCAACTGCTTATACTTTGAAAAATTCATCAGTCCTGATCCGTAGCATAGTGCCCAGATCGAGTAGGGGATCAAACGGCCAGGTAGTTTGGTGCCAAGATCATGGCCGCGGTGTTCAATCCTTCTACTCGCATGTCTCTTCTGATATTGACGCAGTCTTGGTGGAAGATTCAGATCATTTCGCTAAGATGTCTTTCTGACAGAAAGGGTTTTTCTATCAAGGGAGGTTCGTGAAATCAAAAGTAACACAATTTTCTCCAGTATGTTCTACTAGAGCAGTAGTATTTTGGAACAATTTTTTTTTGTGTTCCTTTCGTGTTCAGATAGATATTTTTTTTTATATCGGCTTGTTTGGCCAACTTAGCATTTGGTACAATTGTTAGAGGTAATTTCATAGATGACTTTTGATTGAAGATCACTACAAGTGTTTGTTTTTTGGCGCGATAATTAGTTTTGTTACAATGTTTCCCATCATTAATATTGGCGGACAATTTTTTTAAAAGATATTTTGTGATTTGTTCTAGATTTTTTTTTTGATGTTCTGGTTTGAAATTTTGAGGGTTTTTGTTTTCAAATTAATAATCATCCTAAGAAATTAATATGTAATTTTCAGGAATTGTTTTGGCTCGAATAAAATTGGAAAAATTCGATAGAGTCATTCATGTGATATTCGTCTTTTTCAAAACTCCATTTCAGTATTTCACCAAGATATTTAGACATCCCTTACATATAAATCTGACAATTCGTTTCAAAGATGAATTTTCTTTGTATACTTTGGTTTCAAAATACATTTTGGGAAACAACACACCATTTCAGCCTCAGATATGTTGTTCATATTTGAACACGATAGGGACACAAAACAACTCTATGCCCAATATCCCACTGCTCTTGTAGAACATACTAGAGGAAATGTTTATACTTTTGATTTCACAAACCCCATAATCCTTGATAAAAAACATGTCTGTCGAAAAGACTTCTGAAGCAAAATGATGGAAATCCTCCACCAAGAGAGCGTCAATACTAGTAGTGACATAGATGGAATAGACAAGTTTTATTTCAACATAAAAAGTCAGATTCCGAAATGATTTATTATCATTATTTTTGACCACAATTGATGTTTCAATTATTGTGGCGTATTGTTTATAGTTGACCTTTTTCAAATTTCTAAATATCGTTGGCAAGAAATCAATAGTTTTTCTTCAATCAGACTAGTCAAAATCTCAAAAAACCTTCTTTATCTAACCTTACTTATATTATTTATATAGTTTAACTTGGAATTCAAGAAAAATCCCATTACGTTCTTACCTGACATGTACGGGTGATAAAAGAAGCATAGTTGGCGAACAAATGATATGAGTTTCCCGAAATTTGATTAATTCATAACGTATAAGAATATATATAATATATATATATATATATATATATATATATATATATATATATTAATATATATATATATATATATATATATAAAATATTCCTGGTGTATTCCTTATTTTCTCACAGCCGGCTATAATTTGATTCCTCAGGTCTTCAACATTTTCGACGAGAGTGGAATAAACTAAACCCCAAATGCAAAAATCTTAAGGATTTAGATCGAGCAGGCCATTGTTCCGTACCTTTCCTACCTATCCAACGATTTGGATATACTGTATCTAAGTTATTACGTACAATAATGCTCAAATGGACTGGTGCACCATCATGCATGAACCAGAAGTGTTGTCTCAGCTATAGAGGAATTTCTTCGAAAAGAACAGGTAACTCTTCCGGTAGGATATCGAGGTAAGAGTTGCATGTTAGTCGTTGTGGAAAGAAATATGGACCGATTGAATGATCATCAAGTACTCCAAGCCATACATTAACTGAAAACTGGTGCTGAAAATGAGCTTCAAAGATTTCATGTGGGTTTTCCAGAGGTGGTTGTTATGGAAATTTCGTATACACTGTCATCCAAAATGAGCCTAGTCAGTAAACAAAACGCCATTAAAAAAATTAGGAGTTTCAGCGATTTGATAAAGAAACCAATGGCAAAGAAACTAGACGCGGAAAAAAGTATCTTAGTAGTAGATCTTGCACACCTTGAATATGAAACGGATACAATTGCTGTTCCTTGAGAATTTCAAATAGAGTGAAGTTGCTCACATTCAGTATGTTGGCAATATTTCGAGTACTTGTTTCAGATGACTCCGCAATTAACTCGAGAACGGCTTCTTCTAGTTGCACAGTTCGTACTCTTCGAGGGCGCCCGCAGTCAGCCGTTTGTTTCTTGAATGTACCATTTTCGCGCAAACATTGGTGAAGTCGAGCAAATATTATGTGATGGGGTACCCTACGTCCTGGATACAACTTCCATTACTTCAACCATAGACAAAATGCATGTCTGACAATTCCGCATTTGTGTAATTTCCTACTAGCATCGCTACTAGATGATGTATCGAAGTAATAAATGAAAGATTTTTGTATAAAGTGTATAATTTTTTTAAGTTTGCAAAGCGCTTTCGACTTCCGTCATCTTCAGTGCTTCCTGAAAGTACATACTCTGTTGACTGTTGTGAAAGACTGTAAATTTTAATTAAAAACTTATAGGTTCTTTGAATTTTGTAAAAGTTTTTTGAGTACTTACATGTCAGGTGCAGGAAGTAAAACAATAGATGAGTACATTGTCAATCAAATGAATATAAATTGGCTTAGAATCTAACGTATCACATGTTGGAATTCAAAGGCCGGGTGGATATGTCAATATCTCAATGACAATTGAATTAATTCTAAATGTCAGCTGTCAATGCGAGGAATAAGTAGTGCCAACTCAATGAAATGAAAATTGAGAAAGAAGTTGCCAGTTCTGTGAAAAAGTTTTAATAGAAAATGAGGGGGAAGTTATGAATTATTTTGAAATTTGATTTTAATTATTGATCCTTTCGTGAAGGGGGTAGAAATCTCTGTTCGAATCTATTCGGGTGTTCAGACAATAGTCATTATTGGAAAGTTCTTCTGAAATCTCCAGTTCTTCGAACAAGTCCAATCTCAAGTAATTCTTTTTATCTATGTTATGTAAGAGGTTTGAATTTTTGTTGGGGCCAAAATTATGATTATTGGATTTTGAGTGGAATCCAAAAGTTGATTTGTCAGGTTTTTTCAAATGTTCGTTGATTCTAGTTAGTAGTGGTCTACAAGTGCGACCGATATATGAGGCAGGGCAATCAGAACAGTCAAGTTCAAGTTCAAGTTCAAGTTCATAAACACCACTTTTGTTGAGTTTATCGATTTTATCTTCAGAGTTAACCAGAGTTTTGTCCAAATTGTTGGTTGATTTGAATGATATTTTCATATCTGGAAGAAGATCTTGAATGGAATTGGAATTCTCATAACAAATGTTGTTTTGAAAGAAAGGTGAAGCAAAATATTTGGAAGTACAGCGAGTGGCTTGAGTTGAAAGCTAAGTTTCTGTCCATACGAGATTTGAATTTGTGGATTAATTCATCTTTGGTGTACGGTTGGTAATCATTGTTGACAGCAATCTGTTCAAATATGTTGACTTCTTCAATATAATTGGTTCGGCTTAAAGGAACGTTCAAAAGTCTGTTTATATAAGAATTAAAAACAGCCATTTTATGTTGCATAGGGTGATTAGAGTTGAATGGAATGACATGATCAGTCTGCGTGGGTTTTCTGTGAATGGAAAAATCCAATTTGTTGTTAATTTTTGTGATGGTTAAATCTGAAAAATTTGATTGGTTGTTCATTTCGATTTTTTAGGATGAATATTGTTTATTGAGTTTGAAATATGTTGTGCATCGTTGTTGTTGTCTTCGATAAATACTAGACAATCATCTACATACCGGAACCATTTCCAAATGTTTCCAATTTTGTTGATGATAAATGAGTTTTCTAGGTTTTCCATAAAAAGGTAAGCTAGAAAAGGTGAGAGGGGGTTACCCATTGTTAAATTTTCCTGTTGGCTTTGAGCCTTCAAGCCGAACCAATTATATTGAAGAAGTCGACATAATTGAACAGATTGCTGTCAACAATGGTTACCAACCGTACACCATAGATATATTAATCAACGAATTTAATTCTCGTATGGCAGAAACTTAGCTGTCAACTCAAGCCACTCTGGCAGTACTTTACCAGTCGAATATTTCGCTTTACCTTATTTTCTAAACAACATATGTAATGAGATTTCGAATTTCATCCAAAATATTTTTTTCGATATGAAAATATCATTCAAATCAACCAACAATTTGAACAAAACTCTGGTTAACTCTGAAGATAAAATCGATGAACTCAACAAAAGTGGTGTTTATAGACTTGACTGGTCTGATTGCCCTGCCTCATATATCGGTCGCACTTATAGACCACTACTAACTAGAATCAACGAATATTTGAAGAAACCTGACAAATCAACTTTCGGATTCCACTTAAAATTCAATAATCATAATTTTAGCCCCCACAAAAATTCAAAACTATTACATTACATAGATAAAAGAATTACTTGAGATTGGACTTGTTCGAAGAACTGGAGATTTCAAAAGGACTTTCCAATGATGACTATTGTCTGAACAACCAAGTAAATTTGAACAGAGATTCCTACCCCCTTCATAAAAGGATTAATAATTTGAATCAAATTTCAAAATAATTCATAACTTCCCCCTCATTTTCTATTAAAACTTTTTCACAGAACTGGCAACTTCTTTCTCAATTTCCATTTCATTAAGTTGGCACTACTTATTCCTTCCATTGACAGCTGACATTTAGAATCAAATCAATTGTCAATAAGACATTGACATATCCACCTGGCCTTTGGATTCCAACATGTGATACGTTAGATTCTAAGCCAATTTATAATCATTTGATCAACAATATACTCATCTATTGTTTTACTTCCTGCACCTGACATGTAAGTACTCGGAAAACTTTTACAAAATTCAAAGAATTTTCCTAACCTATACATTTTAAATTTAAAGTCTTTCACAACAGTCAATCAGAGTATTTACTTCCAGGAAGCACTGAAGATGACGAAAGTCGGGAGCGCTCTGCAAACTCAAGAAAATCATACAATTTATACAAAAATCTTTTATTTATCCTTCAAAAGTGTATTCAGCTTCCCACATTTAATATTGAAGTAATGACAAATACGCGTTAAGATGTTTTATTTTTTTGCATAAAAACAGCGCTCCATACGAAAAAAAGGCATCGGAGACTTTTTGTTACAAATTGAACGGGAAATTCAATGATGATTTTTATTTGAAATATTCCAGTGGCATACCATTTTTTTCTTTAAAAAAATTGAGATCATTACCCGTATGCGCGTCAATGATGAATATAAAATTCCTTATCTCATGTCGAGAATGCGCAATAAATACCTCTTGAAATTATCTGAATTTCATTTGCATATCTCGACCAATTTCATAGCAATAAATAAATAGTCAGTTTTTAAGAAGAATGTTAACACCCCGTACTCGGAAAACGCGCAGGTGCGCGTAAATGATGAATATAAAAATCATCAACTCCTGAAGTTTGTCGCACTCATTCACCAACACCCTGAATATATATTTATATACTTGAAAACTCGTGGGATTCTTGGGTAGTTTTTTCTGAAAGTGTATCCTAAATAGGTAGTATCTTTATTAAATCTTTCCAAAGAATTGTAACACTGTCATCGGAATGAATGCGAGATCGTATATATTTCCATAATATTGAAAAACAAATTTGAGAAAAAGTTTAGATTTCCGCTTCTCAATTTTTCAGTTAGATCTAATTCTCAAATTGGAAATTACAAGCAATGAATCAGTCCAACTACACAATAACATATCCCTGAAGAATTTATGGTTGGAGAAGGCGGTCCAACAGCAGACTATCTATATAGATCAATCAATACAGATTTTTTCGTGACAAAAATACTACCAGGAAACCGACTGTGCCATCATACGAAAGACGGTCCCTAGTTATATCATGTTATGTTTCCTACTCGCCACTGTCGTTGCCTAATTTGTTATAAACATTCAAAAGTTTTTTTTTTATTTTTTATCGTTTTTGACTTGTTACTTGAGAACCAATGGAGCAATCCCGATACTTTCAATAGACGTATTGTAGAATCAAAATGTGAAAAAATGAGCCCTAGCACAACTCGATCGGGTTATAAATAACGGAAAAAAACCGAAAAAACCAGAAAAAATATTTTATTTTTCAAGTTTATAACAGCACCATTTTTCAAGTTTTGAAGCAGGCGCTCCACGACATAGTAGTGATTGATATGAACATTATGTGTGAACAACTCGGGCACTGTTGGATTATTAGTTTTGGCATAATTGCAATTTGATTTTTTTAATACACTTTATTGCAGCAGACCTGGATGCGTCACAGGTGATCCGATTCCAATTTTCATGAGAGATTTCGAGAGTTGAAGTATAGAACTACGAAACGACTTTTCTCATTTTGCGTTACAATGCTGCGAAATAGGTGAGAAATACTTGCAAACATGACCGAAACATGAAAGCGGCTCAGGAGTGGGGGTAGAGCAGCAGATTCATAACGGGCGCAGCGCTCTTGTATTACTATACATACGCTTTCCCGCGTCTGCTACTCTACCACCATTACTCAGCTATTTTCACGCACTCGCCCATTTTCGGTCATGTTTGCAAGTATTTTTCACCTGTTTCGCAGCATTTTAACGCAAAATGAGATTTGTAGTACTATACTTCTCATCTCGAAATCTTTCCAGAAAATTGGAATCGGACCACCTATGACGCATCCAGGTCTGGTGAAATGAAGTGCATTGAAAAATTCAGATTGCAATTATTCCAAAACAAATGATCCGACAGCGCCTGAGTTTTCCACACATAAAGAACATTTTTATCACTAATATGTGAAAAGTGTGCACTACAACATAGGAAGTAGCGGAGTTATGAACTTTTTGGAAAATATGTTTTTTTTAGGTTTTTCCGGTTATTCTCTGTTAGTAATTATCCGATCGAGTTGTGCTGGGGCGCATTTTCTTTGCACTGGGATTCTCTACAATTCGTCCATCAAGAGTATCGGAATTAGTTTTACAAGTTACAAGTCAAAAACGAGAAAAAATGCTTCTGAATGTTCAAACAGTTAGGACTAGGAAACATAACAGGATATAACTACGGACCATCGTTCGTATGATGGCATAGTCGGTTTCCTGGTGATACTCTTGTCACAGAATCAATAGAGCAGAAAATCTCTATTGATTGGCCTAATAGACTTACAATAAAAAAATTCAAGGTATGTGTCGTCTCCTCTTTTTCGGAGACAAAATATATTTCAGGATCCATATAACAGTTAGTTTACGCTGTTGCTTTTCATATAAAGCAATATAAACGCCTTCCTAACATCGTTATGAAAATGACCTTTTCGAAGTCTGCTACCGCAATTTGTGGATTTGGATTGAAACCCGCACTCTCACAGTTGGGTTTTAAACACATAAATGAATGTTTGTGAGTATCTCGTTTTTTATCGGGGAGCAAAAAAAAGGCCAAATGATTTCACTGTCCGTTGCTGAGAACATGGTAAATAGTTGCAAAAAATATTTCGTACAACTGAAAGTACCGTCCAAATACATTTTTTGAGTGTTACATAAATAGCGGATATTGGTAGTACAGGAAAATACTACAATCTTCTTGCTTTCATCGTTGATGAATAGAAAGTTTTTCTCCTTGATTGTGCAGATTTTCAAATGTTCCAATACGTTCATAGAAGCTTCGGTAGAATGTGGTTCTTCCATAGCTTTTTTTTGCGCAACTGCTTATACTTTGAAAAATTCATCAGTCCTGATCCGTAGCATAGTGCCCAGATCGAGTAGGGGATCAAACGGCCAGGTAGTTTGGTGCCAAGATCATGGCCGCGGTGGTCAATCCTTCTACTCGCATGTCTCTTCTGATATTGACGCAGTCTTGGTGGAAGATTTAGATCATTTCGCTAAGATGTCTTTCTGACAGAAAGGGTTTTTCTATCAAGGGAGGTTCGTGAAATCAAAAGTAACACAATTGTCTCCAGTATGTTCTACTAGAGCAGTAGTATTTTGGAACAATTTTTTTTTGTGTTCCTTTCGTGTTCAGATAGATATTTTTTTTTATATCGGCTTGTTTGGCCAACTTAGCATTTGGTACAATTGTTAGAGGTAATTTCATAGATGACTTTTGATTGAAGATCACTACAAGTGTTTGTTTTTTGGCGCGATTTTTTTCAACAACAATGTTTTTTGTTCAAAATCTTCTCGAGAGATTTCTCATATGTGGTATTTTGTTTCATAATTGTCGAATTATTAGTTTTGTTACAATGTTTCCCATCATTAATATTGGCGGACAATTGTTTTTCAAAAGAAATTCTTTGATTTGTTCTAGATTTTTTTTTGATGTTCTGGTTTGAAATTTTGAGGGTTTTTGTTTTCAAATTAATAATGATGTTTATTTCATGTTGGAATTAACGATGTGGAGAAAAAATTAAGAAACATGGTTTGTAATATGAATTTAATCTCAACACGTTGTTAGGAGTTTTTTTTCATGACATTTGCGTCGGAAAAGGCTGAGGAATTGTTATTTTCTTTCTCTAAAGTGAATTTCAATCGTGACTGGAAATTCATTTTTCATCATTTTTATTGTGAGGTCAACTCGGATGTTGGTGGAAGGAGATACTACATCCTAAGAAATGAATATGTAATTTTCAGGAATTGTTTTGGCTCGAATAAAATTGGAAAATTCGATAGAGTCATTCATGTGATATTCGTCTTTTTCAAAACTCTATTTCAGTATTTCACCAAGATATTTAGACATCCCTTACATATAAATCTGACAATTCGTTTCAAAGATGAATTTTCTTTGTATACTTTGGTTTTAAAATACATTTTGGGAAACAACACACCATTTCAGCCTCAGATATGTTGTTCATATTTGAACACGATAGGGACACAAAACAACTCTATGCCCAATATCCCACTGCTCTTGTAGAACATACTAGAGGAAATGTTTATACTTTTGATTTCACAAACCCCATAATCCTTGATAAAAAACATGTCTGTCAAAAAGACTTCTGAAGCAAAATGATGGAAATCCTCCACCAAGAGAGCGTCAATACTAGTAGTGACATAGATGGAATAGACAAGTTTTATTTCAACATAAAAAGTCAGATTCCGAAATGATTTATTATCATTATTTTTGACCACAATTGATGTTTCAATTATTGTGGCGTATTGTTTATAGTTGACCTTTTTCAAATTTCTAAATATCGTTGGCAAGAAATCAATAGTTTTTCTTCAATCAGACTAGTCAAAATCTCAAAAAACCTTCTTTATCTAACCTTACTTATATTATTTATATAGTTTAACTTGGAATTCAAGAAAAATCCCATTACGTTCTTACCTGACATGTACGGGTGATAAAAGAAGCATAGATAAAAGAATTACTTGAGATTGGACTTGTTCGAAGAACTGGAGATTTCAAAAGGACTTTCCAATGATGACTATTGTCTGAACAACCAAGTAAATTTGAACAGAGATTTCTACCCCCTTCATAAAAGGATTAATAATTTGAATCAAATTTCAAAATAATTCATAACTTCCCCCTCATTTTCTATTAAAACTTTTTCACAGAACTGGCAACTTCTTTCTCAATTTCCATTTCATTAAGTTGGCACTACTTATTCCTTTCATTGACAGCTGACATTTAGAATCAAATCAATCGTCAATAAGACATTGACATATCCACCTGGCCTTTGGATTCCAACATGTGATACGTTAGATTCTAAGCCAATTTATAATCATTTGATCAACAATATACTCATCTATTGTTTTACTTCCTGCACCTGACATGTAAGTACTCGGAAAACTTTTACAAAATTCAAAGAATTTTCCTAACCTATACATTTTAAATTTAAATTTAAAGTCTTTCACAACAGTCAATCAGAGTATTTACTTCCAGGAAGCACTGAAGATGACGAAAGTCGGGAGCGCTCTGCAAACTCAAGAAAATCATACAATTTATACAAAAATCTTTTATTTATCCTTCAAAAGTGTATTCAGCTTCCCACATTTAATATTGAAGTAATGACAAATACGCGTTAAGATGTTTTATTTTTTTGCATAAAAACAGCGCTCCATACGAAAAAAAGGCATCGAAGACTTTTTGTTACAAATTGAACGGGAAATTCAATGATGATTTTTATTTGAAATATTCCAGTGGCATACCATTTTTTTCTTTAAAAAAATTGAGATCATTACCCGTATGCGCGTCAATGATGAACATAAAATTCCTTATCTCATGTCGAGAATGCGCAATAAATACCTCTTGAAATTATCTGAATTTCATTTGCATATCTCGACCAATTTCATAGCAATAAATAAATAGTCAGTTTTTAAGAAGAATGTTAACACCCCGTATCTCGGAAAACGCAGCATTTGCGGACAAAGGTTATGGAGCAAACTGTCTTTATTTTTCCATGCAGAATCACCTCCTGAAGTTTGTCGCACTCATTCACCAACACCCTGAATATATATTTATAAACTTGAAAACTCGTGGGATTCTTGGGTAGTTTTTTCTGAAAGTGTATCCTAAATAGGTAGTATTTTTATTAAATCTTTCCAAAGAATTGTAGCACTGTCATCGGAATGAATGCGAGATCGTATATATTTCCATAATATTGAAAAACAAATTTGAGAAAAAGTTTAGATTTCCGCTTCTCAATTTTTCAGTTAAATCTAATTCTCAAATTGGAAATTACAAGCAATGAATCAGTCCAACTACACAATAACATATCCCTGAAGAATTTATGGTTGGAGAAGGCGGTCCAACAGCAGACTATCTATATAGATCAATCAATACAGATTTTTTCGTGACAAAAATACTACCAGGAAACCGACTGTGCCATCATACGAAAGTAGTTATATCATGTTATGTTTCCTACTCGCCACTGTCGTTGCCTAATTTGTTATAAACATTCAAAAGTTTTTTTTTTTTATTTTTTATCGTTTTTGACTTGTTGAATGTGAAAAATGAGCCCTAGCACAACTCGATCGGGTTATAAATAACGGAGAAAAACCGAAAAAACCAGAAAAAATATTTTATTTTTCAAGTTTATAACAGCACCATTTTTCAAGTTTTGAAGCAGGCGCTCCACGACATACTAGTGATTGATATGAACATTATGTGTGAACAACTCGGGCACTGTTGGATTATTAGTTTTGGCATAATTGCAATTTGATTTTTTTAATACACTTTATTGCAGCAGACCTGGATGCGTCACAGGTGATCCGATTCCAATTTTCATGAGAGATTTCGAGAGTTGAAGTATAGAACTACGAAATGACTTTTCTCATTTTGCGTTACAATGCTGCGAAATAGGTGAGAAATACTTGCAAACATGAGCGAAACATGAAAGCGGCTCAGGAGTGGGGGTAGAGCAGCAGATTCATAACGGGCGCAGCGCTCTTGTATTACTATACATACGCTTTCCCGCGTTTGCTTCTCTACCACCATTACTCAGCTATTTTCACGCACTCGCCCATTTTCGGTCATGTTTGCAAGTATTTTTCACCTGTTTTGCAGCATTTTAACGCAAAATGAGATTTGTAGTACTATACTTCTCATCTCGAAATCTTTCCAGAAAATTGGAATCGGACCACCTATGACGCATCCAGGTCTGGTGAAATGAAGTGCATTGAAAAATTCAGATTGCAATTATTCCAAAACAAATGATCCGACAGCGCCTGAGTTTTCCACACATTTTTATCACTAATATGTGAAAAGTGTGCACTACAACATAGGAAGTAGCGGAGTTATGAACTTTTTGGAAAATATGTTTTTTTTAGGTTTTTCCGGTTATTCTCTGTTAGTAATTATCCGATCGAGTTGTGATGGGGCGCATTTTCTTTGCACTGGGATTCTCTACAATTCGTCCATCAAGAGTATCGGAATTAGTTTTACAAGTTAAAAGTCAAAAACGAGAAAAAATGCTTCTGAATGTTCAAACAGTTAGGACTAGGAAACATAACAGGATATAACTACGGACCATCGTTCGTATGATGGCATAGTCGGTTTCCTGGTGATATTCTTGTCACAGATTCAATAGAGCAGAAAATCTCTATTGATTGGCCTAATAGACTTACAATAAAAAAATTCAAGGTATGTGTCGTCTCCTCTTTTTCGGAGACAAAATATATTTCAGGATCCATATAACAGTTAGTTTACGCTGTTGCTTTTCATATAAAGCAATATAAACGCCTTCCTTACATAGAGAGCTGGAATATTGCCAGTTTTTCGACTACTGTATAACACGAGTTTCGCAATATGAATATTACCAGGGATAAAATAGCAATAATATCTTTCCAAGCTCCATCATATCCACAAAGGGAAATTGTTTCACAATTGGGTTTACTGTAATTTGTATTCGAGCAAGTATTCTGTTTAAGAGCGAATAATCATTTGAAAAATGAGAATTATTCAACAAACTGTGTGTTTCGCTCCCCATGGATCCACCACCACATAAAACATATAATTTCGAATCAGGCAGAAAATGGCATCCAGTTATGAAAAGGGCCTATAGGGTTTTGGTAACTTTCATTCTATTCGGTTTCGGCATTTCCTACAATGCTCAATACTAGAAACCATCATAAGTGATTTCATCCTGCGATGGAAGTTCCGTTCAACGTTCCGGTCAATGAGCCCCATATCTTTTTTTTTCTAGGTTGTGAAAAGTATTCATGTATACCTGTCGGTAGTCTGGAAATCACTCAGTTCGTGCACCTCAAATGTACCTACTGAAGACTCCACCCCGTAGGCTCGTTGGACTATTAAGCAGCCGATTCTGCTTACGTATTGGTCGTGGAGTAGTGGTATTTCTACCAGTGCCCATGTTCCATTCTCTTACAAAATCACTCACATTCTTGTAGGATATTTTTTCATCATCTTCTAAATTTTGTTACGAAAGTTGTATTTTTGCCTAAATTTCGTATAGCCCGGTCGTTTGCTAGCACAAAATGCAGAAGTTACGCTCCCCCTTTCATTAGTGGTAGTTGTTCAGGATCATCTGAAGCAAAAAAGGCCGATGCGAGAACTAGCTCCGCCGACCCATTATCTTTCCTGATCTTTATTTTTACTGCTGTCAGATGGTGTCAGATTCCTCAAACGCAGGTTCGTTGACGCCATTATTTTTATATGAGTTTACCTATGCGGGGGCGCTCAGTTGATCTATCATACAATAGCTCTTCGCAGGTCACTCCCAGACTTTTGATTTCTCCATGTAGGATCCATGTTTCCTGAATAAGAGCCACTTCGGAGTCCCTACTAGCACCTTCGAATAATGCCGTGGCCGACTTACAGTTCTGGAGGTTCATCGGGATGACCTTCATTCCCTCCATGTTTGTTATTGTTCATTCTCAGTACCCTGAAGAGTATTCTCCAAATTTCATCCCCTCCATTGGTCAGAAAGGGGAGAAGTAGTTTTTCCCCTTCCTTCTCGGTGTTTGGGCTTATTGGTCCCATTCTTCTTCATGATTGAGGGGAAGGGTGTAAAGGCATGTCCTGTATGAAGCTGATAGCTTGAAATAATTTTGAATTGATAGGATCAAAATATTTAAAATCAAATCGTTACTAGAGTATATGCCTGAAGGCACAGTTGAAAAAACATTGAGAAAACCTATCGCGAGGGACACTAATTGAGAAGATTGGACACCGTCTACTAGAATGGGAATAAATTAATAAGTTAAAAGGCCCACCATATATGAAGCCAATAAATGATAGAATGAAATGCATTTAACATATGGTAGAGATTTCAACTGTCTGCAATGACCTCTCATCCTGTACATATGGCTATTGAAGTTATTAATTAAATGAAGGGTTATTAATTACACAAATCATCAAGATAATAGTGTTCAGGGAAAAATGTACTATACTTGTTATCATTCTCATCCAGAGTTTTCAGCATCATAATGACAAGTTGATTATATCTCAACATTAATGCGCGCTAAGTTGAGTTACAATGTAAGTAATAATCGAACCAGTGTGAATCGCCAAAACTATGAGAAACAATCCATAAATCCTAAGTATTGCAAATTAGATGTAAAACTAACATGAGTCTTGGTAATGCTGAAAGAACTTGTTTCACGCTATCTGAAGACCTAATCAAAATCATACGGTTATTTACAGTGTATGGTTTCAACAAAATAGTGAAGTAATATTATATTGAATTTTATCTGTCAATTCATTTGGTGATTTTGCACTCCCTGTTCGCTGTGTGCAAGTGGCTAGAGGGAATAGATGAAACTATGACAGCGCCCATGGTGGCAGGAGTAGGTAATAATACTGATAATTGCAACGGCCACGGTTGGATAGTTTCACAACATACATAATAGTCTAAGAGCTAGCAACGTTCTCGAGAGAGGATTTCAGGTAGGCCAGTTTTTAGATATGCTATCTCTCTCACTCTCCCGGACGTCATACGGGCCATCTGGCTGGCGGTAGTGGTTGCGTTCATCAGTGCGCATCGTATCTGTACAGGTAAAATATCAATTTTTCAAATAATTTCAAGAAGGTTGCTTTTTGTTTTATTATTTTGATTGAACTTTTCGACACATTATTGCCAGATATTTTTATTTTTGTTTAAACTGTGCCAGACGCTAATTTTGAATAAAAAACAATTGTTTTCAAAATATTTTAGTATGGCTGAAATTTTTGTATCATGTTATTTAAGTATCTAAAAAGCCAAAAATAATTTTCCAAACAATAATTCAATTGCTAAAGCTTCAGCCAGACCGATCTAAAAGTGAAAAGTGATTGGGCGTGTTGGAAGAGTACAGACTGTCTTGCGCTAGTTGCGCAAGCGAGATAGACGACAGCAGCTGTCTGTAGTCAAGATGGTGTCAGTTCAGTCACATTGGTGTATTCGTTGCTGTTATTTTCAATGTTTTTAACGGAATTGTGTTACAATGGCTATTGATAAATGAAATGTTTTTTGTAAAGACAAAAATTAAAAAATAATAATTTTTGTAGAAGATACATGGAAAAAGTGTAAAGAAGTTTTACAAATACGTGTAAATTTCAAACTTGAATATGATAGTGTATGACTGTTAGAAGTCTTACAAGTAGTAGAAGAATCATTAACATTCTTAATCGTCTTGGACATTGCTGCAACTATACTACACTGGAGGACCTGGAAACTGAAGCTACTTACTCATCTGTACATCGCTCTGAAATTAGTCCACCCGACATTATTCGGAAATCATGTTATGCACCGGTGTAGCCTTCGATAACTTTGATAGATACGTTGATACTCTTGATGGAAAAAAAAACTCTGCATGACACCGTAGGAATAATATATCAAAATATTGATTATGATGATCCTAATGAAAGTGATATGGATTCTAGAAGTGATCAGTCCGACATGTTACCACCACCAGCAAAAAGCAGACGAACCTTTGAAGCCATTGTTCGGATTTCTGCCCGATTGCAAATGTTAGTACGATTAACACCTATTGAGAACATAGAGCAATCTATTCCGAGTACTTTCTCTTCAGTAGAAACTATTGATTTATTACATATGGCTTCACTTTTTTTCCATGTGCCAAACACTCCAATGTGGACAGGATTTAATTGTAGAATGATAAAGGATAATACTCCAAAACAAAAAGTATCCTACCTCACTCATATCAATTTGTCACCAACAGAGACATCAGTAGTGAAATTGACAATGACACAGACTCAGAAAGTTTGCCATTGCTAAAATAGCTCTCAAAATTCAGGCAACAGAAACCCCAAAATTTGATAATCTCTTCATACATCTTGGCTCATTTCATTTAATGATGGCATTTTCTAAAGCGATTGGAGTATTTATCAATGAGTGTGGATTATCACATATGATGGTTGAAAGTAAGATTATAGCATCAGGTTTGGTGAACGGAATCATTGAAGGCAAACATTTTGATCGTTGTAAACGTCTGCATCCGTTGATGGCTGCAGGTTTGGAAATATTTCATTTTGATCAATACTTGAAAACGAAACAAGTCGAACAGAATTTTTTAAGAGAGCAAATCATTGAAGATCTTTTAGAATATCAAAATCTTGATGTTTCCCATTCAACTACGACTGCTGAATTATTACCGAATCAGGTATTGTCCCGACTGCTCTCTTCGTTCGAACATTCGTGGATGAAACAAGACAAGGTGATCATGGTAAAACTGCTCAGTTTCACATGACCTACATCCAACTAGTTAATTATTACATCATTTTATCAAGGAGCATACGCATGGGTGATTTTGAGATGTTTGAGCATTTAATTCCAAAAATCACCAATTTATTTTTTATTGTTAATCAGCCGAACTACGCTCGATGGTGTGTTGAATATTACGAGAATTTGAAGAATGTTGACGAAACACATCCGGGATTCGAAGGAGACTTCAAATCTGGATGTTTTGGAATCGAAAGAACTGATAAACCTTTTTCGAGAATACCAATAGATCTTACGCTGGAACAGACTATAAATGCTGATGCTGCTAAACGTCTCAGCGGTATTGCACATTTTACAAATTCGATAGCTGCACGTCAACGCTGGACAAAAAGCCACAGTATCAGAGCTGCTTTGATCTCCCATGTTCTCGATGTTTGTGGATTAAGATACTTACAAGACGTTACCGCAGACTTACAACCTAATCGGATTATAATATAATTTTTACGTAACCATCAACATTTTTGTTCATTTTCATACTTGAGGTTGATCGTTAGCTTAATTTTGTACAACAATAAATTATTATTTTGAAACCGTATTAATCCACAAATTAATTCAATGGTTTTTAGTCCTTTCTCTGAAATTTATTTGACAACTTTTTACCACTACCACATTACTTTCCACTTTCAGATCGGTCTGGCTGGAAGTTTAACAATTGAATTATTGTTTGGCAAATTAATTTTGGCTTGTAGATACTTAAATAACATATACAAATTTCAGTCATACTGAAATATTTTGAAAAATTTTTTTTTTCGTTTAAAATTAGCGTCTGGCACAGTTCAAACAACAATAAAAATATCTGGCAATAATAGATTCATGTGTCAAAAAGTTCAATTAAAATAATAAAACAAAAAGGGACCTTCTTAAAATTATCTGAAAAATTGATATTTTACCTGTACAGGTACGATGCGCACTGATGAACGCAACCACTACCGCCAGCCAGATGGCCCGTATGACGTCCGGGAGAGTGAGAGAGATAGCATATCTAAAAACTGGCCTACCTGAAATTCTTGTTTTCTCGACGTTGCTAGCTCTCGTACTATAAGCCCTCGTTATTGGTGGCCAGTCGATTGCAAAAATAGTACGTGTGAATTTTATACATTTCCAACGGCATCACATATCACTTACCTGGGCTGCAGCAAAGATATAACTGAGTGGGTACGACTTTGAACTTCTTGTTTACTGAAATGATGGGTGTTCTGTTATTCGATGAGTAATTCAGATGTTTTCCGTTTTCCATTTGATCGCCTACAAGTGGACAGTAAAAATATAACCAACTTCCCGAAGAACGGTGTTGAGCAACTAGCGACTCAAGCTGCGAATTTGGGAACGCCTGGACGGTATTGTGAACTGATCAGCCTTTCATACACCTGGCATTCTATAAGGACAAAGATAGGTACCTCGCACAGGATTTGGATTCTCATTTTACGAAAGCAATGGGCCTAACATGTAAACTGATGTTAAATGTGATGCACTTCAAGTACTAAGAGTGAACCTGTACTATATAAGTAATGCACAATATTTTGTTGACAATTATACAGGTTAGAGAGTGTTGATTGTGTTAGTATTATTCAGGGACTGTTCAACGTTCCTTGCAAGGTAAAAGTGGAATCTCATATTCAACTAAAATTGTGAACCTCATTCCTTTTCTGATTATTACATCATTTGAGGATTCCATTGAATAGTTTTGCCTTGAATCTGATGTTATTTAGTGGTTTCACGTCAAATTGAAGTTAACCAGGTTAATATGGGCACTTCTTTAAATTTGTTAAATTACTTGGCGCCCTCTTCCTTATGTTCTCAAGACTTATAAACCAGCGAACTCAATGAACTAACGAGCAAGCACATCACTTGCCGCACCTTAAAGTACACAGAAGTAGCATTACTTCATGATATTCAAAATATCTATAACTTGACATGCATAACCCCCAAATTCGGTGAACTTTTGTTATCAAAACACATATTTTTATCATTTACTTACTTTTTTTTGAGAGAAAAAACTTTCGATACATTTGGATCTAGTAGTGAGCACAAAATTGCTATATCCTGGTAGATTATTCACAAATTGCTAAAAAAATTCAATTGTTACACAGAGAGTATTGGAAATTAACCAGGAAAACTTCAACTATCGAGTCACTATAGGGCATAACTGGTCTTGCTCATAGCCAATATGCATGCATGACAGTCAATTCCTTATTTTATTTGACAAAGTTTACTGTGTATTTTCAATGAAATTGTGCAATATATGTATATGTATATATACATATATATATATATATATATATATATATATATATATATATATATATATATATATATATATATATATATATATAAATTTATATATATATATATATATACATATATATTTATATATATATAACTATGAATTTGAAATAAACTTTGTAGAAAGGATATTCCTTGAGGTTGCAGTCAAAATAATGGCCTTTGAGAAAAAGAAAAACTCTTTCTTATTTAGTCAAGCTTCCGAAAATGTTTATTTTCATTATCAAGACAAGCTGTGGAGAAAAAAGAAAACACAATTGTGAAATACGATTTTACACAAATCTATAGAACTTACTAAGGTGAGGTTAAGTGAAGACAGCGAACTAATCACCATTTCGTGATTGAGGAACTTTTCAAAATCATATCACTATGACCCACTACTAGTAATATATATAAAAATTAAACAATGGCACTCGCACATATTGTTTTAGATACTCAATTTAAACACTTTAAAATTTGAACAGGCACAGTAATTACCACATGGTTGAAACATGACTGAAAAAGGAAAATGGTGGCTGACAAGTAATACATGACATGAAGTGTCAAGTGTCAAATGTCATCTGTCCAAAAATGAACAGTCAAGGGAGAACCATGTGTTTTGTCCACAAGACAAAAGGAATAGTACCAATCTATATGACAGAAATTGTTAAATGAGAGAAAAAATCAAAAAATACTAAGCAGTTTTTAAATTCAATTGGAATCAAGTTTCAACAAGTAATTGTAAATGACACTAAGGTTGGAAATATCAGATCGTTTATTCATGCTGTTTGGTTAATTTTTTATGAAAACCATTTCTAGGAAATTCCTTTTGTGGAAGTTATTCTCTACTGCTAAAATGGAAGGGTTGTTAAAATTACTAAAATGATTAGAATTAATATTATGTTCAGCTAATGCACAACTGTTTTTTTTTAATTTTGCAATCACTCTTATGAGATGCTATGCGACCTGTTAAATTTCTACCGGTCTGCCCAATATATATTTTATCACAATTTAGGCAAGGAATACTATATATGACATTTGATTTCTCATATATCGTTAACGGGGCTTTAGTTCTAGTGTAAAGGCTTGCAATAGTTTTAATGTTTTTGTTGGCAATGCGTAGTTTATCTAGTTTAAACACATTTGTCAGTTTAGAGGTTAGTTCTCTTACATATGGTAATGTTTTGTAAATATAAGGTTCTATTGGTTGAGGTTGTGGACTTGAATTTATTCTTGGAGGATTTAATGTTACAAGGTCTAAATTTATAATTGTATTTCCAGATTCAATAGTAGTAACACTAGGTTGACGATCAGTACTGAATAGTAATTTATTAATAAATTTGATTGGATATGAGTTTTCTTTTAGAATTGTTTTAAGTTCATTTAAACATTCCTTTTGAAAAATAGGATGTGATAAACACACTACTCTGTTTTTCATACCTTTCACCAAGTTTGTTTTCATGTTTGGAGCATGATAGGAATGGAAACTTATGAATCTGTTAGAACATATTGGTTTCCTATACCATTTTGTGCGAAGAATATTGTCCAACCCTCTACATACTCTCATATCTAAATAAGGAATGCTTCGGTTGACTTCTACCTCAGAGGTAAATTGTAAATTGATGTCGTAGCTGTTGAAGTAGAATAAAGCTTCATCTACTTTGTCATAAGGTACAGAGAGGATCAAATCATCCACATATCTTTTAACAAAAGGAACGTTGAAAGGAATGAGAGTTAAAACATCTGTCACTAGATCATCTAACACATAGTTAACTAATATTGGGATAATAGTAGAACCCATGGGGGTACCAAAAATTTGTTTATAATACGTGTCATTGAAATTTAAAAAATTAGACTCAAAAATGAATTCAAGTATGTCAATGAATGCACTCCAGGATAATTCACAATGGTTCTTTATAATATTCCATTTATTGGATAAACTAGCTCTAATAACTTCAAACGGAAGGTTTGTAAAAAGAGAAACAACGTCAAAACTGACTATGATGTAATTTTCAGGAAGTTCGTAATTATTGATGAAAATGCTGAAATCAAAGGAATCTTTTATATAATATTCATTGTCTATGTCATAAGCATTAGTTAGAATTGAAGTTAAATATTTAGCTAAGTGACTATTAGGGGCATTGACTGAGGAAACAATAGGTCTCATAGCTAGTGTCGGTTTATGTATTTTCGGTAGAGCATGAAATCTAGGGGCTATGGAGTTATAAATATTAAATTTTTTTGCTGTGGTTGAATCGATGAAATCTTTTTTCAATAGGTCTGATACTAATTTGTTAGCATTCTGTTGCAGAGTGCTGACAGGATTACGTGGTATTTTTTCATAATATTTCTGATCTTCTAATAGTTCCAAACTTTTGTCATGGTAATCTTGTTTATACATTATAACTGTCACATTCCCTTTATCACTTTTGACAATGTATAAATTGGGATTGTCCTTAAAAAACTTTTTGCATTTAATGAATATGTGATGTAAGGCATCTTTTTTTGAGGAAAATTTATGTAAGTAATTGGTAATAATGTTAGTACATTGAGCTCTGTAACAATCCTGTTCACTGTTGGGGAACATGGAAATTATAGATTCAACATCAGCTAATAATGAAGGTACTCTGAAATCTTTTATGTTAGGACACAAACTGAATTGCTCTGTGTCAAACTTGTTCACTGTTTTGAAACTTGGAAAAATAATTATCATTAATTTTTTGTCGACTGTTAAATTCTGCAAAAATGATTATAGGGAGTGTGATTCGTAATTTATCTTTAATATTTTTTAATTCCTTCTCAAATTGTATGCATTCGCAAAATGTAACTTTAATTTCCAAATTTAATATTGTTTTTTTCAACCTGTTATTGAAACCTTGGATCTTTGTTCCTGTTTGTCCCCTCTGATGATGAAGTAGTGGTGTTATGTTGGAAATGCCATTGGTGATATGGTTTGGAAAAATACTGAGATTTTTACATCTGGTAAGGAAAATCTTCTTATTGTGAGTAGTCGCTATCTTGATGTTGACTTTGGCCCAACGCTTAAGTAACGTCACACAAGTGAGTCCGTACTCTTGTTGAATGTTGTTGAAAAACCCCATATCTGTAATGTGTTGAAGAAGGGTAGTCTCGTGACTGGACTAGTTGAAAATAACTATGAATTTGAAATAAACTTTGTAGAAAGGATATTCCTTGAGGTTGCAGTCAAAATAATGGCCTTTGAGACTTCATCATCAGAGGGGACAAACAGGAACAAAGATACAAGGTTTCAATAACAGGTTGAAAAAAACAATATTAAATTTGGAAATTAAAGTTACTTTTATTTGCATAATTTAAGGAAAAAATACATTTGGAAGAATTAAAAAAATTAAAAAAAATTAAATATCACACCATATTAAACTTCAAAACCTCAAAATAACTGCTGTTTTGAACATACAAATACAAGAAAAATGGATAAATAACTTAACTGACATTCTTATTCCAAATGATATTAAACGTTTTTTATCACTTGGACCAAAATTCAGTTTGTGTCCTAACATAAAAGATTTCAGAGTACCTTCATTATTAGCTGATGTTGAATCTATAATTTCCATGTTCCCAACAGTGAACAGATTGTTACAGAGCTCAATGTACTAACATTATTACCAATTACTTACATAAATTTTCCTCAAAAAAAGATGCCTTACATCACATATTCATTAAATGCAAAAAGTTTTTTAAGGACAATCCCAATTTATACATTGTCAAAAGTGATAAAGGGAATGTGACAGTTATAATGTATGAACAAGATTACCATGACAAAAGTTTGGGACTATTAGAAGATCAGAAATATTATGAAAAAATACCACGTAATCCTGTCAGCACTCTGCAACAGAATGCTAACAAATTAGTATCAGACCTATTGAAAAAAGATTTCATCGATTCAACCACAGCAAAAAAATTGAATATTTATAACTCCATAGCCCCTAGATTTTATGCTCTACCGAAAATACATAAACCGACACTAGCTATGAGACCTATTGTTTCCTCAGTCAATGCCCCTAATAGTCACTTAGCTAAATATTTAACTTCAATTCTAACTAATGCTTATGACATAGACAATGAATATTATATAAAAGATTCCTTTGATTTCAGCATTTTCATCAATAATTACGAACTTCCTGAAAATTACATCATAGTCAGTTTTGACGTTGTTTCTCTTTTTACAAACCTTCCGTTTGAAGTTATTAGAGCTAGTTTATCCAATAAATGGAATATTATAAAGAACCATTGTGAATTATCCTGGAGTGCATTCAACTTGACATAGCAATTCAATCTCATTTTTGCCCAGTCTAATATTAGTTAACATTTTAATGATCTATCGATGTTTAATATAACTAAATATTGGATATGATCCCTCTACATGGAGTCTCTGAGAAAAAATGAGAGATCAACCGAAGCATTCCTTATTTAGATATGAGGTATGTAGAGGGTTGGACAATATTCTTCGCACAAAATGTTATAGGAAACCAATATGTTCTAACAGATTCATAAGTTTCCATTCCTATCATGCTCCAAACATGAAAACAAACTTGGTGAAAGGTATGAAAAACAGAGTAGTGTGTTTATCACATCCTATTTTTCAAAAGGAATGTTTAAATGAACTTAAAACAATTCTAAAAGAAAACTCATATCCAATCAAATTTATTAATAAATTACTATTCAGTACTGATCGTCAACCTAGTGTTACTACTATTGAATCTGGAAATACAATTATAAATTTAGACCTTGTAACATTAAATCCTCCAAGAATAAATTCAAGTCCACAACTTCAACCAATAGAACCTTATATTTACAAAACATTACCATATGTAAGAGAACTAACCTCTAAACTGACAAATGTGTTTAAACTAGATAAACTACGCATTGCCAACAAAAACATTAAAACTATTGCAAGCCTTTACACTAGAACTAAAGCCCCGTTAACGATATATGAGAAATCAAATGTCATATATAGTATTCCTTGCCTAAATTGTGATAAAATATATATTGGGCAGACCGGTAGAAATTTAACAGGTCGCATAGCATCTCATAAGAGTGATTGCAAAATAAAAAAAAAACAGTTGTGCATTAGCTGAACATAATATTAATTCTAATCATTTTAGTAATTTTAACAACCCTTCCATTTTAGCAGTGGAGAATAACTTCCACAAAAGGAATTTCCTAGAAATGGTTTTCATAAAAAATTAACCAAACAGCATGAATAAACGATCTGATATTTCCAACCTTAGTGTCATTTACAATTACTTGTTGAAACTTGATTCCAATTGAATTTAAAAACTGCTTAGTATTTTTTGATTTTTTCTCTCATTTAACAATTTCTGTCATATAGATTGGTACTATTCCTTTTGTCTTGTGGACAAAACACATGGTTCTCCCTTGACTGTTCATTTTTGGACAGATGACATTTGACACTTGACACTTCATGTCATGTATTACTTGTCAGCCACCATTTTCCTTTTTCAGTCATGTTTCAACCATGTGGTAATTACTGTGCCTGTTCAAATTTTAAAGTGTTTAAATTGAGTATCTAAAACAATATGTGCGAGTGCCATTGTTTGATTTTTATATATATTACTAGTAGTGGGTCATAGTGATATGATTTTGAAAAGTTCCTCAATCACGAAATGGTGATTAGTTCGCTGTCTTCACTTAACCTCACCTTAGTAAGTTCTATAGATTTGTGTAAAATCGTATTTCACAATTGTGTTTTCTTTTTTCTCCACAGCTTGTCTTGATAATGAAAATAAACATTTTCGAAAGCTTGACTAAATAAGAAAGAGTTTTTCTTTTTCTCAAAGGCCATTATTTTGACTGCAACCTCAAGGAATATCCTTTCTACAAAGTTTATTTCAAATTCATAGTTATTTTCAACTAGTCCAGTCACGAGACTACCCTTCTTCTATATATATATATATAATATATATATATATATATATAAGAACAAAATCTACGAAACCATCCTGAGGATGCAGTCAAAATAACTGGGCTGGGTTAAAGAATACTCTTTGTTATATGGTCGAGCTTTCGGAAACGTTTATTTCCTTCTTCAAGACATCTAAAAATGTAGAAAGAACAAGTTTGAGTCACATGGTACTCCATAAATGTTAGAAATACTTACTAACTTGAGAATGACATTATAAAGTTAAAAGCGTACATAGTCAGGAACAAACACAATTGAGCAGATTATTAATCAATGCATTGTTTAAAAATCAGTAAACAACTTTACAACCACTTTGATTTAAAAACTAGAAAAATTATCGTCATGGAGATGTCAAAATAAGTTCTGCACATGGTCAAGTTATGCCAGAAGAGCATATATCGTCAGAAAAGGAAATGATATACATTAGGCTCTTCTGGCATAACTTGACCATGTGCAGAACTTATTTTGACATCTCCATGACGAGAACTTTTCTAGTTTTTAAATAAAAGTGGTTGTTAAGTTGTTTACTGATTTTAAACAATGCATTGATGATAATCTGCTCAATTGTTTGTTCCTGACTATGTACGCTTTAACTTTATAATGTCATTCTCAAGTTAGTAAGTATTTCTAACATTTTCTGGAGTACCATGTGACTCAAACTTGTTCCTTTTACATTTTCAGATGTCTTGAGAAAGGAAATAAACGTTTCCGAAAGCTCGACCATATAACAATGAGTATTCTTTGATCCAGCCCAGTTATTTTGACTGCATCCTCAAGATTGTTTCGTAGATTTTTTTCTTCAACTAGTCAGTCAAGACTACCCTTCTATATTCATATATATATATATATATATATATATATATATATATATATATATATATATATATATATATATATATATATATATATATATATGTCAAGCGATCAGTTCCAGGACATTTTCAATGACGAATCGATGAGTTCCAGGACATTTGGTGACTTCCGGGACTGGTCCGGAATTTTTATATGTTTAATGAATACTTCCAGGACAGTACCGGAATTCACTTTGATGTATTTTGTAGAATGATAACTTCCAGGACATAAGTATTTTTACTGAAGCCTATCACATAGAACAGATTGTGTCACGCATTGGACCTTCTTTATTGATCCTGTGCATATTCAGGGTGTTTCATAATTGAATGCTGATCCTAAAGTGCGATAATCATTGGATGATTTTAAGATGAATTATTCATATGAACATAGGTCCGCAACCGCTTCATTTCTGAGATACAGGATGTCGAAATTCAACAGAAAAATCAGTTCTTCCCCAATATCTCTAAAACCGAATCGGCTTTCCTTTCCAATTTTAATACATGCGGATTCATTTGCTTGTCCCTATTCGATTTTTTCTCTCAGTCTTGATTTCACAATTGTGGTAACCAAAAGATCTAGGCAAGATTTTTATAATTTCATGGTAACTATTTTTTAGTTTTTGTAATGAGTACGCATAAAAATACATTTTTTATTTTTAGAAACATAACTATTTTGAACAATAAATACCAAAATAAAATTAAGTGTTCAAAATGTCCGCCTCCTGCCTCTTTGGAAAATTCTTGGAGTATTCCTTATTGCTTCACAGAAAACCATTACGCGGTTTCGCAATTATTCCTCAGTTAGAATTGGTTGACTGAACACCAAAGTCTTAAGATGTCTCAAAGAAAATAATCAAGACTGTTTAAGTCTGGGGATCTGGCTGGCCATGACTCTGTTCCCCCACGACCTATCCAGCAATTATGAAAGTTTTGGTTTGAATAATCGCGTGCCAGAGCACTAAATTGAGCAGGTGCACCATCGTGCATAAACCACATGCGATTTCGCATCAAAATAGGAACATCTTCCAACAGAATTGGCAAATTATCTTCAAGAAATCGGCGATAATTATGTCCATTTAATCTGCGTGGTGAAAAAGAGGTCCAATTAGGTAATCTCCAATAATTCCAGCCTAGACATTTAATGAGAACTGCTCGTGGTGATGAGATTCCACGATTGCATGCGGATTCTCCTCGGACCAAAAATGAATATTATGGAAATTCCTTATCCTGTTTCTAGTAAAACTAGCTTCATCCGTGAATTTAATTTTTCTCTGAAATTCACTCGTAATGAAAAGTCTCGAGGAAGAAGAGACTGAACCCGTTGAATGTGATAGGGATGTAATCAATTATCATAAAGAATCTTCCATACTGGAATATGGGCGATATTCAAATCATTGACAACTTGCCTCTCACTTATTTCGGGAGTTCTTGAGTCCGATGTGCTCCTTTCAAGTGATGATTTGGCTCAAAACTTCCTGTTTCACATAACCTTCTGTGGGTGCTTGAAATTGTTCGAGCATCAGGAACCATTCTGAATGTATTTTTATGCGTACTTTCCATGTAACAAAATAAAAAAAAAACAAAGCCGTTTTAGAGATATTGGGAAAGAAATGATTTTTTGTTAAATTTCAACATCATGTATCCCAGAAATAAATCGCTTGCGGACCTATGTTCCTTTGAAGAATTTTTCTTAAAATCATCTAAGGATTATCGCTCTTTAGGATCAGCATTCAAGTATAAAGAAGCAAAAAAGATATTAATGGAATATTTTTCAAGTATTCATAAATTGATGGTCCAGTTAGTATCCGATCAATAAAAAGATAGAGATGATTTCCAACGACATTATAATTACATATATTCGTTCGTTCTATGAAAATATTTCGATTATATGTTTTCATGTAATTGTGACTGGTATAGAATAATTAAAAGTGAAATCCGAAATGAAAATAATCTAGGAGTTGGGATACTGTGAAAATTATATAAAAATCCTACATGACCCAGATGAAAGACGGGATACCTCGGAAAACTGACCATCTAGCATCGTTGTTTCCATTGGATTTTTCGGATCGGATTTCTTATTTCATATTAGAATGATTCTAGGTCCGATTGAGTATAGTGCTGATCTAAGATTTCAGAAGTATTTATGCACTTTCTGACTGTGGAGAATAATTTTTATTTATTCAGATCGGTACCAAATTCCGTACACTTAAAAATTTCGACAGTTATTTTACAAAAAAGTGTTGGAAGTTTTAACGCACAACATGTCAAGGCCCATAATTACAGAAAAACTCTCATTTCTAAAAAAGCAACATGAATTACTGCATACGAACTTCATAGCCCGAAAATAAATTCCATGGGTATGAACATAGGTTCTAAATTCGAGTAAGCGACAAACGCTGATAAGCATGCCAGTTAAAAATACGTCGTTATTGGAAGACAATTAAATGCACTTGAAAATAATTATCAAGAAATAACCCTTGTACACCGGATTCATAAATAACTCATCTAGGAAAAATTAACGATGGTGAACAAGAATAGTAATTCCAATATCTTTGACATTGCATAGCGATATGAAATATCATAAAACTTTGTTTATGGAATCATAACAACAGAAAGACGCAATACCTCTATAAGATAATCGACAACCATTAAAAATTTACTCATAAAAACTTCATCGTATTTATTCATGCGTAGAGGAACAAAACAAACCCATTAATTTATGATTATTATGACCAGTTGAAGATAACGGAAATGAAAATAACGCATGACGCGAGCTAGGGTTTAATAGTATAAAAGCATAAATCGCGAACCAGCAAATAATCAGTCTTAGAACAGTAGCCAAGCTAGTTATATCATAGTCGGTACTCCGGTAATATGTTTCTCTCAAAAGTGAGGTTAGGAAGTCCGTCGAATCACAGCATCGAAAAATAATGAGAAGTGTACCAGTAAAATCGTCAATGTAGTGAACTTCAGAAACCCTTAAACTAAGCAACTGCAAACCAAGTCAAACCAAGTATTGAACGCTCCAAGTGAAAGCACGAGTGAACAGTAGTTTTTTTCCAAAAATTGCCTATTTTTGTCACCGCTTCCCGAACCGAGATAAGTCAACGGAACAACGCAATTCGATAGTTCGTGGTCTCTTAGAAAAACCATAGCCATATCGCGCTATCTATCGGGCGAATAAAATAAAATAACCCATTGACGCGAGATTACTCGAAATAATAAAAAACTAATTGTCGTTTAAAAACCTACTCCAGTGAATATGTATGTTTTTCTATATTTATGTTTATGGCAAACCGAACCCTTTATAATGTGCATGTGTCTGTGAAATTATCTCCATATTTTCATGTTACCACAGATCTCAAAAGAGGATTATTTCTAGCCGTTTGTGGCAATTGATGTCAAGATTGTTTTTAGTGAATCTATTTCGATTTTGTAGCCAACTGTGAAATTAACTGCCAATAAGCTACACTCTTTTTGTTGTATGAATATTGTTTCATATTATCCGCCTATAGAACGAATGAAATAATTGTGTCAACTTCTATTCACTAAATATATATGTACATTCTTACTATTTTTATAGGTGCATTCTTGTTTAATTATTGTTTTTCGAATCCTTCTGAACGGTAGTACTTCCTGAATAAACATCCCAACGCTCCAGTATTAGAGAGAAATGAGATTTGTTCTGTAGCCGCTCCAGAGACATAGTTTCAGTTCGACCGTCTTGAGATAGTCGATGCTCTCAATACTGTTTTTCGCAATCTAACAAATAATGTCTGGTATTACAGGAGTGGTGTGTTAAGTCATAACACCCTGTAGTCTGGGCTTCAACATTGTTGGTCAGATGTGGGGTATTTACTTCCCCAACTCTCCTCAGCTATAACATTGGTGTCAGGTGTGGGGTTTTGACACACCTTGTATAGGCCAGTATTAACATTGATATCAGGTCCGAGAGTAGTAATTTGGGAGTACATGAACGCATATATGATATTTTCCACAGAAAAAGAGTGTCAAACTTAAATTGGAGTTGAAATTTTTTTTGGGAAATATAATTTTTTTTTTTTTACAAATAATTGTCAGTGAGAAGGAGACAATTGAACAGAAGAGAACTATTAGGGAAATTGTGGAAATAGTTTAGTATAATATCGTTGTTATTTTGCAAACACGATATTGGGAAAATAAATATATAGACCGTTTATACCGATCAAAAACTCAGGAAGTATTCGAAAAGGCAATTGAAATTTTATTTTTAATCAATGGAGATTTTTATTGAAATTATAAAACCATGGAAACTCAGACAACAGTGCCGTGGACTGATTGGGTTAGATATGAACCGTCAATCACTATCACTTTGGATATTATACCCTTTTACGATGGTACTACAGAAATTAAAGATTTTATTCGTGAAATTGAGGATTTGGCAGCTGTAGCAAAATGGACAGACAGTCAAATGAGTTCCATAGTTAGATTGAAACTGAAAGGCATCGCTAGATTATTCATTGAAGCAGAAGATAGCTTACAAAATACGATAACTGGCAATTATTAAAAAGGAATTATTAAGCAGTTTAGCAAATTGAAAGTACCTGGAGGAGAACAAAAAAATTTTTGAATTGTTATCAGGAAAAGAATGAATCAGTTAGGCATTTTTCCATAAGATTAGAGATATGTGCAGCAAATATAAGGCACCTCACAGGAAATAATAGAATTGACAATGTATTAAACCAAAAGTATGGGCAGGATATCCTGGTTCAATTTGCCATGGGATTGTTAGATCCTGTTAGAAAAAAAGTTTTATCTGAAAGTCCTAGCAGTTCAGACGAAGCCATCAAATTAGCAGAAAAAGAAGAATTAATTGAGCAAATTACGAATACACCGAATAGAAATTTTAGAACTTTCAATGCGAATATAATATTGTGCACACATTGTAATCGAAAAGGACATGAAGAAGGAAATTGTAATGAGAAAAATTGTGTATGTTATCATTGCGATGAAATTGGGCACCCCTCATATAGATGTCCAAATAGGAATAGTTTTCGAAATAAGAGATTCAATGAGTCAGGAAAATGGTTTTCCAACTACGCTATTGAAAACGAGTTCAAAAATATGGAAAAATAAATAAACATAGAAAAGAATTTAACCATTCGGAAGAAAATGATTTCGACTATAGAAGCAGGGATGAACGAGAGCATTTTAGGAGGATGAATGACAGAAGGCAAATAGGAAATAGTTATGGAAATGACAGAAAATGGAAAAAGTATGGAACAAGGTCAAAATATAACCGGAATCAAAATGGAAGGGCAGCTTTCAACAAGCCTCAGATGAAGGCTGCAGAAACGACGATTTAGATACTAACCGACGATGAACAGAAAAATGTAATTGATTTAGAAGTATCAGGAATTTTGAGGCATTTATCCATAGATAGGAGATCCCAAGTGTCAGTGGCTCATATTAATATTGTTAAAGGTATGAAATTAAATTATGATTTGCCGTATCACCTCAGAAATGGACAAGGAAATTTCACTCATTATATTGGCCCGGTTATACTGCCAATCAAAGTGAAGGAAGGAAAAATTCTGGAACATGAATTCTTAATGGTTGAAAATTATCACCGTTGTACTGAAATAACACTGGGATTAGAGTTTTCACGAAAATATAACGTGCAAATTGATTGGAGCAAAAATCAAATGTATTTAGTAAGGGTAATTATCGAGTTGAAAAAGAAAATTCAACACATAGGCCAAACAAATCGGGAAGACGAACAGAGGGAGTTGCAAAATAGATTTAAAGAGGTAGAAAAACGATCGAGAGATGTCACTATCATGATGAACGATTGGATGAATTCTGGAGAAAAATTAGGATTGAAGAAGGAAGGCGCGCCCAAAGCAATCGGCGAAGTGTTTATCAACAGATTTTCATGCCATGAAACGATATCGGCAGCCTCGAATCAAATAGTGATATCAAGGACTGGTGATTTAAGTGTGACACCAGGTTTCGAAAAAACAATTTCAGATGAAGAATATGGGAAATCGTCTGGAAAAAGCAAAAGCGAAACAAGCGTTTAAACGAGCAACAAGGAGATGAGGATTTAATGGTGACTTTATTTCTGAAACAAGAGAGAAGAGATGAATGTAGAAAAGTGCCACATGTGTAAAATGGAAAAACCGACGCACCCTGTACATTAGGACAGATAGTCACACGTGACAGTCGACAAGTGGGAATGCATACGTATAGGTACGAGCATTTCCTCCTGAAGAAACAGAGAGATGTAACGAAACATTGCCCATGCAGCACCACAGCGAGAATGAAGAGAATTATGTTGGAAAAACGGGAAAAGATAATAGGAAAGTTTTGAGAATGAAAATATTCCCGAAACTAGCAAGACATATTCAGGGAAAACGGAAATTGCAACAGTTAATGCATCACGGAATCGAAGGAAGATGATCGATGTAGAAAATAGTAAATCAAGGAAAGATAGTCTGGGAGATAGATATGAATCACTCAAGGGATATACTCTATCCACCAGGAAGTTGGAATCTGCCAAGCACCTAGGAATGACAGTCGCCAAAGATAAGATTTTTCCATAGTCGAAAATCACAAGGATGAAAATTTCTTGTCTAAGGACAAATTTTCACCGCCCAGATTTTTGAATATATGTGAAGTTTAAGCAAAAAGTATAGTGAACTCCGAAGATACGGAATTACTGAGAATTGCAGAAAATGGATTTTTAACCCCGAGAAAACGTAGTATAGTAGAAGATTTTGATATGGATACGAAAGTGAAGAAAGAAGTAACCCCGACGTGGAAAGAATTAGAGCCGTAGCCAGACAGGAAGGAAAATCTAAGTTTAAAAAGACAACGCACGTTGATTTTGAACTCCAACCAGTGGGAAAAACCAAAAGTCAAATGATACCCGCTAATCGATTCAACACGTATATGAATATGAATATGAATGAAATCAGTCGACAATCGACACAAGAAAACGAGGTAAAATCAAATCGAGTTTTAGTACAAACTCAAGATGAATTGCTAGTAGGTAATGCCGGAAATAGAAAAAATTGTCAGCCAAGTGAAATGTCCGACGAAAATGAAGAAAGCACTCCTGAAATAAATCTTCCTTCCAAAAACCGTGACGCGCGGCACTGTTCAAGAACAACCGTGGAAAATTTTGGTTTAATCAGTTAGATATCATTAAACAAGAAAATTTTCAGTATGCACCTGAAATGTAGGAACGTATATATAGTATGTAATTATTATGGTTTCATGAGACTGCAAAAAGACGCATACTTCATATGATTGAATATATTCTTGGTCAAATTATAAAATGTTGTGATTTCATATTCCAGAAGTGTTTATGTACTTTGTGGCTGAAATAAATCATTTTTATTCTGTCGGATCGGAACTGAATTTCGGATTGACGCGTATTTAAAACAATTTTTGTATTATTGCATTTGTTTTCCTAGGACTAGGAATTGAGAAAATTATATTTATAGAAAAATCCCAAGTGTGTGTGATAAATGGCGTAATATCTAGGACTTTTGACCATCTAGCGTTTTATCGTTTTTTACATTGGATTCTTCGTGTCAAATTGTCCCTTAGATTGAAAAAATTCTAGGTTCGATTTTAAAAAATTGTCATTTGGAATTTTAGAAGTATTTGTGCATTTCCTGGCTGAAGGTAATCATTTCTCTTTTGTCGTCGGATTGAGGGGCATTTCGACACGAGAAAAACAATGATGATGAAAATATTATTCAGCATATCGTTTTACTCTTCTTTATGAAATTTGAGCAGATTATTTTTTTCAATGGATGAAAAAGTCTTGCCAATTCAGCCAACCACATATTTATACCAAGTGCCATCTGTAGCGGATTCAAATGAGGACTGATGAAATGCTTTCTTATTTCCACAACTTCCACTGAAATAAAAGACATTTAAATGTCATTCAAGCATTTAAAAAATCTAATCGTTTAAAAAGTCTAAGAATTGGGTGGCACAGGCCAAGCAACACCCCGTACATAATATTCATTCATATTATGAGATGGTCCCAAAAAGGTCCAATAGCACAGTGCAATCAAGTTTTTATTAACAATTGAAATAAACACAAAAATCGTGTGCGGTCGGGGGACCCCCGTCAAGAACGAAGTTCCTTGAGCTTCTTCGAACGGTTTTATTCAGCTTGCCCTGGTTGTTTTTTGTTTGTTTGGGTCAAATTTATTAACTGAAATTTTACCCCCTTCCTGTTGAAAAATTGGTCTGATATTTGGTACGCACGTTTAATTCTGATGACAATAGAATTCAATATATTCAGTATCATTGTAAATCCAAGATGTCCGCCGCCACAAAATGGCAGATTACATATTTTTTCACAACTCCCTCAGTATGAGTATCAAATGAAAGGACTTGAACAGTAGAATAGAGTACACATTGAAAAAAATTGCAAATTTAATATGGCCGCCGACAAAATGGCATATCAAATATCTTTTTCACAACCCTCGAAATATGGGTATTAAATGAAAGGGCTTGACTCGTAGAATACTGTACACTACGCCAAGTTTCAAATCTAAGATGTCCGACGGCACAAAATGCCAGATTTCATATTGTTTCAATATGGGTAATGGGTATCAAATGAAAAGGCTTCACAAGCAGAACACAGTGCATGGCGGATCATAGAGTTTAGACAGTCTATATTTACATTAAAACTGAATTCTAGGCATCTATTCAGAACTAAGAACTACGTCAGCGATTATCGTCCGAAACACCTGAGCAACGCAAAGTCAGGATAAATAACCAACGTGAGCGTAACCAGCAACGCAGAGCTGGTTACGCTCACGTAATTATGTATTAAAGAGTTAGATTGCAACAAATTGTCAGGAAAGAAACCTTGTAATAATGAGGCACTAAATGAACTCAATAGAATGAGAAATATTAAGTAATTAAATAAAAAAAATTTTAAGTTAATCGGTTTCATTGAAAAAAATATAATAATGATATGGATAATGTAATGTAATTCGGTAGGTCTCAGGTACCAGTCAACACACCACTCTCCTCATCAATCTAGGGCATTGATCAGACAAAAAATAAAATCGTGGGGCGTATCGTAACCTGAGTAAATATGTAAATAGCATTTATAATGATATGAGCGTTTAACTGTTGATACAAATTTCACTCGCCCCACGATTTTTTTTTGTTGACTGGTACCTAAGACCTACCGAATTATTTGTTAGCTTTTAGTACATACCATTATTATCTTTTTTTCAATAAAACCGTTTAACTTATCTTCAACTCCGAATGTAATTCGATTTGGAGATTTATCATCACCTAAGGAAAAAGCGTTATGTTCCCTCCATACGACTTTCTCTCTCTCTCTCTATCTCTCTGTAGATTGTAGGGGGTCGATATGGCTCTTCAGCCTCTCCGTACCTCGACCTATAAGGTCTTTTGTACATTACCCTTCATCTATTCAAGACCCGGGATTCCGAGACTCCTTGCGAAGCGTATCAGTTTCCTGGGAGCTAAGTTCCTGATGTATGAGGGCGTTAGTGAAAGCCCTTCGTAGAACTTAAGCCTTTTGCAAAACATTGCTTGGCAGTCGCAAAGCAGGTGTTCTGCAGTTTCAGCGAAGTTTTCGCAGTAACGGCACAGTTCACTGTCTGATCTATTCATCTTTTTTAGGTGATATCTCAGAGGACAATGTCCAGTGAGCGGTCCCGGTACTAGTTTCAAGTCTTTCTTGTCCAACTCGAGAAGCTGTTCAGCTTCCTTTGTCGCTTGTCTTTGCCCTGGAACCTTACTCCAATGGGTTTTAATTTGGTCAGCTTTCCAGAGCCGGAACTCTCCGTTGATGTGGGCTTTGAAAAGACCACAAAAGGGTTCCGGGCCAGAAAATTGAGTGTTTGCGCCTTGTTTGGCAAGGCTGTCCGTTTTTCCATTGCCTTTGATTCCCTTGTGACCTGGCACCCACAAACAGAGTAACCTGATTGTTCGTAGCCTTAGAGAGAGTTTGCAGTCCCAAGTTAGTCTAGTCTCACAAGTGGGTGACTTTAGAGCGTTTAGTGCTGCTTTCCAAAGATTACCTCATATAATGATGGAATTGCCCTTTGGTTGAGAAAGACCAGTATCAGATTCCACTCTTTCCTGAAAACAACTCGGAGCCGACATAAAATTTAGTACATCCGTTCATTGAGAACTTTCAGTACTTTCTTCTCACTTAGATTCCCGATATTAATTTGTATATCTGCCTACAGAAAACATCCGGTACTCTCTCGACCATTTAGAATCACGTGCATTTTTGTATATGTATGCAATGAGATTTTCCAGTACTCCCCCAAGATATATGATATTTCGATGTTTCCGTTATAATTGTATAATCTTCTTGGTTTATCAGCACCATTTCCAATTGCAATGCTCAAGTAGTCAAACCGTAGAATGGGCTTTTTCAGGAAATTTCTTTAACTCATTCGTTCTCTAGCTGCCTGTCTGTCTGCTGCAAATCTTGCAATAAAAAATTCAACTATTTCTAATTGAGATACAGCTTTGAAATTTGGCAGATGTGCATCATTCCGAAGACAATGCGTTATGACATTTTCATATGAGAAAGAATAAGATGGCGGCTCCAAACTGCCAGACAAGTTTTTTGATTAATAGTCCGATTCCATTTATATAAGGAATTTTGGAGTCGAGATCCTGAGTTTTTTTGATCAAAATTCACGAATTCAATATGGCTGATCAAAAATGGTGATTATATCAAAAATTTGTATTTATGGGTTCTTGTGGTCGAAAAATTATAATTTTTCGTCAACATTCAAGAATCCGATATGGCGGATGCAAAGTGGCGAACGCATTTTTCCGATTTATAGTGTGATTCTAATCAAAACTGATATTTGGGGGTTTTGAAGTCGGAGGTTATAATTTTTTCGTCAAAATTCAATTAACTTAAATAGCGATAACAATATTTTGGGTTTTATGATCTGATTCTTGAAAAATGTATCTAGGTGTTTTTGGGGTAGATTTTTTTATTGGAAAATTCAATGTGGCGGACAATTATTGGATATCCGATTCTGTTCAATATTGTTATCAAGGGCTCTTTGGGGTCGGAATTAACAAATTTCTGGTGAAAATTCAAGAATTCATAAGGATTAATGTAATTTATGATCTGAATACATTGATAATTTGTTTTTATTTGAGATTTCAGAATTATTTATGCGACCAAATTTTGGATTAAGACGTGTTTCGACACGAGAGAAAAATTATGTCATTCGTTTTTTACTAAAATGTCCAGAAATTGGAAAAAATGAAAATAATAGAAAAATTCCAAGTAACCCAGATAAGTGACGTGATATCTCGGAAAACCAACAATCTAGCATTTTCTAGCTGCTTCCATCAGCTTATTCCTATCAAATTATCCCTTATTTCATATGATTGAAATAATTCCAGGTTCAAGTGAGAAAAGTTGTGATTCAAGATTTCAGGAGTATTTATGCACTTTCTGGCAGGAGTGAATCATTTTTGTTTTGTCAGATCGGAATCAAATATCGGATTGAAGGATATTTCTAGACGACTGAAACGATGGTTCCATTAATTTTTCGCTGAGACGTCTAAAAATTGAAAAAAGTAAGAATAATAGAAACATCCCATGTAACCCAGATAAATGACGTGATACTTCGGAAACTCGATCATCTACCGTATTCCATATGATTGAAATAATTCCAGGTCCAATTGAGAAAAATTTTGATTTGAGATTCCAGTATTATTTATGCATTTCCTGGCGAAGAGAATAATTTTCGTTTTTTCGGATCGGACCCAAATTCTGGATGGAGGGGTGTTCCGACTCGAGAAGAACGATGATGCCATTAGTTTTTCACCAAAATCTTTAAAACTTGGAAAAAGCGAAAATAATTTCAGAATTCAAAGTGATCGAGATAAATAACGTGATATCTCAGAGAACCAACAATCTAGAGTTTTCTAGTTGCTCCCATTGGATTATACGTGTCAGATTATCCATTATTTCATTTGATTGAAATAATTGCAGGACCGATTGAAAAAAAGTTGTGATTTGAGATTTCTGAAAACGCGGGAGTACCGGAAAAACTCATTACATACATATACATGTGATTTGAGATTTCTGAAAACGCGGGAGTACCGGAAAAACTCATTACATACATATACAAAAAAAGTACACGTGATTCTATATGGCCGAGAGAGTACCGGATGTTTTCTGTAGGCAGATATACAAATATTGTCACGTGAATTCTTGATATACAGGGTGATTCAAATTCGAGTATATGCATAGGGATTTCGTGAACGGTAAGAGAGCCGATTCAACTACAGCAAAGTTGCATATTACGGAGCCTAATAATATAATAAACTTTATTCACTTATTAGTTGAAACAACAAATATACAGAATAGTTCATATAAGTGAGTGAGTAATGTGGTACGTGACGAGTTGTAACAACTTGTTCCAAAAAGTAAAAATGGAAATAGTTCACATCTTAAACGTTGATCAATACACATATAAATATAAGAATATAATTTTAATAGATAGATAAATCTAGAAGAATGAAAATATATAATGTTATGAACGTTCCGCATAATAAATAAAATTGGTATGGAAATAAAAATAAACTTATACTGTGTGACTCTATTTAAAATGGAAGCACCCTAAAAATAAACTCATACTGTGTGACCCCATTTGAAATGGAAGCACCCTTTTTTCAGAAAAAGTCTGACTGTACCACTAGATTCACGAGGTTTTGAAATGGTTCATGTAAAAATTATGTTATTAAATTATTAAAAGTTATTAGGGAATAAAATTATTAATTATTCCACCAATTCAATTTTGGAACTTTCATACACCACTGAATTCTGGAAGTTATTTGATTTATATTTTGGTAAATATTATTCCAAATCCAGTGGTGTAGTCAGAATTTTGCTAATTTTCCATTAAATGACATGTTTTTTAATTAACCTTCCCTCATTACTTTTTTATTGGTGAATAGATTTCGATGAAATTCCGTTCACTGATATTGCAAAACTTTCTTAATCCAGTCCAATTTTGTAAAAAATATTTCAATTGAATTTCAAAGCCTCGCAAATTGAGACCCTTTTATCAAATTTGGTGTTCAAGTGGACTTTCTGAATGCCGACTTAATGAAAAAAATATCCATCCAATCGATCGAAAAATACATATTTTATAAGGGTGCTTTCATTTTAAATGGGTCACACTGTATAATAGTAATGTGAATACATACGAATTTTAGTAAAAAAGGAAAGAAAAGAAACACGTATAGAATTTCAGGATGAAATGTGACAGTACTTCACTTATATATTTCCCGAAATTTATCAACATAAAATTCAAAAACTACAAAAATAAGTATTTTTTTTTCTTCTTACTCTGAATGGATATTGGATTTAGTATATTATTCATCTATATAAATAGATATTTTGAATAGTATCACCATTTTGGATCAGCCATATTGAATTCATGAATTTTGACATGATCTCCCCTATATACCAATTTTAAATGGAATCGGATCATTAATAACAAAACTTTGGCATTTTGGAGCCGCCATCGTGTTTTTCCCATATATAAATGTCATCATACATTGTCACCAGAATGGTGTAGACCTGCCAAATTTCATAGCTCCATCTCAATTAGAATTTGTCGAATTTTGTATCGCAAGATTTGTAGCTGACAGACAACTAGATAACGAAGCGAGTTAAATGAAATCTCAAAAAAAGCTCATTCCACGGATTGAATAGTGTTGAATTGCTATTTGGTAATGGTGCTGAGAACCAGGAAGACTACGTCGTAATAATAACGGAAACATTGAAATAGCATATATCTTGCGGGAGTACTGAAAAAACTCCTTACATACATATACAAAAGTACACGTGATTCTATATGGTCGAGAGAGTACCGGATGTTTTCTATAGGCCGATATACAAATTAATATTGCGTGAGAGAGAACGAAGTACTGGAAGTTCTCAGTGGACGGATGCACTGAAGTTTATGTCTTCCCCGAGTTGTTTTCAGGGAAGAGTGAAATTTGATACTAGTCTTTCTCAATAAAGGACAATTCCATCATTATATGAGAAAAACTTAATCCTTCGAAATCCGATCGATCCTGTTGTTCAACTCGTAACCAGTAATCTGCTATCCTTGATATATAGGGTGATTAAAATTCGAGTGTATGCTTGGGGATCTCGTAAACAGTAAGAGATTGAGTTGGTTAAACTCAAGGCAAAATTACGTATTACGGAGCCTAATGATATGAAATCGAGAAATTGGATCTAAACATCCTGGTTCAGGTGATATACGGAAAAAAAACAATTTTTTTTTGCTAGTATATGCTCAATTTTAAGAGTTAACAAAAAACTGATTGCACTGTGCTATTGGACTTTTTGGGAATATCTCACTATATGTACGGGGTATTGTTTGGCCTGTGCCACCCAAATCTTTAAATACGGACAGAATTTTGAGAATGCTTGGATGACATCATCTAACTCGATGGCATTCAAGGGCCATGTATGTCAATGGAAGTTTTGGACATACTTCTCTTTTGTCTTTTTATTTTGGTATTTTTTTTATCTTTCATTGAAATATTCGGACGTTAATAGCTTTTTGCGGTGCAATTACGAAAGCGTTAACGTCATTCGAAGGGGAAACTGCTGGAAAATTTTGGAGTACAAGCCGTGGGTTAGTGGCATAAGTTTTGGGTATTAGTCGGGTATTTGACGAATTAGTTGGGTATTACTGGATATAAGTAGGTATTAGTTAGAAATTACTGGTATCAGTTAGGAATTAGCCGGGAATTACGGGTATTATATGGCACTAGTTGGAAATTATAGAATATAGCTGAAAATCCCAATTTCAGCCATGTATAATTTGAAAGGTATTAGTGGCATAACTTGAGTATTAGTCGGGTATTAGACGTATTAGTTGGGCATCAGACGTAATAGTTGGGTATTACCGGGAATTAGTTGATATTGGTTAGAAATTGGTGGTATAAATAGGGAATCAGTGGGCATAAGTTGGAAATTATTCGGGTATTTCTTGGTTACTAGTTGGGAATTATAGAACATGGCTGAAAATGACAATGATTCAGAAGAATAAGTTGGAAGACTCACAATGAAACTGAGAATATATGAATGGAAGGATGGCAAACAACTCGTATTTTTCAAGCTTTGGATATGTTTGTATGGTTCATGCCAGTTTAACGAATTCTCTTCGATCTTTAATTCGGCTAGCTTGAGAAAACCGTAAGTCGAAACTTTTAACGAAAAATTCTGGAGATTAGGACGGATTCAATAGTCGAAATGGTTCATCCCTGGACTGAATAATCATTTCTGATCAATAATTATTTTTTTTTACGAATTATAAAATGAGAAAACTGTCCTGCTACATCCCCATTTCAAACAACTGCTACAATGACAATTGCAGAAAAAAAATGTCAATGGGAAAAATACATTCCCAGGAGATTTTTATGTGAGTGTTATAAGAAATGTATACGTTCCTCCATCATTTTATTTCAGATTTCCTCAAATAACGAAAAAACTTAAATACTTTCTAGGACCAATCACCTCAGTTCATTTTATCTGCACCACTTCAGTAAAGCACCCATGTAATCATTACGAAACCTAATGTAGACTTCGAATCTCGATAGACACCTTGACTAATTAAATGACCTTTTTGCATCAGTATTTCAAATGACTTTATATGACGTAGAACCATTCAAAGCATTGAAACACATTTGGTGCCATTAGAAAATTATAGTGTCGGTGTCAACGTATTACATTCTGTAATTTATCCGCTCTCACAGAATATTGACATTTCTTTCAAATTTCCTGGAATTTTTCCGCATCTGGGACACCCTGTATATGGGAAAATCCATGTATTACAGAATATGAAAAACATGTTGCAAATGCATAATGATGCATTGGAGAAAACTACATTCGAATAGTTTTTTCAAGTTTTCGAAATTGAAGACGATAATCTGTTCTCAGTAGTAATAACCCAAGGACATTATTAATTGTTCGAAAAAAAGTTATAACAGATTTCGAAAGCATGTTACTTGAAACAGACCGACGCCGTAGGCGGAGGTCTGTTTCTTATAAGCAACAAACTTGAGAAAGTTGATATACAATTTTTGAGCATTTATCAATGTTCGAGGGTTATTCGGATATAAAATTTTTTGCTTATCATAGAAATCAGTATTTTTTTATTTATTTCGTTTAATAATTTCATTGATCTTCACATTAGTATTACAACCAAATCATGACATTTTGAAATTATGAAATATTTGAAACGTCAGAATAGAAATAAATCAAAATGTATCCATAGCAACGTGATAGAGTGGAAACAGCCCATGGAATCTGTTCTTAGTATAATCTGATTGGTTGTGTTCAATCAGATGACCGCAAAACAACTAATTTCATTGGATTTCTACTTGAGCAAAAATATTTCAATGGAATTGTTTTAGCCAAAATATTTTATGGCTGAATATCGAATAGAGAATGTTATTTATGTTATTTCCGAACTTGTCCGTTCATGTCACCCAAAAACCCTAGGAACGGGCGGTATTATTTTCCAATCTGTTTGCAATTTTATACTTGATTATTACCGAATTGCATAGAGGGACTCTATTTTCACGTATTCAAATTCTACTGAGTTTAAACTTAGCATGTAAGCTCGCATCGTAAATAATCACTCATTATCATGACTATTACGCATAAACTGTATCAACGGTATAAACGATTCCTGACAAATATAAAACAGATTTCTGAATATTTCAATACAATAAATTACCCAAAAACCTTCATATATTTTGGATCATAATGCAGTAATGTTTCTGAATCAAAATTTCAACAAAATAAATAACTCCACTCCATTATCAGACGTTTCGTGTCATTATGCATCACCAATAACGTAGTTCCCTCCGAAAATTCTTGTAATCATCAATAAGCACTGTTTTTACTGTTTTCCATTGTTAATTGTTGAATATATATGCTCTCAAGAGTGACAGTCATGATGATTATTGGGTACTTCCATCTACAGGTATCAAAGAAATTATATTGATATTTATGTGACTAAGGCCCACTCTTATAGGTTCCAGTTAACCTCTGGTTGAGTTAACTAGTGGTTAGAATGTGCCTTCGGCCGATCATAAAACGAGCATCATTCCTATTCTAACCAATAGTTAACTCAACCAGAGATTAACTGGAACCTATAAAAGTGGTCCTAAGTGGGAATGAATAATAGTTTTGAGAGAACCTTCCTGAAGCTAGATTAAGAAATAGTTTTCTGCCTATTACGTTTTCAGTTTTCAGTCTATTACGTCCAAAAATCGTTTTTATAGACAACCTGTGTCTTATAAAAAATAACATAAAACTGAAATGCATATATTCAACTATAACCCTTGATATTTTGGTTGAACCTTCCAAATGTAAGGTTTCAAATTTATTTTAGAATTATATTTTTTTGAGTTTCTAAATTCACTGATTGTTGAAATTAGAAATTGGATGGTCTCTGGTTCCTAAACATGTTTTAATTTGACAATCTGATTATACTGAATTCAGAGAAGGAAAAATTATTCTATACATGGTACTCACGAATTAAGTAACATAACGGTACATAACTATTATAGAAACTATTCTAGAGTAGACATATTTTGTTCGATTGCTGATCACTATCTCATCACCAAAATAGCATTTTATATAGAGGTTGATGAATTATAACAACAAACCAGATACCAGATAATAATCAATCATATTTTGACATGATTATTCCAATTTGATTCAAATTAATGTGTTAGTACCGGAACTTCGCGATATATAAAATTTTATATTTGTATGTACCGGAACTTCAAGATATATAAATATTTCATATTCTGCTGATTTTTATGAGAAGGAATTTGTTATTTATAAGCCATATGTGGATGTATACCATATTCTCATGAAGAAAAAACAATGTACTCACAGACTGATAAAATAAAATCATATGTCCCGGAACTCAACGGTATATAGCCATTTCCAAAAAAAATATTTTTTTTCGAAAGTATATAGATTTTTCGATAACTGAAGCTAATGTATACCCGATTCTAACACTGTATATATAGGTTGAAAAATGTCCCGGAACTGATCGCTTGACATATATATATATATATATATATATATATATATATATATATATATATATATATATATATATATATATATATATATATATATATATATATATATATATATTTGTTTATCCTTTGAGAAGTTCTGCTAGTTTCCACGTATTCGAAGCTATGCTAGAACAATTATCGTAAACTGTGATATTCACTTTTGAAATTCAGTTCTAGGTTGCAATTCCCCATTATATTTTTATATCCAAGCATTCTCACATAACTTCGTAATTGTAGGATATTCTCTTGATGGGGCAATATGATCGTTTACAAGGTCTATAAAATGAAATGGGATAAGTGTATAGATTACGCCTCGCATTCAGCTTTCAAAGCATCGTTCATCTAATTGCCCATGGAATTATTATCACTTGCTATTAGCTTCAACACGCAAAACATTGACCCAAATGATTGGACGGTCAGAAATCGAGCAATCAACATGGGACTTAACTACGATTCTGGATTAGGTGGAAGTTCATCCTGGAAAGCATTCAATTCACTTTTCAATCGGTGAAAAAAGGTAATCTTAAGAGTAAAGGAGTACGATTCCATTCTCAATCAGTTGAAAACAATAAAATAAACTTTTTCATCAACTACGGCATACAACTATCGTATTTCTTGGTTTGATGTGACCTAATATGAAAGTTTGCGGCGATCATTGTTTTGGTCCTTTCTTCAGTCACATTAACATGTTCGCGGACACTCATATTTCATGGTATGTGCATAATTGGACATAAGCGGCAAAAGTCGCAACGGTTATTACAAACTTATATTCAGTTTCACCTGTTCCGGTGTCTTTCTGTCTGTAATCAAATCTTGCAAGTTAAATCTGACCCACTTCTAATCGTGTGGCAATGCATTATGAGATTGTTTGTAAGGAAAAAACAATATTACGGCTCCAATATGGCAGACAATTTTTGTGATTATGGTCCGATTCTATTCAGAATTGGTATCTAGGGGTTTCCGGGGTCGGAGATTATTACTTTTTTGTCAAAATTTGGGAGCTTGTCTCAATTTTTTTCAATAAATTTCATTGAATTCTGACAAAAATTTAAAATATTCGACCCCAAAAATCTACATACCAATTTTGAATGGAATCGGGCCATAATAACAAAACACATCGCCTGCCTGAAGCCGCCATCTTGAATTCATAACTTTTGACTGAGGAATCAGGATGTCCGACTCCTAAAGCTCGCACACACCAATTTTGAATGGAATCAAACTATAATCACAAAAGTCGTCACCATCTTGGAGCCACCATCTGGAATTTAAATCTGGAAAAGTTATCAAAGTTATCCGATGCCAAAAATCTTCACATACAATTTGGATAGAATCGAACTATAATCACATACTTCGTCCGCCATATTGGAAGCGCAACTTATTTTTTGCAAAAATTCCATAATGCATTGTTACCGAAATTACGAACACCTGCCAAATTTTACTTTATGCGGACAACTAGAAATAGTTTAAATTCACTCACAAGATGTGAACTAATCACTTACACATGTGAAATTAAATAAATGCTTGTGAGAATATTCGCCCTAAACAAATCATTTTTCAATTTCGGAAGGAAAAATGAAAAAAAAACTTCCCGAACTGGGATTTCAACCTACGCTTCCTTTCGTGAACCAGCATCTTAGACCGCTGGACAACCTGGGAGTAAATTGGTTTTGAAACTATAACCAATCTGTTGCTACATTGGTATGGTTGCTTTTTCCGAAAAAAAGGCCATGAAAACTTATGCACCACTTCTGCCTAGGCAGTCAATGATTTTTTCATGTGTGCTGTGAGTACTAACATTTCAAATACTTTTCAATCTGTACTGGATTGGCCAGGTTTTCTGCAGTCCGCTCTTAGCCTGTTGGGAGAGCCGAGATTGCCTAGGCAAGCCACTCCTTTGTGTAGAGAAATATATATTTTGCTTTTTTCTTGAATCCTTTTGTATAAATTTTGAGGAGTTTCTTGGGTTATTGGATTCGTTTAGTAATAAAGGTCTATTTGTTAATAGAATACGTTTCGTCCCCGGCCGGGGACATTTTCAATTCTTTATTTTTTTAGGGCTGACATTTTCTGGAGAGAATGAATAATGTAATTTTGTGAAATAAGTAACTCAACAGGTAACATACCTTGGCATAATGTTTCATGTAGAACAATTTAAGTTGTCGAAAAATACGAATATATCATGCTTCTTTTATTATTCTGAAACGAGTGTATCGCTTTACATCTGGTTGTGAACGGATGTTTTGTGCGGGTGGTTATGAGTTTGCTTGTAAGGGTCGGAGATAAAATCAAGTTTACCAACGGTTATTGTTTAGTTGTGTGTTTGATGGTAACATTAGGGGTGAGTGGTTTTTTTTCCTATTTTTGAAATTCGTTTAATGTAGTTAGGTATGATGCTTTTTTTGTTTTTTTGTTATTATTGCTTATGTTGGTTATAAAATGGTGTGGTAAATTTTACTGAGGTTACCAATGTCTGTTCTGTCGTTCATTGCGTTGTTGTTTTTTTTTATGTAAATCATCTCCTTGATGTTAATTTTTCTTGGGTTGGTTTCTATGCTCAAAATGCTAGTTTTATTGAAATTAGGGTTCTGTTCTCCATTTATGAAGTGTTTGTTTAGTGCCGTGCTTGACTTTTTCATATATTTATGCCCTTTCGGTCTATTTTCTAGTAATTGTGACGTCATACCTATATACACCTTTTCACAGTCATTACATGGAATGCTGTAAATTACATTAGATTTTTTCATAGTTGGGGTTGTACTTTACAGGGGTGTGAAAAGGTTCTCTAAAGTGTTGTTTGATTTGTGACAAATTTGGTAATTGCATTTTTTTGTGATGTTGTTAATGTTTTCTGAGTGAAATGGTACGTATGTGAGGGGAAAATAGTTGGTATCTTTTTTCGTGTTTAATTGTGGTTTTGTTTGGTTGTATAATTTATGAGTTCTTTGTTTTATGATTTGGTTTATTAGTTTAATTGGGAAATTGTTATTCGTTAATGTTTGTCTACTTTTTCCAGGGTGTCTTTTCGTAGAGTAGGGTGGGTTAATATGATTGCTCGGTCAGTTATGCCAACAATTACGCCTTTTTTTTGGTTGAAGGGGTGACATGAGTTGAAATTCAAGTATCTTCCTGACCAGGTAGTTTTTGTGTACCATTTTGTTAGGATTTTTTTATTTTTTCTTATGAGGGTCATGTCTAGGAAGTTTATTTCGTTGTTTTTTTCTTCTTCTGATGTGAATTGTAATTTTGTGTTAAACGCGTTAAATGCTTTCAGAACTTCATCTTTTTTAATTTTAGGGATAGCCATTATGCAGTCGTCAACGTATCTATTGAAAAACGGTATATGACAATTTAACTTTTCTATGACAGATTCTTCCAGTGATTCCATAATTAGTTGGGCAATTGGACTTGATATAGGGGATCCCATTGCACATCCATCTAGTTGTTCAAAAAATTCGTTTTTATATTGAAAGAAGTTGTTTTTCAATGTTGAGTTCACTGCTTTTGTGAATTCGTCGAACGGTAAAGGGGTGTGGTCTTTTAATAAGTACCATTTTTTCTGTAATGTGTGTTCAATTTGGTTTATAGGTAAATTGGTATATAGAGATATTACGTCCAAGGATATAAGTAAGTAGTTGTCTGGAAGTGTTATTTGGTCAATGAATTCTTTGAATGCGAAACTGTCTTTTATATAGTAGTTAGTTTCTCCTATTATATTTGAGATACTGTCAGTGAGGAATCTGGATAGTTTGTAGAAGGGCGATTGTATTGAGGATACAATGGGCCTGAGTGGAATTCCTTCTTTGTGGAGTTTTGGTAGTCCGTATATTTTGGGCAGTGTTGCATTTTTTATTTTTCATTTTTGTCCTATTTCTGTTGTTATAAGGTTTTGATTGTGCCATTTTTTTATTAGATTATTGTTTTTATTTTGATAGATGTTTGTTGGGTTATGTTTCAATTTCTTATAGGTATTAGTGTCACTTAATAGGTTCCATTTACTGTTCGTAGTCTTTTTTGTTCATAATGACAGTTTTATTACTTTTATCGTTCTTAATTTTTCTGTTTTCTAATTTTGTATTGTAACTGGTGATTGACTTGACAATGTTGCATCTGAGTTCGTTTTGTACATTTTCAGGGGCTTTGGTCATGTTAGCTTCAATGGAGGCTATTATATCAATGGTGGGAATGTCTTCGATTTTTGTTGGGTGGAGGGCGAATTTTTCACCATGGGCAAGTATTTGTTCGATATCTTTTGGGATGTCGGTTTGGGTCAGGTTTGTGATCCATTTGGATGTGTCTATTGATGGGGTGTTGTTTTCGTTTTTCTTTATTGAATTGTTTATTTTCTTTATATTATAACGTTTTATTTTTAGAAATAATTTTTCATTTTTCTTTGTTTCTAATGATGAAAATTTGTTAGTTATGTCATGAGGGATATGGTTGTAGAGGTTGTTAATTTTGGTATTGATTGTAAGGGTGGTTTTGTTCATAGTTTGGGTGGCATCTGTGATCAGTAAATTCAAAATTTGGTTCTTGTAGTTGTTTGTGAAGTTTTCAAATTTTCTGCCTAGGTACGTACCTGTTGGTTTTACAGTTTTAGTTTGAAGTTAGACATGAAGGGTAGATTTTAGATCCTTGCATCTTAGTAAAAATATTCTTCGGTTTTTTTGTTTTGTTACATGACTTTCAGTTTTGTGATTTCCTTGAGATTGGTTTTGGCTTGGTTTCCATATTGTTTTTGGATGTCGTTGTAGAAAAGAGACATCTTGCTTCAGCCTTTTCACCCTTGCTGAGTAATATGTATTTTGCTTTTTTCTTGAATCCATTTGTATAAATTTTGGGGAGTTTCTTGGGTTATTGGATTCGTTTAGTAATAAATTTCTATTTGTTGATAGAATACGTTGCGTCCCCGGTCGGGGACATTTTCAATTCTTTATTTTTTTAGGGCTGACATTTTCTGGAGAGAATGAATGATGTAATTTTGTGAAATAAGTAACTCAACAGGTAACATACCTTGGCATAATGTTTCATGTAGAACAATTTAAGTTGACGAAAAATACGAATATATCATGCTTCTTTTATTATTCTGAAACGAGTGTATTGCTTTACATCTGGTTGTGAACGGATGTTTTGTGCGGGTGGTTATGAGTTTGCTTGTAAGGGTCGGAGATATTCGGAGGAGAAGTCAAGTTTACAAACGGTTATTGTTTAGTTGTGTGTTTGATGGTAACATTAGGGGTGAGTGGTTTTTTTCCTATTTTTGAAATTCGTTTAATGTAGTTAGGTATGATGCTTTTTTTGTTTTTTTGTTATTATTGCTTATGGTGGTTATAAAATGGTGTGGTAAATTTGACAGTTTTTTTTTTTTGTTAGTATCTTGAGTTTTTATTTGCCTTTCGGTCTATTTTCTAGTAATTGTGACTTTTAAAATTCAATGTATTTTATGAGCCTAGGTATGATATGGGTAGATAAAAATGTCAAAGTACGATAAAATAGTCAATTGTATACACTATCAAAATTATCATAACTCATAATTGCTCAAAAGACAACTAAAAGTCAAGATTTACGAAATTATCATGAATAAAAAGTAATCAACACATTTATAAACTTGAAACACTCTGTACATGAATTTGTAGCAAACTAAAAGTAGCCAATGAGAGAACAACAAACGTCTTTATGAAAGATAGCCAATCAGAGAAGAGATGATCAAATGAAAAGTTGGAAATTGTGAGAGAATGGCAAAGAGAAGGTATCATAAGCAATTATTATTCAAACTTGTAATTAATGATAAGAATGGGAATTTATATATCAATATATATTAATTATAAATTGTGCAACATTAATATAAACAGTGCAAAGTGACTATTTGGTGCGCGAATTCGAAATTTCAAATGGAACAACAACAAGATGTTGCGAAGCGACGAAAAAACAAAGCTTCGAAGAGATCGAAAATATTTTCCAAAGCGGAAGCACGCACAAAATTTCACTAAAAGAAAAATGGAATAATTCCATCATTTGCTTAACAAAACAAGATTACCTTGATGATATCGTATAACCACGATTCCAAAAGCAGAGTCCCGCATTGATACGTTCCTGACACATAGTTTTGCAGTCCTAACGAAGGCTGGAGAGAGGAGACTTCCCGTTTTATGGTATAGTTGTGAACACCAACAGTTCCAACCAGGTATGAAACCTTTAATAGTGCTTTTCCGGTCCTGAACTATTTCACAAACAATATTTCACATTCGATGAACTCTATGTCACTTTTTTATGAACAATAACAGAAATTTACTCCACAGAAAAGTGAGGTTCTGTTTATCTATCCATGATATGCATTTTATGATTATTCGTGAATAATTGTTTGATTCACTCTAGCATAAGTTATTTCTCGTAGTCCAGGTATTTTTGACTCTTCCTGAATGAAGGAGATAATTGTTTTTTTTTATATTTGGTTTGTTTATTTTCTCACAATGATCAACTAACATAACTAAGATCATTCAATAAACTGAAGTTAGCCACCAGTGGCCAAATTCCTTTGAACCGACTATATGAGATAAGGGCGTACCAACTGTTGTTAGCTGTGGCGAAGAAAATAATAATCGTTGGTAGCGTGACGAGAGAACAGTGACGTTCGCTGACAATTATTATTACAGGGTCAGAAATATCTATTTACATCATATCAAATTTGGCTCTCAAAGAATAACCGAAAATCATTAGCAATCTCAAAATATAAAAAACTATTATATTTTTCAATTCATCAAACCATTACAATATATATATATATATATATATATAT